>JAFIRS010001332.1:0-383962 GCA_018342105.1 Gonioctena quinquepunctata | reverse complement strand
AACAAAAAAAATAATTAAAATTACAACAAAAAATTAAAAGTAGATAATCATAGTATTTAACTGGTAATAGTTGGGTAAAAAAGGGTAAGAAAGTTTTTTGGAAGGTTAAAAAAAAATAGGTAGAAATTTAAAGTATTTTAAAAAACCAAAAAAATTTTAAAAAAAAAATTTTTAAAAAAATTAAAAACCGACAAAATACGGAACTAAAAAAAAATAAAATAAACCTTCTTAGTCTAAATTAAGCTCCTAAACAAAAGAAAAACAAATTTTTTGAGTCGGCGCCAAACAAACAATCAACGAACATCATTAAATTACTTCAAGAAAATTATCAGAATGTCACCGCGCAACTCGATGCCATCATTTTACGCCTTACCTAATTCATTTGCTTGTTTGTTTAGCGCCGACTCAAAATTAGTTACATTAGTTTAGGAGCTTAGTTACTGAGACTAAGAAGGTTTATTTTATTTTTTATTTTTCAGTTCCTAATTTCGTCGGTTTAATTTTTTGGTAAAAAGTTTTTATTTATGTATTACGCATAACTTTTTACAGAGTAGTCCGATTTTGATGATAATTTTTTAATGGATAGGGTTTTCCTTGAAGTTGGTCCCATTTGGGATGATTGTTGGTTCACCTACTGGTTTTTACTTCTCAACCGATTCTACCCCCGTTACTTTGTACTAGGTTATCGGATTCAGATGATTATTTTAATTATTGTATAGGGTATACTTCGAAGTTAGTCTTATTCGAATTTGAAAAAAAAACTACACCTATGGAAGAAAAATAGGGGTGGTTTATTGATTTCACACCTGTGAACGGATTGTGTTGAATCTTGGTGCACATATGTAGAGCTGATGACACTACAACATAATGGAGGCCCGGAGTTAATTTGATGACGGAGACGTGTTTGTGGTAATATGTACATATATAATCACAAGTCCCGACTAACTGACTCACTGTTTGACTGATATACGACCAACGCCCAGACCAAACTGCCAGTCCTAAGAGCAAACATTTTGACACAATTTTTTTTTTTATATTCCTACCCTAAAGGGGTGAGAAGGGGGGTGAAAGTGAAAGTACAGTTGGTTTTGAAATTAGAGTCATGTAAATTGGTATTTGGGATCTTTTTCGCGAATGAAGATAAATGCTTTTCAGGGTTTTCGAAAATTCGACCCTAAAGGGGTAAAATGGGGGTTGAAAACCTGTATAGTTAGTTTTCAAGTTTGGGTCAAAAAAATTGGTTTTCGAAATCTTTGTTATAACGAGAAGAAATATGTAATTCAGTGTTTTTTGAATACAACCCCAAAGGGGTAAAGGGGAAAATTTGTAATGAGGGTTCCGTTAGTTTTCAAATAAGGGTCATAATTTTTTTTATTTGAGATCTCTGTAAGTGATAAAGAAATACATGTTTCATGTTTGTAT
Organism: Gonioctena quinquepunctata; assembly: GCA_018342105.1. NCBI lineage: Eukaryota > Metazoa > Arthropoda > Insecta > Coleoptera > Chrysomelidae > Gonioctena > Gonioctena quinquepunctata. The sequence continues at coordinate 382,540 of JAFIRS010001332.1, read as the reverse complement.
AAATGCAACCCCTAGGGGTTGAAAGTTTGTGTAAGGGTTCCGTTAGTTTTGAAGTTAGGGTCACAAAAATTGGTATTCGAGGTCTTTGTTACAAATAAGGAAATAAATGTTTTAGTATTTTTAAAGGGGTGAGTGAATTTGTAATAGTCGTCAAAAAAAACAAAGTTCAACGCGGTACCAGCTAGTTATAGTATATAACAATTAATAGTTGAAGTAAGGTGGGTAAGTAAGTATTTTAGAAGTAATTCAAATCAAGTAGGTGGCAATAAGTAAATTTTAAGCACCAAAAATTCAAAAATAAAAACTTTTCAACAGAAAATAATAATAATAATAAATAAAATGAACCTTTTTAGTCTTAATAACTAAGGGATGGTCTTGTTATTTTAAATAGATTATATGGTTATTATATTAACGTGTTAGAATAAGGTTCTAAAATTTCGCCAATTCAGCGAAAAATCTTATGTAGAGCTCTTGAAAGAACTATTTCCCGCACGCTGGAAAGACTAATTTTCTGAATAGAAATACGTGCGGAAAAGTGGTGTTTTCCGCACGTTTGTAGAATTTTTTTCATATCGTAGGGGTGTACAAAGGAAACGAAGCTTGGCAATATTATGAATAACTATTGGTTAGAAATTTTCACAATTCAAACTCATATCGATCTAAAGAACATTCTAAATAATATTACAGACAGGAAAAATATCTTCATGATGTAATATACATTTCAATTATGCCACATTTTCCTTAGTTTTTTTATTGAAAGGGTCACAAATACAGTAGCGAAGCCACATTTTTAACCGACGAAACCAAAAAGGAGGAGGTTCTCCAGTCAACGCGTATATTTTTTTTTTGTATGACCACGCATAATTTTTTACAGAGCAGTTCGATTCCGATGATTTTTTTTTTGTTGGATAGTTCGTCCCATTTGAATTTGAACATAAAAATCCATCCCTAAGGGTAGCAAAACAGGGTATACCTCATGGTTGATCATATATCAATTTGGAATGGAATGGTCCACCCCTATGGGTAGAAAAATAGGGGATGATGGATTTTTCACTTGTGAACATTGGCACACATATGTAGTTGACATTGACAGATCCTCCTGCATCCGTCACAATAATTACATCCTACGGAAGAATGGAATTATATACAATGTGATGAAATGAACTAACCAGAACTTTCAAAAATAATTTATATTATATAACAATAAATAGTTAAAGTAGATTATCATTTTATTTAACAGTTAATAGTTGAAGTAAGCTAGGTAAGTAAGTATTTTGGAAGTAATACAAAATTAAGTAGGTAGTAATTAGTAGATTTCAGCCACAAAAAAGTTTAAAATGAAAATTTTTAACAAAAAATTAAATCGACAAAAAAGTCAACTGAAAAGTAAAAAATAAAATGAACCTTCTTAGTACTAACGATAATTGAGCTCCTAAACTAATGTAAGTAACTAATTTTGAGTCGGCGCCAAACAAACTAGCAATTGAATTAGGTAAAGCGTAAAATGATGGCAACGAGATGCACAGCGGCGTTTTGATTACTTTTCCAAAGTAATATAATGATCTTCGATAATTGTTTGTTTGGCGCCGACTTAAAATTAGTTACTCACATTAGTTTGGGAGCTCAATTATCGTTAAGACTAAGAAGGTTTATTTTATTTTTTACTTTTCAGTTGATTTTTTCGTCGGTTTAATTTTTTGTTAAAAAGTTTTTATATTTAAATAAATTGCTAACACATTCGTTAGATTTTTAAGAAAAGAAAAAAAAATTAAGTAGGCCTTGAAATTTTGAATTTCATTATTTTAGCACCACAGTAAAGCTATCGAAACTCTATTATTCAGAAAAAAAATCGTTCAAATCAGATATTTTTTTTGAAATTAGTGTCTCGCTTTTAAAACTATAATCGGCAGGGATATATCAACGCTTTTTGAAAGTCGTGAAGTTGGCCTCGAAAAATATCTATTGGTTAAAACACTGGCTATCTCCAAAACCCCACAAATACTTCGATCCTCCAAAGATCCGCCTATGGGAATGGATTCTGACGGACCCAAGGAGTGATCTTGACGGAATGAACTTTGCATAATTTCACTAATACCTTCTCATCACAGAAATTAATACGACCTTAATCTGATCCAAAAATCGACCATAAACATGACATTAATAAATTGGAATCGACAACCCAATTAACCTTTTTATTCGAGAGAAGAATTCGTTCTTCTTCGAAGATGTCCTTCCATCAGTCTGCATCGCAATCGATGAGCAGACAATCTCACGACTACACAACGAAAAATGTTGCTTTACATTCTATCTGTTGTTACATCACTGAATGTTTATCCGATTATTCTCAAATCGATCACTGGCATAGATGCGGGGTTTTTGTAGCGGAGTCATCTCAGCATATATTTTCACGGTGTTCCTTCTCTCCATTTCTTGAACGCTTTTGATATTTTCATGTAATCTGGCTCAAATAAAAAAAAAAAACAAAAATTCTATTTTTGTATAAACCTTAAACATTTCGATCAAAAGTTGGTGAAGGATCCAAATCTTAATAATGTTTTGTAACCAAACCCATCCCGGTCATATACTAGATATACATAGATTTCTGGTTGACTTTAATTTTTTTTCAACCTTCTCTTTTTCTTTTTCGTGTGATCGTCTAGGTAGCCAGCACCACTCCTAAGGACTCTGGATCTGGTAGAGAATATGCAATCCATCTGCTCACAGAAGATATAAGTATTTTTTAGGCACACAGCCTTGTACAGGGTGATTCAAAAGTACTTTGACAAACTTCAGGAGGTTTCTCACAATATTCTAATATGAATTGTCCAAATAAATAAATGTCCAGAAACGCTTTGTTTCCAAGATACAAGGTGTTGAAGATTTATTTTTATTTTGGTTCTTTTCAAATAACTTTCGAAATACTGACCTTAATTAAACGAAAATTGATATTGAGAGATTTTTTGAGGTGTCGAATTCGAACCTGGTGTTATTATTGCTCTTACTCGTAGGGGGCGCCACCTACACGTATATTTCTTTTTTGAATAGTCATAACTTTTTTAAACGTACTTCTAGCACATTTTTCAGTAAAAAAGTCAATTCCTCTATCATATCTACGTAAAAAAGCTTCCACTGTTACAAGTCGCTATAAGCAACCGTTTTTTAAGATATTTGGACTTGAAAATTTCAAGCCGATTATTTGATAATCGATGCGTGTTGAAGTTATTACCATTAATTTGCATTTTTCCCAAGAATGCTTAGGAAATGAATTCGACGTTTAAGTAAGTAGTTTTGGTAATTACATATTATGTGACAGTTAAATGTTTTGTTGTTTTGTTGAAGTTTCTGTAAGTTTTAAAACACTAATTTTGAAAAAATGGATTATTTAAACAATAATGCTCATTTAGCCGATATGCATTTCGTTTATGACCTTGCGGATGGCAATGCGCGCGAAGCCAGACGTATTTACCAGGAGCGATTTCCTAATCGAGTACTGCCTTCAGCTCCAACATTTACCAGTCTCCACCGTTGTTTGGCAGAAAAAGGTAGCTTTAAGAGGGCAGCTGATATTATTGGAAGACCACGAGCAGACCGAACCCCAGAATTGAAGAAGCTGTTTTGAACGCTCTCGAGGAGAATCCAGAAACAAGTACAAGAATAATTGCTGAAGCTCTCGATTCTACTCAGTCCACAGTTTGGAGAATTATCCACGATCAACAATTTTTTCCATACCATATTCAAAGGGTACAAGCTCTTTTGCCACGAGACTTACCCCAACACATTACTATGTTATGAAATGAAATGCCTAAAGCACACACAAAGTCGTCTTCACAAAAGGTTCAATATAAATTGAAACAATTGGTATACCGGGCATTTTGAGCCACTCCTACTGAGAAGGATTCTTTTATTTAGAATCCTATCGAGGTAGGAGAATCGTATGGAGTGTTTCTTTCTGTCACTAGGTGTCGCCGGTTAAAAGTTATCTTTTCCGACGCACCTAAAGATGTTTTAAGCTCGATGATGGTTTTACTTATGTTGTGTCTCGCTTCGGCCAGAGCTCTCTGAATCTCTGGATGGTGACTACTCCGTACTGATGAGGGCCAAAAAAGCCTGAAACCGGTATGCGGATTGTTAGGCGGACACGACATGAATTTAAACATAACCGAGCTTATCAGAAAGAAACATTTGCGAACAATATCCATTTATATGGAAGTTTGCATGGATTGTCAGGTGAATATCATTCAACGTTCTGCGTGGTATTTGCTAGGAAAGTAGTTGTTCTTCGCCTGTCGGTCTACCAATTTTTTCAATTTATATTGAACCTTTTGTGAAAACGACTTTGTGTGTGCTTCAGGCATTTCATTTCATATCTTATCCCGTTCATATGGCTTTTTCTTCCATTAAATTACTATGTGTCAGTGGTTTTTGAGAAAATTGGCTGGAAATCCTGAATTTTTAAGATATGTACTCTTCACGGACGAGGCAAACTTCTCTCGAAATGCTATCACAAACTTTCATAGCAACCATGTTTGGGCTCTGGAAAAGAAAGACATTATCAGTATCAATTTTCTGTAAATGTATGGGCGGCAATAATTGATAATTACTTGATAGGTCCATTCTTTCTTCCGTTCCGACTGAATGGCGCAACTTACAGACACTTTTTAGACAATGAATTTCCGGGACTACTTCAGAATGTACCATTAGAAATTCGTATCCGCATGTGGTTTATGCAGGATGGGGTTCTAGCCCATTTTAGCGTTGTAGCCAGGGAATTCCTTAACACTGTCTATCCAAATCGATGGATCGGTAGGGGTGTAGAAGAACCTAACCAGGCATGGGCACCAAGGTCCCCAGATCTAAACTCGCTAGATTTTTATTTCTGGGGACATTTGAAGTCACTAGTTTATAAAACTCCAGTAGCGAACGAGGAAGATCTAAGAAACCGAATAGTAGACGCCTGTGAAATAATAAGAAACACACCAATAATTTTTGAGCGAGTACGAGATTCAATGTCTAGAAGACTGAATATGTGAATCTTTGCTGGAGGTGGACACTTTGAACAATTTATTTGAATACAATTCAATTTCCTTTATTTTATTTTATTCTTCATAAGCATTCAAAATTTCTTGAAATAAAATGTTGATATTTCTTGCAAATTTTATTTAAACAAATACAGATTTTGCACCCTTGATACAAAAATAACTATTTCAAACGAGTAAAACTAAATAGAATAGGTGGCGCCCCCTACAAAAAACCAAAACCACTTACTTGAACGTCAAATTCATTTCCTAAGCATTTTTGTGAAAAATGCAAAATAATGGTAATAACTTCAACACGTATCGATTATCAAATAATCGACTTGAAATTTTCCAAATATCTAGAAAACGGTTGCTTATAGCGATTTGTAACAAGGGTAGCTTTTTACGTAAATGTGATAGAGACATTGATTTTTTCACTGAAAAATGTGCTAGAAGTACGCTCAAAAAAGTTATAAATCTCCAAAAAAAAAAAGACGTGTAGGTGGCGCCCCCTATGAGTGAGAGCAATAATAACATCAGGTTCGAATTCGACACCTCAAAAAACCTCCCAATACCAATTTTAGTTTAATTAAGGTCAGTATTTCGAAAGTTATTAAAAAAAACGAAATTAAAAATAAAACTCCAACACCCTGTATCTTGGAAAAGAAGCGTTTCCGGACATTTATTTATTTGGACAATTCATACTAGAATATTGTGAGGAATCACCTCCTGAAGTTTGTCAAAGTACTTTTGAATCACCCTGTATAGATAGACCCCTGAAAGTATAGACCCTCAATTTTCCCACGTTGTGTATATATTTTTTTTGTTCTTTAGGTTGCAAAGTTCTGTTCAGTTGAAGATAAATTTAAGAAAAAAACGTAAACGAATACATAGATTAGAGCCAGAGTTACAATCTCAACTTGTTTGAAAACAAATTCAACGATTCAGACCTTTGAATTATTAAATTGAAACAGCAAAAGCGCCATCACTTCGAGTCCCGGGCTTCAATGACGATTTTCATCTTGATAGTATTTCATATTTAAAACTTTGCTTTTGTATTTTTAAATTCAGAATAAAATCTAATTATTTAGTAGAAAAACATTGAAGTCTACTCCACAGTAAAAAGCATTTATTTCTAGGAAAGAAATTAGCAATGCATTTCGACAAAATATTTTGCCATCTTCAGGTTCTCACAAAAATAAATATTACATCACTGACTTACACAAACATTGAAGTTAAAATGTCAAATGATTAATAAACGAAAGATATCGACTAAATCAATTCAATTTTGTTTATAAATCAGTTGACATTTTAACTTCAATTTTTGTGTAAGTCAGTGATGTTATGTTTATTTTTGTGAGAGCCTGAATATGGCAAAATATTTTGGCGAAATGCATTGCTAATTTCTTTCCCAGAAATGAATGATTTTTACTGTGGAGCAGACTTTAATGTTTTTCTACTAATTAATTAGTACTCCACCTGACCTGACCTGACCTGACTACTTTCATAATCTTTAAATTATTCACGAGGCAATATCAAGAATTATAAGAGTTCAGCTTATAATGAAATCTAATGTGGTTCAATTATGTAAGATGTTATAAGACTTGGACATAATAAACAGGTGGCAGCTGTATTGCCTAGTTCGTTTAATCCCCAAAATATATTGCCGGTATATTTCGCGGGTATATTCATAGATTTGTCATCGCCAATTGAGAGAATGAAGACTCTACATTTAGACCACCCAACCAAGGAGTTGCCTATGACCATTGGGCTAGTGAGCGATCGGAATATTTTTTTGTACACACGTATAGAACAACTCGCTACCATCCTCGGCCACTCTTCACAGTACGTTCTATTTATATATATATAAAATGGAATAAATTCAATGGACATAGCCCTCAAAGGGAAGTGTTAACCGTAGACACGTGTTTCGGGCTCTCAGCCCTCATCAGTACGGTGAAGAAGTGCAAGGATGAACAACACTTGGTAGAAAACGACAAACATTGGTTGTCGCCCTGAAATGCAGGGTCTGCTAACCGAAACCACAAATGTGCGGCTGGCTTCTGTTTATTGACTCTGTTGATTTTTCGTTTTCTACCAAGTGTTGTTCATCCTTGCACTTCTTCACCGTACTGATGAGGGCCGAGAGCCCGAAACACGTGTCTACGGTTAACACTTCCCTTTGAGGCTATGTCCATTGAAATTATTCCATTTTGTTTAACAGTCCCCTCGATATTCCTTCCATTCATATATATATATATATATATATATATATATATATATATATATATATATTGTCATGTATATTTTAATTGCTTTTATTTTTGCCCTACTTTGGGAACCAATTGTAATGTAATGATAATTAAAATTTCAACTTTTATTTTCCCTGTTAATATTATTTGACTTTGAAAATATTTTTGTTTCCAATTTTGGTTTATTTCTAATTCCTATTTTGGCTATTCAGCTCCACGTTGAGAACCCAAATTGTTATGAAATATCAATCACTGAATTTTGCCAAATTGTTATGAAATAATAATTGCTAGCTAACGTCACTGTTTTTTTCGCCACGTTGTTGCCAATTGTTATTACCCTTTCTCACCACGACTAACTCAGTTGGTACGCCTTCGCCTCAGGAGTCGGTACTGGCAATAGAGCCACTGCCTTGTCTTGATGTCATTCGAACTATTTCAGTTCAGTGTTTATCATATGATCATATCATTGTGGAAAATAAACCAGAGATTATCAAAAAAACAATTATTTCCTTTATTCAGGAAAACTTATATTAACCTGGCCTGCGATAGATAACTTAAAACTATGGTCAATTGACAAATTTTCATAGAAAATAATGAAAAACAGTGATGGATACTGTAGACACAACCTCACTTTTTCTTTTGGGTTGGAAGAATTTTTTTATAGTTCAATACCAAAATAAAATAGAGTGCTTCAGATATACGAGTTACGTTGTGAAGTGATTCAGTTTGTGATGTGCACTAAAAGAGTTTATACATGAACATCACTTTCCAAAGACTCGTTCATCCAACGAACAGCGAGGCTTTGGAACTCATTGCCTAGGGAGGTGTTCCCCGAGGCATACAACCTCCAGAAATTTAAGAAGAACACCAACTCCTACCTTCTTTCCCTTGGTTCCCACGATGTTCTCTGAACATTACAGGATATCCCTTTTCGTGGGAACCAGACCATAAAAAAAAAAATACCTGGAACTGGAATGTCGCTGATGCAATACCTGGCATAATCTGAATTCCTGTTCTATCCACTCCTCTCAGGAACTCACCATTTCAAAAGGGACCATCGAAAATCCACGAAATCAGCTTGGACAAGTTTTCATGTGGAGAACTAAAAAGGTAATCTTCTTTTATGCTATTTATTTTGTGTCGAATTATCCAGAAGTTGAATTGGTTTGTTATTTTTGGCAAACTACTTTGTCATTCGTGAAAATATTCAATTTCCTTTTTTCTTAAATAAAATTTCCTGGCTTCTTTTCAAAAATTCTTTTCAATCTCTCGCTTCGTTTTTTCATTCCCTGGATACCATTTCTGTTTTGTCCATTTTATTTGAATTTTCAAACTCGCGCACTTTCTTGTCGAATTCTCACTATTTTGGTGTTATTTGAGAAAACTTATGAACTAATATATTTTACATTTCTTATAAACTAAATACAATATTTGATCATAATTATCTTTGACATTTCTCCGTTCTTACTTTTCCACAATTTCAAATCTTTTATCTAACCATCCTGTTCCCTGATTAGCTATTGTGATCAAGAAGATTCTTGTTCTCCCATTGGATATTTTAGTTAGATGCAATTCCATATACTGTATGTTTCAAGCTTACAATTTTGTTGATCACATTTAATTCAGAATAATTTTGTAAATCTAGACTTTTTTGTTGTATTTTGAACAATTATAGGTTGTAATCATTTTGACAATGTATGAAAATGATTGCATTATAGTATTTGCATATTTTTACCTATCAATATTATACAGAGGCTTCATAAAGGAAATAGAATCTCAAAAAAATGTAAAACAATTTCTCATGAACTACTAACTATTAAGTAATTATTATTTTTGTGTTTTTTCAAGAAATTATTTCTTTTTCATCTTTAAAATATATCACCTAACCTAACCTAACATAACAAAATATATATATATATATATATATATATATATATATATATATATATATATATATGATTCTTGGGAGATAGGTTCATTCATTGATGGGATTCTTCGAAATTAATACATTTCATTTTGCCGACGTTTCGATGGCAACCGCAGTCTTCTTCAGGGTTTTTTTTTGCTAAAAGTTTAGAATTACATTGAGAAATTAGCTAGGCCATCATTTTGACATTTCTCCTTCTTCTTCTTCATGGTGAGCACAAACAATAAATACTTCTTTGTGATAGGAATTTGCTAAACACACCACTTTACGTGTTGGTATTCAACAATGTTGTTCTACTACTGTAGTAGAACAACATTGTTGAATACCAACACATGAAGTGAAGAAGAGGAAGAAATGTCAAAATGATGGCCTAGCTAATTTATCCATGTAATTCTAAACTTTTTTAGCAAAAAAAACTCTAAAGAAGACCAGGGTCGCAATCGAAACGTCGGCAAAATAAAATGTATTAATTTCGAAGAATCCCATCAATGAATGAACCTAACCCCCAAGAATCAACAATCCTCATAAATACGTCAGGTTTAAGAAATCCTACACACCATATATATATATATATATATATATATATATATATATATAGAGAGAGAGAGAGAGAGAGAGAGAGAAGAGAGAGAGAGAGATAATTATATGGGGTGGTTGAGCCGGGATCCATGACCTAGCAGCACTGTAAACCCACTCATTTCGAGTATTCAGTCCATATTCAGTTAGAGAATCGCTTCCAATATCTATATTTTCCTAACCTCACTTTATTCTTTGAATTCCATTATAAGAGATTTTTGTTATTTATTTATTCGATATTTGAATGAGAGAGACTGTTTAACAAAAAATTACAAAACGCATAAGAAAAATATTTTTTTTAGTCAAATTACAATAAATTATTCAATTTTTAAGTCAGAGTTTTAAAAATACTAAAAATATTTGTAAATAAAAGAACATGAAAGATAGAGATTTTTTTAATCTTTCAACAACCGCCATTTTGAAACTACTTTTGACCCATCTTCGAACTTATCCGAGTCATTGATACAAAATATTTTTGTGCCCAATTTCGTTCCATTCGGTTGAAAAATGTGGCCTCCACATTGTTGACAAATTTCGTTATATCTATATAATAAAAATGAATCTCGATTTGGGCAGTACCCTCGGAAACAAACTCCACTCGCGGGATTTTCACTTCAGTCCCATGGTACATAATATACTACAATAATTCCTCAATATAATATTGGTATTTCTCAACTAACCAACACATTACCCTTTGGCGACTATCGACGTACGCCAGTGGCCTAGATCTCCAAACCGAATAATTATCCCACAGATCGGCACCTCCATAACAATCCAATACCTTCGTTTCAATATAATCCAGCCCGGGGGCACAAATATCGTTCTGTAACACTTTTTTTAACGGTCCCACACAGTGGGAGACACCACTATAAAATGAGAATGCCGAAATTTTTTAACCATCACAATTAGCCTGTGCTATCTGGTATACAAACAATCAGCATGAACAAAGTAAGTGTGATTTTTTTCTAACGTTGCATCACTAGTTTGAAAGTCTATTGAAATAATTAATCATTTTGAATTTTTTGGTTCCCAACTTTGAGGTACACCGTATGAAACGGTGAAAAATAAGACGATCCTAATAAAAATCGTGAATACTCTTTGACAATAAAATAAAGATGGGGTTACATACAAACATGAGTTTATCATGATCGTTTGAAAAAATCATTTATTCAACTCGAAATTACTTTATATCGAATTTAAACTTTACCGAAAGCCTATTCAATTGTTGTTGTTGGAACCTCAACAACTAATAATCGTTCACAACTCTGAAATGTCATTAGGAACTATTAAAAGCTTTATTTTTCATTTCACAACCAAAATATTTTAATATTTTCGAAATGTAGCTCCATAAAGATACAATCAACACTGAAAAAAAGTTCTTACTTTAATTTTATGTAAAAACGATCATTCTAGTTTTGAGCTCATATATATTTCAATAGGTATCTTATCTCAAAATATATTTGTTATCAAGCATATACAGTTTCTCTCCTCTGAAGGTTCGATCTAACGACGTTTTGGCAATCACATTTACCATCTTCGGTTGATTCGAACTCTGGTGCATCATATCTATATATATCACAATATTTTGTATATCCACAATATATTATAATGGTTTTAATCCAAATTCTTATTTAAATTTGTAGGAGAGGATAAAAAAAAGCCATAAAGTAACTTAATTTGTATATAATTCAATTGTTGTACACAATAAACGTTATTATTATTAACGGGTACGTTTTAGCTTTTATATTTTCTATAAATATCCAGGAAAGTCGAATTGTTCATGGACGTTTTTCCAATAACCGTTAATCGACGTTCAACATCATTCTTGTATCAGGATTTGTAATAATCAAAACATCTGTTCACCGAATATGAATGCAAATTAGAATAATAACTCATTAGTGTTGAAAGAACATGTAATATTACTAATTTCATTTCCAAATTTGAAACTGAAGAGAGAGAGAGAGAGAAACCATACCAGTAAATGATAATGTACTTTCTAGTGACCTCTTTTTCCACATTCATTTTAATCTCGCAGTTTTTAGTTGGATTACCTGGCGATTTTCAATCATTTTGATTCTTCTGGATAATTATTAAAAACCAAATTCTCCAAAATTATTCGTGTTCAGTAAACCATGCAACGCAGCGGGTTGCGAGTATTATCTGAGTCATCCTGTATGTATGAGGAAAAGACACAAAAGTTGGCACAGTCTTTAGGATCATTATGCAAATCGAGGAATATTTTCGACAATGATTTGTTTGAAAATATGAACAGGATGTTCATAAAATTAGATGTGGAATCATTTTCGACATATTCTGATTTAGAGTGTATATATTTCCTTTTGAATGGGCTTGAAAAAAGTGCTTGTGCAAATATATGAAACTGGAAACATGTTTTTCTCAATATTTGTAGTAAGCCGTTTGTAATAACAATCTTGGATCAGCGAGAAATCATCATCATCAATCAAAGCTCTCTCCTTTATGAAAAAAATATCGTGTACATAAATCGAGAAAAGCATTGGACCTAATACAGTACCTTGAGGCACCCCACATCTTACTATTTGAATAGATTTAGGCAATTGTCGCGCATTCCAATTTTTTCGAGTGATGTCAATAATATTTTGTGACTTACGGTATCAAATGCCTCCGCATTCATACAATCGTACATCGCATTATAAACAATACGAGAAATCATCATCATCAATCAAAGCTCTCTCCTTTATGAAAAAAGTATCGTGAACATAAATCGAGGAGAGCATTGGACCTTAATACAGTACCTTGAGGCACCCCACATCTTACTGTTTGAATAGATTTAGGCACCTGTCGCGCATTCCAATTTTCCAATTTTCAATAATATTTTGTGGCTTACGGTATCAAATGCCTCCGCATACATACAATCGTACATCGCATTATGAACAGTACGACGCTTTTTTAGGTAGTCTGCATGTCTGGGCAATTTTTAATTCAATACTTTTTTGCAGCTACTACTAACTCTCGCTCTCTTTGGCTTTGCCAACTGTGGACGCCTGGACAACTACGTTGCCCAAGACCAATACGCAACCAAATCTGCCCTCAACGACGTCCCCATCCTCAGGCTAGACAACAACAACGATGGACAAACCTACAACTACGGCCTTGAAACAGGAAATGGCATCGTTGCTGAAGAACAGGGTGACGCCTCTGGTGATGGAACCAAAGCCCAGGGGGGATTCTCTTACACCGCCCCTGATGGTCAACAGGTCAGAGTGCAGTACGTAGCTGGCCCAGAAGGATTCATTCCCCAAGGTGATCACCTCCCAGTTGCTCCCCCAATCCCGGAAGAGATCCTCAAGGCTGTGGAGCAGAATCTGGCTGAAGAGGCTCGTGGAGTATTCGACGATGGCCAGTACAGACCCGATGGAAGTGGACAAGTGGTCAAGAACCAGTATGTGGCTCCTGGACAGAAGAGTGGATACTATTGAATTGTTCGTGACTGTTGTTTTTAACCTATTTTTAAGTGAATAAAAAATTTGAAAGAGGCATTTGATTATTAAGAGGGATATTTTGTCTGCAAGTATGACATAGTTGGTAGGCACTTGGAAGCTGTAAATTGTCCGTGTTGTTTTCATAAGCTGAAGCTTTCGAACGATTCCTGTTTCATGAGATTCAGTTAGTTTTTCCTTTGGAAGTGTCTACGATTCGTCAAAAGAATGTATGATAGTACTGTATAAATGCTAGATAATTTTCACACATACAGTGTGACACATAAAGTTCGCAACATATGGAAGTTTTTTTTATTAAGAGGTATAATGAAAATTTGACTTTTTTTCGAAAATCCTCAAAAAATATTTTTTTTTTCGAAATTTCGAAAAATGCCAAAAAAAAAGTTGCTCAGTTTCCAATTTTATACCTTTCCTCCAAATTTGGACTCTTTACTGTCACTTCGACTTTTTTCCAATGTTTTCAATTTTTCGAATCTTTCGCTCTACCGATTCGAACGGAACATGAATCAAATTTCATTATTTTGATGAATACGAGACTTCAATATCATTTCTTGCCCAAAAAACACTCATATTGGCCTGTTACCAGAAAAAAAAATGCCCCTCCAGAAATTCGTTATTGCAAGGTTCATCTACTTTTTTCATTTCATTGTGAAACTGATTCCGGTTTTCGAAGTATGGACGTTAATATGTCAGTATTCGAATAAACGAATTTCTCTTCATTCTCATTACACTCGTATTTCTTTTTTTAATAGTTTTCTATCCAGTTTGATTATTTTTCTGACCAATAATTCAGTTACAAACAAACCCAAAATATCATACTTTTCTGTAAACTAAACAATGACCTAGAGTTTCATAACTATTCAAAAGACTTTCGTTCTAGCGATTTGTAATAAACATGATATAAAATTTTCTGATTTTAAACAATACAAGACTAATGCAACATCTCGGGAAGAAAATAGTACAATTGATCGAATCAAAATAAAATTTTCCCTTAGTAGGCTTTTGAAACAAATTTTTAGATTTGGTTAATGTCAAATAATTGCGTTTAATAAATCGAGTTGTATTGTGTACAGATTTTACAACATTTATAATTCACAAATAAGTTTTACGTACAATGTTATCCACACAAGACAAAGTGGAAATCGTTCTTTTATGTGGTGAGAATGTGCCATATCCAGATGTTGCTTGTATTTTCAATCACCGGCATCCAGAAAGAAATATTCACTTTAGTACCGTGGGAAGGATATTGAAAACATTCAAAGAAACTGGCTCTGTGGACAATCGTTTCAAGAAACCACATAATCCAATAAGGTATACACACTCTTAAAGAAAGAGATTTCGATATTCGAGCAGATTTTCATTTTGGTTCCAAGGTGAGAGAGAAAATGATATCACATTTCCCTACAGGATTTTATGGACAGACAAGGCAACTTTCACGTCGAACGGAACAGTTAGTTCCCAGAATTGTCGCTGGTGGTCCAACAATAATTCAAATTTTGTAATAGAATGCCGTGATTAATATTAATTCAAGACAAATGTGTGGTGTAGTTTATTACATAACCAAATAATTGGACCATATTTTTTTACAGAAAATTTGAACGCAGACATGTACAGAAATTTCATTATGAATCAGTTGTCTGAAGTTTTGGATAATCTGCCTCTAACGAAATTTGTGGTATCAACTTGACGAAGCACCGATCCACCAAACGGTAGAAGTGGAACAGTGTCTCAGTCAGATGTTTAGGGGTAAAGTGATAGGACGAGATTGGGAAGATTATTGGCCACCAAGATCACCGAGCTTATCTCCAATGGACTTTTTTCTATGGGGTTATCTGAAACAAAAAGTGTATAAGCACATACCATTTGCAAACAAAGAACATTTAGAGAATACCTTTCGGGAATGTTGTGCTAATATAAATCCCCTATTTATTAAAAATGCCACAAAGTCTGTGAATGAAAGGACTACAATTTGTATAGAACGGAAAGGACGGCATACCGAATGACGAATTTGGGTTCTTTATAAGATTATTGAGATAAATCAATGAATGTTACGATGTTTTGTTGTGAATTTGGTTATAGTTATTTTAGTTTAATATTTTTTACACATCTAATGGTGAATAAAGAATATGAGATTTATGAAATTAATTCAAGAAACGTTGCGAAAAATTATTATTCGCTCGAAAATTACATCAAACAGTTTACACCCAACAGTCACACTGTTGGGTGTAAACTACATCAAAATATTTCGAACTCATCTGCAGCTAACGGAATACAAATCTGTTAAAAAAAGAAATACGAGTGTAATAAGAATGAAGAGAAATTCGTTTATTCGATTACTGACATATTAACGTCGAAAAAACTAGATGAACTTTGCAACAACAAAGACGAATTTCTGGAGGTGCATTTTTTTTTCTGGACAATGTGGGTATATTCTAGGCATGTATGACATTGAAGTCTCGTATTCAACAAAATTATGATATTTGAATCATGTTTCGTTCGAATCGGTAGAGCGAAAGATTCCAAAAATTAAAAAAATTGGAAAAAATTCGAAGTGACAGTAGAGAGTCCAAATAGAGCAAAGGTATAAAATTGAAAACTGAGCAACTTTTTTTTTTGGCATTTTTCGAAATTTCCAAAAAAACTGATTTTTGAGGATTTTCGAAAAAAAGTCAAATTTGACAGGTTAACAGTAGCACATGACAAAAGGAAAGAGGCTGTTTTTTACTCATTTTTCAAGCACAAACTAACTGCGAAGTAAAATTTGCATTATATCTATTAATAAAAGAAGCTTTCATATGTTGCGTACTTTATGTGTGACACTGTATATATATATATATATATATATATACAGAGTGACCCATTTGAAAGCGGGCCACTTCTCTAAAACTGTTATTTATTATCCCATTCAGAAGTTGTTTTTTTTCAGTAGATAGAGCATCAATAGTTCTAGTTGAATGCCATAGATTCGAAATAAAAATAAAAATTTCTCGACCTATTTCGAATTTTTTTCAAGGTCAAAAATCCAAAAAACATACTAGCGATTTTTTTTAATAAAATTTGGCGACTCCACTTGATTTGTGATGCTTTGAATGGGTGTGACCAAAATTTCACGATGAAATTTATTATTTTTTAACAGAAATATAGCATAAGTAAAATATTTTTATTAATATCGAAATAATTCAAATAGTTGTCATATAAATCACAATTTTGTGAATGGCTTAAAATACTCCTTCAGAACATAACAACTCTATGTGGGATATGTTATGTCTCTTAGAACACTGCAGTTTTTTGTCAAAGAATAGAAATGCACATCTTTAAATCCCATAATATAATTACCAATATTAATAACATAAATGAACTACTACAAAAGAATGTATTGACATGACAGTGCCTACACATTAAATTTCGGACTGTTTAACCAAATCTCCATTTAATTCGATACATTTATCGTATCGTTTTCTAATGTTAACCATAACATTCGATAATTGGTTTGGGGTGAAATCTCTGCAAGCCTGTCCTATTCTTTCACGCAGTTCGTCTTTGCTCGTTGGGCGAGTTTTGTAAACTTTTTCTTTAACGAAGCCCCATAAAAAAATCCAATGGAGTCAAGTTGGGGAATCTGGGGCAGAACTCGATCAATGCACTATTTCGCCCCATCCACCGATTAGGAAAATTTTCTTCCAACCAATCTCTCACAATCCTGCTATTGTGGATGGAACAGCCATCTAATTGAAATAGGAGATGAGCCTCTTCTGCCAGTGGAAGTTCATCCATAGCGTTGGAAAATTCGTTTTTCAAAAAATTCAAAAAAATTGACCATTCAAATTGCTTTAAAAAAAAGGGGGCCAATTATTTTGGTATGTAATATTCCACACCAAACATTTATTTTTTGTGAGTACTGTCTTCTGCAATTTATTATCCAATGTGGATTTTATTCCGTCCAGTACCTTGTATTTTGAGAATTAACTGTTCCATTGGTTGTGAATATTGCCTCGTCACTGAACAAATTTTTTTTCAGAAATTTCCTGTTATTTAGATATTTTCCTTGAGCCCATAAACTATACTCCATCCTCTTTTCATTATCGTCTTCTTCTAAGGTATGAAGAAACTTTGGTTTAAAGGGCTTCATCTTATTATATTTCCTAAGATTTCTCCTCATTGTTTCACGCGGTAAGTTAATGTCCAAACTTGCATTTCTCACACTTGTTTTCGGATTATTATTAAAATAATTTCGAATACCTTCAGAATTATTTCGTCTCTGTCTTTGTACAATATTACTATTCTTCAGAATATGTTTACAAACAGCTCCATACTGATTGAAAATTTGGTTTATTCTGCCAAAAGGTAGCTTTGCTACTATCTCGACGCTCCGGATGCATGTTATTGAAAATTCTACATACTTCCCTTTCGGATCTGTCGTTGTTACCACGAAGTCTTACTATTTCAATTTTCTCCTGCAAAGTCAGATTATCAGCTATACTTCTTTATTAGTGTAGGTACTTGAGGAGTTATAAACTTCACTATTAACACTGACAAATTTGTGTCTTTTCGTCTATTGTTCTGATGACTTGTCATCTCTATAGCAACTGAAGTTATAAAGCCTCCTAATAAAAATAATATTTTTGAAATGTGGTATCCCAAGCATGTTTGAATGAAACCAAGATTGATATTTGGAATAATTGTCAACCACTCAAGAGGAACTGCGTGAGAGAATAAGACAGGCTTGCACAGATATTACCCCAAACCAATGAACGAATGTTGATCGAATCTTATGGTTAGTTAGCATTAGAAAATGGTAGAATAAATGTATCGAATTAAATTGGGATTTGGTTGAAAAGTACGAAAATTAATGTGTAGGCACTCTCTTTTCGATCCATTCTTTTGTTGTAGTTCATTATCATATTGGTTATTATTGATTATTGAATACCTATTGATTACTATTTGATGTACACTTAATTTCTTTGGCAGAAAAATGCAGTGTTCTGATGGACATAACTATCTCCTTTACTATGGAGTTACGTTTGGAAGAAACATAATTTGACGCCATTTTGAATAACTGCTGTTCACAAACTCGACTGCTAACGACCTGAAAGAGCATTTTAAACGATATTTTTAACAAGATTGTGATTTATATGACGACTATTCGAAATATTTTGATAAAGTGATATGAATTTTACTTATGCAATATTTCTGTAAAAAATAATAATTTTATCGTGAAATTTTGGTTATACCCATTTGAAAGCATGACAAATCCAGTGGCGTCGTCAAATTTTATTAAAAAAATCGCTAGAATATTTTTTGGATTTTTGACCTTGAAAAAAATTCGGAGTAGGCCGTGAAATTTTAATTTTAATTTCAAATTTATGGCATCAACTAGAACTATTGATGCTCTATCTACTAAAAAACAATATATATATATATATATATATATATATATATATATATATATATATATTTTCTTCAATTTCTCGGAATAAAGGTCTGATTCAGTCAATTCATATCATTTCTTTCAACGACGTTTCGACATGGTATTTGTCATCATCAGGTTAAAACACTCAAATTAAAAATATGGAGTTTGAGACATAGTTAACTTAACACAATATTGAAATGTATGCACTAAAATAATTTTTTTAAAACATATGGTTCGAAATATAACACGTTATTTAACTCAATATAAAAATATCTGTAACATATATGAGTATTCACTTACAAATTATTTCATTTGAATTCTGCGTTCGCATCGTACCAACGTTATTGTAGGTGTGTGACTGCGAAGTCGAAGTTATCGGGAATGGTTTGTTTAGCTTTCATTCATTTTTACCCTCTTCATAAGTACACCGGATTGTTTATATTGAGTTCTAGTATATGAGCCTGACTGTATTTTTTTGGCAGCATGTAAAGATCAGTTTTCATTATTATGACTATAAACAAAGGTAAAAAAGGTTGATATAAATCTGGCTTACATTTTTTATAACATTTCTATTGTTAATGCGATTGGGGTCTTTTTTACTATGTATCATTTTGAGGAATGTTCTTACTCTTGGATTCCTTTCTTTGGTCAAAATTTCAACGTTGTTAGTGTAAAACTTATGTTGATTTTCTTTTTCGTGTTTGGATACGGCTGTTATATCGGTTTTTGAGTACAAGTGGGCTTGTACGCGTTTCTGCAAATATTGTTTTGTTTGACCTATATAGGTACCTACTTTGACAGTCTTCACACGGTATTCTATATACTGTATGAGTTTGTTTGTTTTTTGGTATTTCTGGTTTTTATTTTGAATAAATGGTTTTGTTCGTATTTTGCAGTCGGTGTGATATAGTTATGTTGTGTTTTTCCATTGTTTCATTAATTTTATGCGATAGTTTGTCTATGTATGGTAAAGGTATGTATGTTGTGGTTTTCTTTTCTTTATTATCATTTTTATTGTAAATATTCGTTTTTTTTTATTGTTTTTTCTGCAAAATATTCTTGATTATTTATATTTTACTTTTCCTGAATTTTGGGTGAGCAAGCTTCATAGCTCTGTCAGTTAAATTTTGAATACTTTTTTTTGTGACTAAGGTGCGTTTTACAAATAGTTTGTGTAACGATTTGATGCATTTGGTTTAATAAACCAGTTTGTGAAAATTTTCCCAGTATTGTCGTGTATTATGTGTCGAGAAAGTTTATTTGTTTTTCTATTTCTTTTTCTATTGTAAATTTCAATCTAGGATGATATTTATAAAAAAATTCTAGAATTTCATAAACTTTGTCAGTAGGTATACAGGTTAAACAATCGTCTACATATCGTTTGAAGAATATTGGTTTGAAAGTTAGTGATTTGATGATATTTTCTTCAACATACTCCATAACCAGATAATGTTGCAGCAATTGGAGATCCCATTGCAATTACGAATATTTGTGAGTAGTAATTATTTTCATATATATACCACTTATTCACGGGAGGGGGGGTAATTTTCAACTGCTTGGAATAATAAGCAAGTCAATAACTAAAGATACAATATCTTTCGAAAAATTAATATAAAACTGATGTATTTTTCTTGAATAAAACATAAGCTCCTTGTTGCTATTATTTTTATTTCCCGACTACGGCACAGCCGAAAAGAAAGGGTAATGGTTTTAGCATCCTATATATGTTTATATTTACGAATGTTCCTAAACTACGGAATCGAATTTGATGAATGAGATATCAATCGATTCGTTTTCCGGGTAACATAGGCTACATTTTATACGAATTAAATCAATATGACGGATGTTACATAAAAAAAGAAGGGGTCTCTGAATTTTTGTTTATGCTATCGAGTGGGATGTCAAATGAAAGAGGAAAAAATTCTGAATAAATAATAAAAATATAAATACAGTACAATATTAAATATAAAAAAATATACCAAGCGACAGAAAAACAATTTTATAGAGTAAGGACGGTGTATATGGAATACCGTTTTATTGTGAAACATATACAAATAAAAAAATACTTCAATCCAGCAATTATTATTTTTCTTGCATCAGTTACTCGAAAAATGAGCAATTTTTACAAACATGAAAATGGTAGGGAATATACCGGCTTGGTGATGTGGAATAGGTTCTTCTGTATGAAAATTATAATCAGAATAAATTAGTGAGGAAAAAATTCTCAAGAATGTAAACTAAAAACTTTTCAACAAAAAATTAAACCGACGAAATACGGAACTGAAAAGTAAAATATAAAATAAACCTTCTTAGTCTCAGTAACTAAGCTCCTAAACTAATGCAAGTAACTAATTTTGAGTCGACGCCAAACGAACAATCAACGAACATCATTAAATTACTTCCAAAAAATTATCAGAATGTCACCGCGCCACTCGATGCCATCATTTTACGCCTTACCTAATTCATTTGCTTGTTTGTTTGACGCCGACTCAAAATTAGTTACTCAGACTAAGAAGTTTTATTTTATTTTTTACTTTTCAGTTCCGTATTTCTTTGGTTTCATTATTTGTTAAAAAGTTTTTATATTTCAATTTTTATGGCTAAAATATACTGATTACTACCTACTTGTTTTTTTATTACTTCCAAAATACTTACATACCCACTTTACTTCAACTATTACCAGTTAAATAATATAATAATAATAATATAATAAATTTATTCACTCACATAATAATATAAGCAATACAATACGTTATAATAGAAGTAGTATAAGATAATAATAATGAAAACTCCACTAGAACGTCCTATTGAATATCACACGACAGGCATTAATGAAATGGAGAATGGGTAACAAATACTAAATACTAAAATAAATGATATGATGAGTAAATATACTCGGTAAGTAAAATACTTGTTCCGAGAATTAAGAATATAAATATAAAAATATAAAAATATAAAAATATAAAAAATAAAAAATGAATAATATATAATAAAAACAATAAAAAATTTAAAATTAAAGCAAGAAACAGTAGATTTATTCAACATTGACTTTTAGAATATGATTATCTACTTTTACTATTTGTTGTAATATAAATTATTTTTGTTGTTCTGGTTAGTTCATTTCATTACTTTGTATATCATTCCATCCTCTCATAGAATATAATGGTTTTGACGGATGTGGAACAGAAATAATGTCAGTAGCGATCTGTCATTGTCAACTACGTATGTGTGTGCCAATGTTCATAAGTGAAAAATCAATTATCCCATTTTTCCACCCGTAAGGGTATATAATTCCATTTGAAATCTAAATATAAGGTATACCCTATCTATTAAAAAAAGAATCATCCAAATCGAAGAACCCAGTACAAAGTTATGCCTGATAGAATCGGTTAACGGGCCAGAATTCAGAGGGTGAGTTATCAATATCCTTCATTTTGCTACCCTTAGGGGTGGATTTCATCTTTTAAATTCAAATGGGACCATCTTCGAAGTACACCCTATCCACTGAAAAAAGAATTATCGGAATCGACTAGAGAACCTCCTCCTTTTTGGTTTCGTCGGTTAAAAATTGAGAACGTTTGGAGTTATCGCTTATCTGCAGAAATCACAGACATAGGCTTCCTTTTCTGCACTAGCACATGCTTCGTGTGCCCAACTATTGCACATCATACACATGACCCATACTTCTCCACAACGATCTTCAGTAAACTATCGTTCACAAAAAATGGAGGTAGCATCATCCGTCGGATTTTCAGATGGATTTGTTTGTATCAAATACAAAAGTTCGTCAACTTGGTTCAAAGGCAAGGAATTTATGCAGTATCCGTATGTAATCGGTGTTTGAGAGCGATCGAAATGCATAACTAGACATTTCTCGAGATTCAGTTCTAAGCAATTACTTCTACACCAATCAGTTAAATGGTTCACATCATCTTGAAGTTTCAAACAATCAACATACGATTCAGTCACAAGGTTTAACTTGAGATCATCAGCAAACAACAAACCCTCAGAGTTTATAATATATGTAATGAGGTCGTCAATAAAAATATTGAAGAGTAATGGCCCACAGTTACTACCCTGGAGAACACCAGAGCAGGTTTCAATTGTGTGTGATATGTAATTATTAAGTCTCGCCCACTGAGTTCTATTTGTAAGAAAACTGCTAATCCAACTCAAAACACTACCCCCAAAACCTGAAGATTCTAATTTTTAAACTAATACTTCATGATTAACTCTATCAAACGCCTTTGAAAAATCTGTATAAATTGAGTGAACTTCACGACGTTTCTCAAATGCGTTCAATTTATCATTTTGAGAGGTTAGAGCATTGAGACAGTGCCAAGAAAGCTGTTTGGTTACAAGACAATCAAATATTTCAGGAATAACAGATGGTAAACTGATGTCCCTATAGTTCTTCACGTTTCTCCTATCAGCTGATTTGTGGTTAGGTCTAATGAAACCAGAACATGAGAAATTCACCGTCTCTGAGAGATAAATTGAACAATAAAAACAGTGGAGTACACACATATGTTGTATGACCTAGTCATGCACCTTTACTTCTACCTGAGTGACCTGCTACACATATATTATAACATGTAAACATGGTCAATAAATTTCTCTTCTCTTCTCTACTATCGCGTTGTCATCAAGTTCCGAGCTATTTCCGAAGTCAGACACGAAAGCGAGCTAATATAAACGTTGCAAAAAAAAGTGTTTCATTAAAACATTACATGAAATATAATGTTTGATTACTATCGTTTCGGACGTCCATCGTCTTGATGTATTTAAAAGGTTTTCACGACGTTTCGAATGCTTGTATCTGCAATCGTCTTCAGGTGAATACTGACAAGTTTAGGTGCTACTTACCAATTTATATTACTGTCGGCGCAATGATGCGTGCAATTCCGCCATGTGCAGCGGTGCGTGAAATTTCGCGCGGTGTGGTGGTGCGTGAAGTTTCGCGCCTCTGCAGCCCGCCAGAAAGAGCAATCAGGGTTTCCATACGTTCTTGATCTCAACGCTTGGTTGACTAAAGGCGTTATTGGCTTCGATGTAGGCGGCCTCTTTGAACTTTCGTTTGAACCAATGCCTCTCTATGTAGAACACTTGCGTCGTCCCATAGAACTCGATGGTGCTCAGTCCAGGCGTGGTCAGCGATTCCCGATTTTGATGTTTCTCCACGTTGAGTCCATTTCTTGTGCTCATCCAATCTTACCGATAACGGTCTCTTTGTCTCTCCAATGTAGGAATCTCCGCATTCACATGGAACTTCATAAATGCAATTCTTACTGATTTCATTTTTGTTGTCAGGTTTGGTCTTGGTCAGGAAACTCCGTAAAGTACCGCCGGATTGGAAGCAGCTCTTGATGTTGAACTTGTTTCCGATCCTTCTGATCTTCTCGGAGACACCTCTGATGTACGGAAGGCAGATCACTGTGCTTTGTTGTTGCTCTTCAGCTGTCTTCGTTCTCCGGAGTTGTTTCAATACTTCTTCTAGGAGTTTCTTGGGATATCCATTCCGGTGGAGGTCCTCTCTGATGTTGGTTTAATTCAGCATCCAGTGACTCCACGTCGTTGCATAGGTGCGTCGCTCTCTCCGCCAATGTTCTCACGATCCCTCTCTTCGTCGAACTCGGATGGTTGGAGCTGTAACTGAGGTACTGCCCCGTGTGTGTCTTCTTTCTGTAGACGGAGGTGCGAATTTCGTTGCCTATTCTCTCAACGTTCACATCGAGGAAGGGTAAGGCACTGTTGGTTTCCATCTCCATCGTGAACTTGATCGAATCCTTGATTCTGTTGATCCCTGAGAAGAAATCCTGGAGATGTTCGTCTCCGTGATTTCATACAATGAAGGTGTCATCCACGTACCTCAACCACAGCTTTGGTTTGTATTCTGCCTCCCGTATAGCCCATTCCTCGAACCACTCCATGTAATATGTTGGCGATGATTGGAGAAAGGGAAGATCCCATCGGGAGTCCGTCGACTTGAGAGAAGAATCGGTCCTTTTCCTGGAAATATGAGTTCTGTAGGCAGCACTGCAGTAATTCCAATATTGCGTGGGTAGGAAGGTCAGTCCTCTCGTGCAGCTGGTCATCCTCTTCGAGTTTCCTTTTGATGATACTGAGAGATTCCTCTATAGGGACATTGGTGTAAGGGCTCTCCACGTCGAAGCTGATGAAACGATCTTCTGGTCCAAGTTCAACATCTGTGATGGTGTCAACGAAGTGCTTGGAATTCTTGACGTATGAACTGCTATTTCCTTGTAAGGGTTGTAGTATCGGTATTTCGATAACTTGTAGGTTGGTGAGTTCCGTGAGCTGGTGATCGGTCTCAGTGGCATGTCTGGTTTGTGAATTTTTGGAAGCCCGTAGAGATGCGGTGGTTTGCTGTAGTGTGGCGTTAGATGTGATCGTTCGTTGTCTGGAATGAAGTGTTTGAATTTCCTCAGAGTGTTGTAGATCTTCCTTTCTATAGTGGGTGTCGGATCCTTCTTCAAGAGTTTATAGTTCCCTGTGTGGAGTAACGACTCTATCTTGTCATCATATGTTGTGGTGTCCATGATAACTGTGGCGTTTCCTTTATCGGCTGGAAGAATCTTTATGGATGAATCCTTTTGTAGAATTTACAGGGCCCTCTGTTCCCCTGCAGTGATGTTACTCCGGGGATTCCTCTCCTTCTCGAGTGTCTCTCTCACTTTCCATCTGAACTCTTCTGCCTGGATGGGATTCATTCTGCTGCTGGTTGATTCTACATAGCTTATAATGTCCAGGATAGGTATTGTTTTAGGTGCAACTGCAAAGTTCAATCCCTTTTCCAGCAGGGACTCCTCTACTCCTGTAAGTGGTTTAGTTGAGATATTAATAATGGTTTTCTTACCTTTGCTGCTGGTTTGTGGAGACCGTGTTTTCGCACCTCCGTCTACAGAAAGAAGACACACACGGGGCAGTACCTCAGTTACAGCTCCAACCATCCGAGTTCGACGAAGAGAGGGATCGTGAGAACATTGGCGGAGAGAGCGCCAAGGAGCATGGTCCGAATTAAACCACATCAGAGAGGACCTCCACCGGAATGGATATCCCAAGAAACTCCTAGAAGAAGTATTGAAACAACTCTGGAGAACGAAGACATCTGAAGAGCAACAACAAAGCACAGTGATCTGCCTTCCGTACATCAGAGGTGTCTCCGAGAAGATCAGAAGGATCGGAAACAAGTTCAACATCAAGAGCTGCTTCCAATCCGGCAGTACTTTACGGAGTTTCCTGACCAAGACCAAACCTGACAACAAAAATGAAATCAGTAAGAATTGCATTTATGAAGTTCCATGTGAATGCGGAGATTCCTACATTGGAGAGACAAAGAGACCGTTATCGGTAAGATTGGATGAGCATAAGAAATGGACTCAACGTGGAGAAACATCAAAATCGGGAATCGCTGACCACGCCTGGACTGAGCACCATCGAGTTCTATGGGACGACGCAAGTGTTCTACATAGAGAGGAGCATTGGTTCAAACGAAAGTTCAAAGAGGCCGCCTACATCGAAGCCAATAACGCCTTTAGTCAACCAAGCGTTGAGATCAAGAACGTATGGAAACCCCTGATTGCTCTTTCTGGCGGGCTGCAGAGGCGCGAAACTTCACGCACCACCACACCGCGCGAAATTTCACGCACCGCTGCACATGGCGGAATTGCACGCATCATTGCGCCGACAGTAATATAAATTGGTAAGTAGCACCTAAACTTGTCAGTATTCACCTGAAGACGATTGCAGATACAAGCATTCGAAACGTCGTGAAAACCTTTTAAATACATCAAGACGATGGACGTCCGAAACGATAGTAATCAAGTTACCACATCGTCTACAACCTTCAAACAAACATTATCCTGAAATTTTAATCAAACGAACAGGTTGAATCTATTGAAACCTGCATAAAAATAGGGAGAAGTTTTTTGCCGACCACTGAATTCTCCTTTGGTAAATTTGTTTTACTGAAGACTAAACAGGTATTGGATATAATCCTCGTTCTTCTTAGTCCCCGTTCTATTGATTGGATTATCCATAATTAGATTCATACACCTAATACTACCTGCCTTCATTATTCAACATGATACCAATATAGATTTCCATCAATTCAAAAAAAAATCTCATCGGCATTTTTCTGTACATTTCTTCGATCAAACGAACTGCTGCTTATATTGAAGACGTCAATTTCGCAGAATAATGGCTAGTATATTGAAAATACGTGTATCGAATTGGCACTTTTTGAGAAGTTCCTATACTGTAACGTTTGCTTTTCTCAAAACGTTCATTTCAGTAATATGAAATATAAAACCAACTTCATTATCTAGGAAATATAAATTTATGGAAATTCTATTCGCGTTACTAATTGAACTACGGCCTTTGCTTCCGCAATAAGAGTTATCCGCTTGCACCTTTTTAGGAAGGATTATTCAATAACTTTGAAAATTAAATAAAAAAAGGTTGTAATACCAACGAGCGTACTTGCCCGCTTGAAACTATCGACGAACGCTAGTGTCCTCGTTCTTCAAACCGAACAATTATCTCACAGATCGGCACCTAAACAATCCAATACATTCATTTCAATATCATCCAGCCCGAAGGCACAAAAATCGTTCTGCAACTCTTTTTTGAATGGGCTCATGCAGTGGGGGACATCAGTATAAAGAATGCCGAAATTTTTCAACCATCACAATTACCTGGTGCTATCTGCTACACATACGATCAGCATGAACAAAGTAAGTGTGACATTTGTCTCTAACGTTGCATCGCTCGTTTGAAGGTTGAAAGAAAGTAAATTAACACATTTTAATTTTTTGTTCTCCAACTTCGGAGTCCTTTATGTGAAACGGTGGGAAATAATATAGTTTTTCTGATTGTTCAAAAATAGTTGATACTCTTTGATGATGAAATAAAGATGGGATTCCATACACACTTTCTCATTCTTCTTGACAATCTTAAACTTGTGTGATAAGTAGCAGTTTGTTTTCTGCCGGGATCGTCTAATTCATTCACGATTACATTACCTATGATTAATTTGAACTTTGCTAAAAGTCTGTTCAATTATTTGAGCGTTATTAACTAATAACCATTTAACAAGTTTGAATTGTCATTTTATGTTGATATGAAGAGATATAAAGTAAACGTAATATAAAAATATTCATGTAAATTTTCCTCCTAATTTTTAGAATTAGTGGGGTTTTGCAGGAAATTAAAGAGAACTCTTTAAAGGTTGTCCAAGCTTTCGGAAATTTTATTAATTATTTCCCACATCAGGGAAAATCTTTGTTGAGAATGATTATACAGGTGTTGAAATATAATGGTTGGTGCATTATGATGGCTGAATAATGATATAATACAGTTTAATATAACTAGTTAAGTATTGAAATAAGAAATTACAATTTCTACTGGTGACTGTCATTTCCGCATGTCGACTTCTTCGCACATTGGGAAATGACAGTCACCAGTAGAAATTGTAATTTCTTATTTTAATACTTAACTAGTTATTTTAAACTGTATTATATCATCATTCATCCTTCATAATGTGTCAACCATTATATTTCAACACCTGTATAATCATTCTCAACAAAGATTTTCCCTGATGATGGAAATAATTAATAAAATTTCCGAAAGCTTGGACAACATTTAAAGAGTTCTCTTTTATTTGCTGCGAAACCCCACTATTTACTGGTTCCATCCCTAACTAGTCAGCAACGACTACCCGTTCTATATATATATATATATATATTTGGTTTGGGGAGGTTCTTGAATCCTGATTTTATGTAGTTGTTTCGTGGTTCTTGGGTTTTTGGATTCTTCAATGAATGGACTTCTTTTTTTTTATTGACAAAACGTTTCGCCCCTAGCTGGGGGCTTTTTCAATTGTTTATTAAATCATTTCATCACATTAATATAGTTTGTATATATATATATATATATATATATATATATATATACAGTGTGTCTCACTTCTCAAGGAAAAAAACCCGTATCTTCCGAAATTATAGGAGTAAAATACTGTAATTTCCACGATACGTAGATATAGTGGGGATCAGTCTAAATTCTATAATGGGGCTGACCTGAGTGACATACACTGCGCGCCATGGGCGATGGATATGGTATATTCGTGATCAGGACATCAACTTCAGTACCAATTGAGGTCCTGATCACGAATCCGTAAGAATTTTGAGCATATCTTGCTCTCTCATATTATTTTTCGCAAAAATCAATATATCCATCGTCCCTGGCGCGTAGGATATGTCACTCAGGTCAACCCCATGAAAACATTAGACAACCCCTGTATATCTACCGATCGTGAAAATTACAGAATTCTACTTCCATTATATATATATTTTTTCACTATGAAATAAAATATTATTGATTCAATCAATTTTGCATTTCATGTTTGCTTAGATGAATGGAATCATATATAATATATGAATTGAATGCGTTGACATATAATGACAGGACATAGTTTGGTTTTATCGCAAAACAATCTCGAATCCACTGGTGGTTTTATCAGTATAAAACAGCGCGAAGACGTTTCATCAGTATAAATCTGATCGGATTGGTACTCTGTAGAAAATTTCGAACATTTGATCGGATTGAAAATAACGAGGGAAATAGTCGTTTAAATACACTCGATAGATGATTTTTTTTACGAGTAGGATATATTTATACGGGTAAAATAAACACTCGAGTGTTGCATACAATACTTTTTCAACAATTGTCGAGAGAGGAGAACAACCAGTTTCGGACTATTTGTCCTTCAACCTCATTCAAATGGCTGGATTAACTAATCAACAACAAAAGAAATAGCTGAATGGAAAATTAAATTACGATGTCGATATTTCATAATTTCCCACACAGTTTATGGTGTTAGAACAATTGCTTGCCTATTAAAATTATTTATCCAGTCGAATCATTAACTGTGTTTGTTAAGTCAATGGTATTTAATGATTTTATCTACAGTCGTTTCATTTACTGTTATATTGTTTTCACATAATAAGTTTCTATTACTACTTGCCGATGTGATCTCCGTTAAAAAAAATGCATGTTCTTTTGCAATTATCTGCCTGTATGTTTCCCCAACATCTGAAACATGTCGTACACATTGAAATCATACATTTGGAGTAATTTTAGCTGCTATTTTGGAATTTGAGAAATATTATTCCTATTAAGAACTACATGACAGTGTATTGATATCCAATTAAGCTAATTTCAATCTGTTGAACACCGAGTTCCCCAGGGTACAGCCCAGGGTACAGTTCTATGCCCAATATTTTTCAATTTCTACATGAATACCTTATTGAAAATTATATCTGAAGGAAAGAAAATTGATCAGCTTTGCTGACACATTGCGATTTTTAATTCTAGAAAGAACTGGAATAGTTTTTTCGAGAATGTTGTTTTGTTTATGATAATTGAAACATTGTTGGCTTCTCACAATAACCCAGAAAAAACAAATGTTCTCCCTTTCGTTGTGAGGAGAAATGAAATTCCTCTTGATGAGGGATGAAGAGGATATCATGAAATGGAAAAATCAGGATCCTAGTATCAAACTTTAAATACGTGAAGGAAATACTTAATAATAAATATGCTTTATTGTCTGAAGGGAAAGCTTGAGGTGTATACAAAACATAAGATATAGTAAAAACATGAAATAATTCGTGTGTCCTCTTGTGGACAGTAAGGAAAAACAATAAACGAATAGTGTAGACATAACTAAAAGTTAAAGGATACATGGAATATAAAACATGGTGTGTACAGTTAATATAATGATTGGAAGAATTCCTGCAACGAGTAGTAGGGACTCTCAGATAGAAAATTTTTGACTACTTTCCGGAACTTATTTTCATTCAAGTTTGCCGTCCTAAT
Source organism: Gonioctena quinquepunctata (assembly GCA_018342105.1). NCBI lineage: Eukaryota > Metazoa > Arthropoda > Insecta > Coleoptera > Chrysomelidae > Gonioctena > Gonioctena quinquepunctata. Next base: position 351,986 of record JAFIRS010001332.1, on the reverse strand, counting down.
AAAACTTGAATCTGATGACTTGAGAACATTTTATTTCGCTTTAGTGGAGTCCCAGTTTTTTTTCAATCAACGTCGACCTATTTCTGCTACCAAGGCTAATCACCACCGCCGGTGATTCTCATTCTCAAGTTCTAAAATCCAATCTTGAAAATTATGCGGATGATAAACACCCCCTGGCCTTCTGCAAGTTGAAACCATTATTGTGTTTCTATTGATTGTATTATGGACAATTTTTTTTCAGCTACTACTGACCCTCGCTCTTTTCGGCTTTGCCCACTGCGGACGCCTGGACAACTACGTTGCCCAAGACCAATACGCAACCAAATCTGCCCTCAACGATGTCCCCATCCTCAGGCTAGACAACAACAACGATGGAGAAACCTACAACTACGGCCTTGAAACAGGAAATGGCATCGTTGCTGAAGAACAAGGTGACGCCTCTGGTGATGGAACCAAAGCCCAGGGGGGATTCTCGTACACCGCCCCCGATGGTCAACAGGTCAGAGTGCAGTACGTAGCTGGCCCAGAAGGATTCATCCCCCAAGGTGATCACCTCCCAGTTGCTCCCCCAATTCCGGAAGAGATCCTCAAGGCTGTTGAGCAGAATCTGGCTGATGAGGCTCGTGGAGTCTTCGACGATGGCCAGTACAGACCCGATGGAAGTGGACAAGTGGTCAAGAACCAATATGCGGCTCCTGGACAGAAGAGTGGATATTATTAGATTGTTCGTGACTGTTGTTTTTAACCTAGTTTTAAGTAAATAAAAAAATCAATGATCTATTGGCTTATCTATGAAGTTCTCCTCTTAAGACAGTAATAAACGTTATGATATTTTCAAGATATTTTAATAATCCTTGTCGGATCTGAATTTCATTGTCTTGATTGTCCTCTTATCTGCAAAACTTGCTACAATCACCAGATGGGGTCTGTGATTGGATAACAGTAATCCAGGAAATATTATAAAGTAAAATCCTCAAGATTCCTCGAGAAAATCATCTCTCCGTTGCTGCACCAATTGCAGAAGAGATCGTCTAGGCTGGGGAGAAGAGTCTGGATGGACTAGATAAAACAACAAGTTGTCAAAAGCTTGTAGGATAGTCCAGCAATTTGGCACACGAGGTAGTTGATGCAGTAACATTTCCTTTCATTTCAGATCAACATACCTACTGTTTATCAACATACCTGTTTTTTGTGTTATGATTCCCTGTTATATAGATTATTGCTTATGTGCAACTCCAGAAGAATATATTCTCATTCGTATCCAGATGCATCCAATCTGGCACATTGCGGAAGGAGGGGGGAAGTCACTCTGAACAAAGAAACAAGTATTGTATTTGAATATTCTTTTTCTATTAGAACTGGATGCATTTGGAGAATTGGCATATTGAATCAAGAATGAAACAAAAAATGAGAACCATACTTACATATATACAATTCAGAATCTATCCGACTAGTCAGTTCACAAGAAATAAGAACACAAAGACAAACTTCCTCAATTTGAAAAGTCCCTCTACCCTGTTGAATATACAGTGCTCGTCTAAAGTCCGTTCCGCCCCTACTAATTTTTGAACAACCTGGTATATCGCAACGACATTTGGAGGGCTTAAATAGGAGATGAACCTACTTTTTCATGGAAAAATCACAGCTAAAAGTTTTTAAATGGCGGCTGAGCGCCATCTTCAATAAATTTTTTTAAATATAACACCCCGTATATTATTCCATTTTGGAAATTTGGTCATAATTCTCAACAATTTTCTGCAATACACTTTACTCCTAAATTCAATTGTTTTCGAAATATTAACGTTTGAAAAGTGACATTCCGGTTTAAAATGAAGTATGGATTTTGGTCACTTCCGGTAAAACATTTTGCTAACTAAACGTTATTATTAATTTGTAGTTGAATCTCTTAATGAATTCGACTAACTAGAGGCGTAAAGAGAGTTTATTGAGGATAAACAGTACCGCTTACCGGAAAATCTCGAAGCCTACGAATGTGTTCTGTAAATTCACAATCAAAACAAATTAGTTAGCTAAAAAATTATAATTTATTTTTGAATAATACTTTTATTTAACCCCAACAATTATTTCATCAAGTGTTCAATGTGGCCCCCTCCTAAATCTTGACAATAAAGTGCCCTATTATAAATAGCTTCTCTCACGTTGATGAAAGTCTGTTCATCTATTTTTTCACATGTATCTATTATTCTGCGTTCCAACTATTCTATTGTTTGGCATTCAATGGCGTAGATTTTTGACTTCAGATACCCCCCAAAGGAAAAAATCTAGAGGTGTAAGATCCGGAGATCTTGGTGGCCATTCTGTACTTCCCCTGCGACCTATCCATCGCCCAGGAAAGTTTGTATCGAGGAACTCTCTAGCCATGCGATCGAAATGGGGAGGTGCCCCATCCTACTGAAATATGATTTCACGATTTTCAAACTCTTCCTGATTGTTTAATACAATTTGTCTTATTCGAGGTTTAATTTCAGTTTCTAAAAGATTTCTGTAAAGAACTCCTGTGAGATTGCCTCTGATGAAAATCGGTCCAACAACGCGATTGCCCAAAATCCCCGCCCAAACATTCACCTTCAGGATACTGGGTATGTCCCTCTCTAAAAATATGCGGATTAGTTTCGCTCATTCTGTTTGTTGACTTTTCCATTAAGAAAAACCGTGCATTCGTCTGCAAAACATACACGTTTTGGAAAGCTCCGTTCTCCTTCAATTGTTCTTGTTAACCACTCACAAAATTCAACCCTCCGGTCTGGATTATCCTCCGTGAGAGCATGCAGGATTTTCATTTTATAGGGATGAAACTGCTCTTTTTTAAGACTCTTTGGACACTTTTACTCCACAGGATTCAGCAACTGCAGACGTCGACTGAGTCGGATTGATTACCATTTCAGCAACAATTTCTACCTTTTTTTCTTCTGAAAGAGGCGGTCTTCCTGATCTTGGAGCATCTTTCAGCGTACCAGTTGCTTGGAGCTTATTTAGAAGTTTGCGCAAATATGACCTCGGAATGGGATTCTCATTATCTATCATTAAACATACTAGATGATATCATTTAACATACTAGATGATAATTTATTCCAGCTTTTCCAAATATCAAAATGCTTCAAATTTATCGTCTAAACTACGAGCCATGATCAAACTTTTCATAAAAGGATATAGGCGCTCAACGGACTATTTGACAGAGCAGTTCAGTTTGACAGTAAACAAGATGTTACCGCGACAACTATTTTTTCCAATGCAAACTTGATTGAAGCAACATTAGTGTTTTTGGTTGGGTTTGAAATGACCAAAATGTCCCTTTTTAAACGTTAATATTTTGAAAACAATTGAATTTAGGAGTAAAGTGTATTGGAGAAAACTGTTGAAAATTATGAGCAGATTTCGAAAGTGGAATAATATACGGAGTGTTCTATTTAAAAGAATTATTGAAGATGGCACGCAGCCGCCATTTTAAAACTTTTAGTTGTGATTTTTTCATGAAACAGTAGGTTTTTATCTCCTATTCAAGCCCTCCAAATTTTGTTGTGATATACCAAAAATTACTAGGGGGGAAACGGACTTTAGACGAGCACTGTATGGTCTGCTACAAATGACTGGACTTTCTGCCTAACGTTTTAAATGGTGTTTGGTTTTACATCCGCCTATATATACGTTATGTTAATGAACTTATTGAAGCACTTGATTCCAATGTGTCTCGGTGAATGTTCTATGTTCAGCCCTACCTTATACAGGGTCACTCACGGATTATTTCAAAATTTCGTTTACGTTACTAATTAGTTCTGCTCCATCCATCCAAAATATTTTTAGCGCTGTGGCGTTGCCGATTATATTGAAAAGTAGCAACAACTTTGATATTTTAAATGAGATACCCTGCATATTATTACATTTTTCGCATTGCTCTCTCTTTCCAATTATTTTTGTGTGATGTTTTGCTTCACCTATCTGCACCGGTTTTCGATAAATTAAATAATTTCCCAATTTTTGAGCAAAACATACCTTCAATTAAATGTTTATTACTGCTGTATTTGTATTCGTAAAAAGCTGAAATTTTGGATGTAGTTTACTAATGTTCTCTTTATTAGTTATGTCTAAGGGAATTAGTTCTCTATCATAGAGGGTAGTTCAAGATTTGTGATTATCCCAATAGATACAAAAATTGTGAAAAGGGCATTTTTTGTAAGACAATTGAAGTTTCTTTCAAATGATGTATGGTGATCCCAACCTAAATAGTCAGATTTACAAAATAAAAGCAAGTTTCTATAAAAATCGAATTATTTTTTCATGTTTTGTATTAGGTAGTATGAAGTGTCATGGAACATGTCATTATAAATATTCGACAATCAGTGCATCAATAATAAAACGTTTGCTCGTTCATTAACGATAATTTGATGTGAAAAGAATCAAAATGGAAGGCCGTAACTATTCAAATGAAGTTTTGATGAAATTGTTCATTCTTCATGGTCAATGCGTGATCAAATTATTGCAAGAACGTACAGAAGGTTTAATGGAATGTATCATGATCTACAACCAATGAACGAGAGACAGTTTGTACGATTAAAAAATTATTTCATCAGTTATGGGTCAAAGCTGAAAGCAAAACGGAATTTATCGAACCAGTAACTTCAATGAAGACAACATTAATGTGTTGGCCTATTTTCATGCATATCTTCAAGCTTCTGCCCAAAGGATTATTCATAGTCATAACATGTAGTCATACAGGTTCACGAAAGTTCGAACCCATGAAAATAGGACACACTTTCGGGAAACCTTTCTGATCCACACCCAAGAAGATCCCAACAATGAAAAAAAAATTGGCAGACGGAGTCATTTTCAATAGAAGAAACAAACATTTCTGGGCTGACAAGAATCCACATATCCATGGATTTATTAAATGCGAAGAAATCTAAAACCAAAGTTTCAGACACACATTCATTTTCACATCAGAACTCCTACGCAAACTTCATTTGTTTGGAGGCGTAAATCAGGTAAACCTCGCTCATTCAAACTCTGCCTGGCCTACTTCGATGGTCACAATGAAAGAAATCCAACACAGGGTCGGTGCGAGCTGAATTCTTGCACGTATGGATTCCAAAATAAACGGAGCATTATTCCAGGATTATTTTGTTTATGTATTGCTTTACTTGGTAATTTTACCAAAACCATCTATATTAAAGTTACAAAATAAGAGATAAACAACTTATCAGTAGTAATATCCCTAGGACATTGATAATAGACGAGATAATTTTATGACAATCGTTCCTTGGTAATTAAAATTATTTGTCAAAAAATTTATAACTCAACACAATGAAACATTTATTTATTTATTAAAAATACAGTACAATTATTAAAATGTAACTTAACATTAGATTCGTTGCTGTTCTCTACTATAGAAGATCTATTACCACGCATAATATTTATGATCTTGTTGTGGTGTTCTTGATCGAGATTTAAGAATGGTTTTATAGAATTTTGATTGCTATTACCAGTAATTTTCAGCAATTGTTGTTCTTCTACACCACTTTTTGCCAATTCGCTAACAGCAGTTGATCTATTCGAGTGATTTGTTATCTTTTTGTCCTTTACATTCAAGCCAATTGCCTCAGCAGCAGATTTAGTCTATCCATTTATTGTATTTCTTCCAACAGGTACATTATCGTACCATTTGTCAGTTTAATTTTTCCAGTGTCGATTTGGTTCTAAGAACAGTCGTGGTGAGGTAATATTGTCGCCTAGTTTTGATGTCAGTTTATGAAAAAGACGTACAGGGCAGCTTTGTCTTTCACTAGTGGAAACCAACCATTTACTACTTGTACAGCTTTTAGAATCACCTTGGCACGTTTTACTGAACACCGGATTGTATTCAATGCCTCTCCTCCTGGCCACGCTAATTCTACAGCAGCAATATGGTAAAATTTACGCATAAGACCTTCAGGAGTATTTTCATCCCATAGCAATATTATAACAACAAATTTAACGAAACTGAACTGGACTTACGTTTACATGGATCTGCTTGTAGTTTCTTCCTGATTGCATTGCGGGCATCTCGGGTTGGTTTAAATACTATATTGTTAAACGGGTCAATCATAATATTATAGTCATTATAGTACTTTTCTTGCAAAAGTTTGCACAAAACGTTCCACATTGTCTTCACCGTTGCTTCTTTAAATTCGGTCCCGTCTTTCTTTCTCATATCGACCTCCCAATCTTTCAGTACCAACGCCAATTCTTCTAAGCTTCTATGTTCATTTAATTAATATTCTCGTTCGCAGCAAAATTCCATAAATATCTCCCAAATATATTTGTGACTGTAGGTTGTATTTCTGGGAATTTTTTCTTTGATCAGCGCATTTATACTTTGAACATTTGCATTGCCAAAACGTGACATTTTGAAATTTATTTGGAATGAAGTTGTCAAACTCAATCGTGTTGCCATAGTGATTGATAATTGCACTGAATGCAATTATCACTTATAATACCACAAGAGCTTCAAAATTATCGGGTATTTCCCGATAGGTTCGTTGCAAACAAATTAAGGAGTCAAGTTTTTCAGGTTAAAAAATCACGAGCGCGAAGCGCAGTGATTTTCCTGAAAACTTGACGACTTTATTTGTTTGCAGGAACCTTGAGGGAAATGCCAGATAATTTGAAGCTCTGTGGTATCGGGGATTATTTTTCCGTCCCAAAAAGTAGTAAATTGGTTCCAAACTGTTTTTGCCTTCTCCGTATTAATGGGAACATTTCCTTTGACTTTTTATCGATGGTGGACAGAGAACAAACTCCAAATCGACTCATTTTCATGCAAAATCTCCAATTGTCACAATTGAATTCAACCTGTCAGTTTGAAGTGTGGTTAATTTGACTGGATCATGTTTTGTTTTTTATATATAGCAACTACCAGAGAAAATTTTCAAAAAATTATCAGTATAATACCATGTAGGTTGTACCACGTGACGTCGAATGGTGCAATTCTATTGGTCGATATTTGGGTCGGAAAAATAATCAGTAGTAATACCACTAGTGACTGAATTTTCGCGATAAGTCTGTCGATTTATTTCTAAACGAAACTGAGTTGCTTGAAAACACCACGAGTCCGCAGGACGAGTGGTGTTTTCTTCAAGCAACTCAAAATTTAAATTCGGCAGAATGAGAGGAAGAAATTTAATAATAATAAATAATTCAAATTTAATTATAAGCATGAAATATTTATTTAAACTATAAACGATTTGTTTCAATTATAATTTGTTACCTATAACAATAAATAATTTTTTATGAACACGAACATAATATATTATTCTCGACTATAATTATTATAAATGGTGCAATTGAAAAAATTTGAATAGTATGACCGTTATTAGGTGGCTACAATGTATTGTTGGTATTATTACTTGATGTACTTGGAGTACTCCTAAAAGTATTCACTATATTCTGATGATTTTCAGCACTAAGATGTAAATACGGTTTCATCGAGTTCGAACTTCCATGTCCAGTAATTTCCATAGCTTGTTGTTCACTAACGCCGGATTGTAGTAACTGACTAACTGCAGTGGCACGATTAGAGTGATTTGTTATTTTTAGTTTTCTAGTGTCTAATCCTATCTTTTCTGCAGATAGTTTTGATATTGTAATAATACCAATAGGGCAATTCTTGTACCAATTATTATTATTATATTTATTCCACTTGCCATCCACTGTCAGAAAAAGTCTGTCATTGGTAATAATTCCCCTTTTCGATATAAGTTTCCGGTATAATCTCACAGGACACATTTCAGGATTTTTCAAATTCTGAGTAAGCCATTTAGTATCTGCACAGTTTTTATCACCACCGTGGCGGGTTTTGGAGAATATCGGGTTATATGCAATTCTGTTTGTTAAACAGCCTTTGTTGTCAGTCTCTCCCTTAAAAAAATATAACTTGGAAAACGTTGCTTCGTTACCTCTCCAAGCTAGTTCTACGCAGCTATGTGAAAAAACTTCTTTTGGAGTCCCTCTGGCGTGTCTTCGTCCCATTGTAAGCACATATTTCTATATTCATCTGTAGTCGTAGCGACAGAACTCATTTTATTTTTTTCGGGTACAGCTTGCAACAATTTTCTCTTGCTATCTCGAGCCGCCCTCGCCTCCTTGAACATTCTATTTTTGTAGGGATCAATATATCTCTGATACTCACAAAAATATTTTTCTTGTACTAATTTTGCAGTAGTGTTCCATATGGTTTTGATAACACTCTCCTTGTAATCACTACCATCAATTTTTCGCATATTGAATGCCCAGTCTTTTAGAATGAATGCTAATCTTTCGTTGCTATTTTCTGCATCTAATTTGTAATTGCGTTCCGCACAGAACGTCATAAATTGTCTCCATATATAAGATTTTGATTTTTTTGTGTTACTGGGTATATTTACTTCAAAATTTTGGTTTATTACTTCATTTGAAGTAGCACCGAAGCGACTCATTTTGACGTTTGCAGCTACAATTATTTTTGGTCAAACTGTCAAACTTTGCATTGCGATCCGTATCCATGGTTACGTCGTTGAAAACACCATGCTGATAGACCAATCAGAATTGAAAGACAGCTGGTGTTTTCGCGATAATACAAGCTGTCTCTGGTTTTTGATTGGTCAGATTTTGTGAAAATTCCAAGGTGCGTGGAATAGTCAGTGTAATGTTGACATGATTGAGTGAAATTGTTTCATATGACACAAAATAAAAAAAATTGTTAGAACTGTAAAAAAAAAATTCATAAAATTAGTCTTATTGTGTTAAATGTACATGATAATAGAGATATCAGTGGTTACAAAAGATTGATAACTTTTTTAAAAAACAAAATCTGATGGTTATAAACCAAATAAATCCACGATTCTGGTCAGAAAAGAAATTGAATTTTTTGAGCTAACAAAGCACCCGGTAATAAATGCTAGTATTCAGTATTTTTAGTAATATTCACTAGAAATTAAAAATAAAAACAAAAAAGTTTCTGGAGGGTTTAAAGATTTCTCAGTAAATATTATATCTAATAATCGTGATGGAATGGTAAGTAAAACAATGGAAAATTGTTTATTAGTGACCACAAATGAATAATAGTGTTTAGCGTCTTTGGGTTCATACCTATAACTGTGCAAATATTAATATGTAATGGAAGTCATCAACGTTGTGGCCTAAATTATCTATGATACAAGATGATCTGAAAGCCAAGAAAAATGTGGATATAAGCAGTTACCATAAATTAATAGTATTTTTGAAACAAAAGAGTGTCGGATACTGTCCGCAAAAATCGAAAATTTTGACAGATTTTTGAATGAAGCTCCTGATACTAAATAAATGATAAAAGTTTCAGGAAGTCTGAGTGAATAAAAGCCAGTAGCGTCTCCGGTCTGGGATCGAAATAGGTTTTAAAATAGTCTATAGTTGTGATGTGTTATGTTGGAAAATATGGCTTTTTTTTTCGACCATGGGAAAATGAAATTATGATGATTTGATTGCCTATTATAATACATACTTCCTCGTTTATGAGATATTTTTTTATTTTAAGGTATTTTTAAAATATTTAAATATCTGAATAAAATTAGTTGTCTCCGCCTCTGCTGCTCAAACGATTTTGCCTCAAGACTGGAAAACTTGTTTTTTATGCTTATGCAATTGTAAATGGTTTGACTATACCCATGAACTAAAAGCGTCATTTTTTATGCACTTGTACAAAAAGATGTTACTAGAACTTGTTACATAAGTAACTGTTGAAAGTACTTATACTAGAATTGCCATAATTCTTACCTTTGGTCTTTTTCATACTCCCAGAGCTACTATTATAGGCAGAAGATGAATCGTATCTGTTAATGAAAAAAATTGAACCATCTCAATTTCTCCAAATTTAAATCCTAATTTTCGCCCCGATAATTTTCCTATGAGACGGCCCTGTTAGCGTGGCATCTCGAGAACAGGGCTAATACGATTTATATTATGTAAGACGGTTCTCAGCGATCGTATATTGAAAGTGAGCGTTGAACTTGAACTGAAGATGCACTCCATTTAGAATTGTTGATTGGTCGGCTTGTTTTTTTTTACGGCGAATGGCTTTCAAGCCATATAAAAAAGTTTTATATACAGGGTGGTCGCTTTCATAGTGGGTTTGTCGAGTGTGGAAAAAGTAGCATATTTGATAGTGGAGAACTAATAGATTGGTTCACAAGTTCAAAAACCATCTAAACAATTGCAAAAGTTATCAATAATTAAAGATTCCAAAAAAAGGGGTGTAGTTTTTGCAAATATCTCGACAACTATTAACGTTAAAGTATTTGGTGAATGAATATTTAATTACTTGATGAAATCGCCCTGAAAGTCTGTTGCTCTATCTTCAATAGTTATTTAGGCAAGTCATGAAAGATCGAAAAAAACATCGATTTTTATAAACAAATACATGTAACTGATGATTATCGTTAGTTACAAACTTGTTCTTAGGGTCGTTCGAAAGAAAAATTTATTCTCTATAAAATCGTTTCAATGTCCATTACCGTACCTCTGATAGTTCAAAAGATATGACCGTCAATAACTAAACACATCGCTTTGATTTTTGAAATGTACCAAAATAAAAAATGCTTAAATTTGTTTTTCACATTTCATTGAATATGGTTGTTTTTTTTTTTAACCAAAAAAAGTAAAACACATTCACAATTGATTATACAAAATTGTTTATTTAACCCTAAATCGCGCATTGTATCAAATCTGATACATCCTTTCAAATTTATATTTCATATGTTGTATTTGAAATTTTTGCTGCAAAACGCATGTAACATGGAGTGGTACATTAGTAAAGGAAGTAAAGCAAAGTGTCACAATACTCTCTGGAATGATACATTAATGAAATTTGTTTTTATCTATATCTGTCCAGTCTGACAAAAACATAGCAACTACAATGATACAATGATAAAAAGGTGCCACAATACTTTTGGATTTATATATTAATGAAAAATTCCATTTTTTTTCTATCACTGCCTTGTTTCGCATAGACATATCCATCTACCCAGTTATCACAAAAAAAACAAGAAATTAAACATTGATAAAAAAGGTAAAGTACAGGTGTCACAATACTCCCCTGTACACATCATGACACATGGGATGACACATCACAATCTTTCTTTTTTTTGTATCTAGTTATTAGTAACTACAATGATACAATAATAAAAAGGTGCCACAATATTTCCCCCTTTGGATTTATACATAATGAATTATTTTTTTCCATCACTCTCTAGTATGACAAATATAATCAACTACCCAGTGATCCCCAAAAAAAAACAAGGAATGAAACATTGATAAGAAAGGTAAAGTACAGGTATCACAATACTCTCTGTGCTTCACACTCTCCACTAATGTACCATTCCATGAAAATTCCATAAAAAAATATTGGTTAACAACGAAGTTATAACATCTTTAATTTTGGAAACAAAGTATTTGATTATAATACTTATTTAGATTATAGACATATTTAAAATCTGACAACACTGCCGATACAAAGTAGAACACCAGTGAATTTGTACAGTGGAAATCCGAAGTCAATAGCTCATTTCGTTCTACAGTTATAACTCCTGAAAGTATGGTAATGTGAGCGATTTGAGGTTGAAGCGATTTTGTAATAAAAATCTGACTACGCCACTGGATTTGTAAATTATATTCCCTTAAAATAATTTATTTGAGTTTAGGTTATAAGTGTATTCGAAAATAACAGAAAATTAAAAATTCATTTTCAAGTTATGCAGTCTTCCATAGCCGATAAAAACGAAATGAACCGAATCAAGTTTTAAAGAATCAAATTTATTTATTGAATAATAAAACAGAAAGCAGGACAAAAAATATTCCTTTTAAATTCTGCAAAGCTCAATTGAAACAAGCTTTTAGAGAAGGTTTCAATAATTTGAGGAAAGCTGAACTAATACAGTAGGCATAGGTATTGTACTAAATCAATAGTAGGCTGTGATTTAGTACACCACAATCGCTCACATTACCATACTTTCAGGAGTTATAACTGTAGAACAGAATGAGCTATTGACTTCGGATTGTCGCTGTACAAATTCACTGGTGTTCTCCTTTGTATCGGCAGTGTTGCCAGATTTTAAATATGTCTATAATCTAAATAAAAATTATAATCAAATACTTTGTTTCCAAAATTAAGGTTGTTGTAACTTCGTTGTTAACCAATATTTTTTCATGAAATTTTGACGGATTCCATTTATAACGACTAAAAATCCAGTGGTGTAGTCAAATTTGAAAAAAAAATTGCCTAATAAACTTTTGCCGTTTTTGACAAAGAAAAAAGCAATAGAGTGCCTTGAAAATGAAACTAAAGTTATGAAAATTTGTGTCAAGATACAGTTTTTGATGCATAATATAAAAAAAAATTGAGATCGACTGAAAAATGCGTATTCTACAGGGGTGGTTCCATTTTGAATGGGTCACACTGTATATGAATTATTGTGCCACCTTTTTATTATTGTATCATTGTAGTTGCTTATGTTTATGTCAGACTAGACGGTGATAGATACAAAAAATGGAATTTTTCATCAATATATCATTCCAAAGAGGGGAGTATTGTGACACCTGTACTTTACCTTTTTCATCAATGTTTAATTTCTTGTTTTTTGTGATTACTGGGTAGTTAATTATGTCAGACTAGACAGTGATGAAAAAAAATCATTGATACATAAATCCGTTGAGAGAAGTATTGTAGTTGTATTATTATGAGAGATAAAACGAATTGAATTTTATATAAATCCATTGGGGAAGTATTGTGGCACCTGTAGTTTAATATTTTTATTATCGTATGATTGTAGTCAATTATGTTGTAACAAAATCAGAGGATCACTCTGTAATAATCTATCACCGGGTTCGAATGCAGATTTTCATACTCGGGTCCTGAAAACTTTCTTTTTAAGGGTCATAAACAGTTGGGCTTAAGTGAGGTAAACAATCACAGTTTTCAGAAACTTCGTCATCTGGATCGCAGGTTTGCTGTGCAAAAAGTCGAAAACAAAAATTATAATTTCCGTAGAATTCTTGACATCTACTAGCCGGTTGTTCGTCAACAAAAATTTTTGAAGCGGTTCAAATTGGCCTAGCGGGCAATGCATAATTTCTCATTGTTTGGGGCACGTATCGAATATAACCCTCGAGAGGCGAGAATTTTCTGAGAAACTGAGGTTCACGGCTAAATGGTTACAAATTTTTATGCAACAGGAGAATTTGTTTGTTTTAGTTAGCAAAATTAATTGGCACCCACATGAATAGTTATTTGTATTTAGATTAACAGCTTAATAGGCTGTAACGAGTCTAGGGCGAGAGTTTTTTCTGATCATTTTTCTCTCAAATGAAAACCCGAAAACTCTAGCTGTACAGAATGATCACTTTCAGCAGTCTAAAAGAGAGAAATAATTGTTAAAAACCACTAAAAGTAGTACAGAGAATTTCATAGTTCGAAGTAGTACCGCTCAAATAACGGGGGGCGCCACCTCGCCTCGGGATTGGTCGACGGAGTCATTACGAATTGGGTTAAAGTTTAGCAAAATCCCACCCCATTGGTTAGATAATTACCCAAGTACGAATACGTTGTAAAATAAAGGATGAAATTATCAAATCCGGTCAAAATTCGACTTCGAGGGGGTTCTCAAAAAACTTAGTAGGAGAAATTTCACGTAGGAAATTCTCGCAGAAAAATAGAGTTGATATTTCATCGTGGCCCGGGTTGAACTAACTTACCAGAAATTTTATTCAAGTCAATAGTTCCGAGATAAGTACTTACGAGCGTGTTAGTTTTCCGATCATTTAAACTAGACGGGGGAGTCATTTCAGATAATTATCAAATTTCGCTCACCAGAAACCGTGGAATTCTTTTTTCTAAGTAGAATTTTCCAACTGTTGAAGTAACTGAGTTTCGTGTGGTTTAATATCATGAATTATTGGTTGCAGAGTGTTATTCAATTAACTTATTTTTGTTCACAAAGTTCACTCAATTTATATTCTAGTGTTAATTATTTTTTCTAGTCTTGATTCACAAAGTTTCAATCCATTTATTCTCTTTATGTATTCATTCCATCCACATAATTAATGTCCTCAATAAAAGCCATCATTAGAATCAGTTCGTTTTCTTGAGAAATACTGGGGAATGGGGGAAGTCTCAACCAAAGTTACGGGCGACTTTTGGGTGATAAGTGACCGCCAAAACTCGCCGGGGGAAGGAAAACCTAAGTTTCCCAACATTCCAGACGCAGAGAGAAACGACCTGCTCCCCCCCCCCCCTTTGGAGAGGATTTTGCAAGGTATGTAATCATATATGTTATTAAAAATGTCTTCAGGGTAGATGCTGAGATAACGACCGACCATTCACCCAAATTATCGATATTAGTAATGAGTAATCAAGGAATTCCTAGTATGTTTCGATGCTAAGTGTCCATCTATTGTAGGGAGTATTCGGTAATTCGCTGGTATTCTTCAAAAATCGAACCCACATTGGGCCAACCGACATATGCGTGAGTTATTCAGTAAAGTCAATCAAAACACAGCAGTGTGTAATAATGTTTACGTCAGACTAGACTGGAATGGATAAAAAAAAATTAATTCATCATTTGTGACACCTGTGCCTTATCCTCTTCACTAATGTATCATTCCAATTCCATTTTTTTATCTATCACTGTCTATTCATAATAATAAACCAAATCAACTACAATACTTCTCTCAACGGATTTATGTATTGGTGAAAAATTCAATTTTTTTTTATCACTGTCCAGTCTGACATAAACATAATTGTTGAGCAGAGCGTCGGGCAGAACTTTGTTGTGCAAACAACTTGTACCAATGAATGTAATTTAACGTGAATTCCAAACGTATTTATTAGTGAAAATATAAAATGAATATTAACAGTTGAAAATGTTTGACAAGACTATGACATATATAAACATATCCATGAAAACGGTATGACTCGCATTTATCTTGAATTAATTTCAACAATAATCAACTACCCAGTAATCACAAAAAAAAACAAGAAAAAGGTAAAGTACAGGTGTCACAATACTCCCTTCTTTGGAATGATATATTAATGAAAAATTCCATTTTTATATCTATCACCGTCTAGTCTGACATAAACATTGGCAACTACAGTGATTCAATAATAAAAAGGTGACATAATACTCCCTCCTTTAGATTTATACATAATGATTTTTTTTATGTTCTATCTCTGTCTAGTCTGACACACATAATCAACAACTGAGTGATCCCAAAAAAAACAGGAAATGAAACATTGGTAAGAAAGATAAAGGACAGGTGTCACAATAATCTCCTCTTTGGAATGATACATTAATGGAAAATGAAAATTCCCAAAAAAAATTGTTTTGGCTGTTTAACCCTGGGTCCCCCAAGTCCGCTTCTGCCACTCTACTGGCCAGTTTCCAAATGAAATATTTATAATTTCGAGCTATTTTCATATTAAGGTGTCCGCATTTAAACCGATAATTACCACATATGAGATGATACTGGTCCATTAAATATTGCATTATTGAACATCATTACTATTAATTAATAGTCGTCCTGATTTCGTTTCTATTTACAACCTTCACGGTGATTTTTTTAAATCACAGAGTAACCGTAATTACTACTTGTTCGTATTCTAAGTAGCAAAACTATTTCATGTTTCGTAACTTGTTTGCTAATGTTGATGTGATTTGAAGTCATGCGTTCATCTCTGCGTGATTTGAGAGGTTTTTGCTGTAACGAATTCTTTCACCATTGACGAGATGACATTCGATGGTATATTGGAATCCGGACACTTATCTGTTAGTGTCAAAATACCCCTTTAGTTTATGTTCCAAAAAACTGTTAGTCATACCCCTCAATGTTTATTACCCTCTTAAATAGGTAGGTACATGTTTCGGACCTATGAAGGTCCATCATCAGCCAAACAGGAAGAGTCGTATTCTAAAAATTGGAGGGGTTACATCAGAGTATGGATTCTTACATACAAATTGAACAAATTGCCAAATAAAAGTTTCTTACTCTCATGAGGTTTGGAAGAACATAGTAAAAAAGTTTAAAAATGTTCATGTTAGTTAAAAAAAACGATTATGAAAACAATGCAAAACAAAGATATTGTTTTGTTGAAAATATGAACAGGATGTTCATAGAATCAGATGTGGAATCATCTGCGACTGAAAGATAAACTTTAGTCACTATCTTCCATCGTCAAAATAACCTCTTGTGGGGTGTTCATGTTGAAAAGGGAAACATTCTCAATTGGATATTGATAAAAATATTTTTCTGTGAATTGAAAAATCCACGATAAAAATGAAGTTATTTTTTGTGAATGTCTAACAGAAAAAAACTACTTCTCCGGCTAAAGCCACGCTGGACATTGAACTACATCTGATATATATATTCTGAAAAGGCCCTAACTCAAAAGAAAAAATCTGAAATTGAAAATTTGCATTTTCATTCATTCATTGATTTTCTATTCCAGTCTTAATTAAGAACTCATGAAGATGAATGAGGCAAAGAAGAATGTTTTCCAAAAAAGAGTACTCACCAGAAATCATTCGTAACATTGACGCAAGAGAGACATCGCATTCACTAGGTCTTCAATACATTTTTGTCGACGAAAATCTATTTCACGCTTCCACGATTATCAGGAAGACCGGAAGTAATGGGAAACACATTTTCAAGAAGCAATCTCACTTTGCGAAGATGGAAAAAGTTAGAATAATTTCTTTTGGAGAGACACTTTGAAATTAGTGTTTTCTGACATTAAAACCTGTCATGGGGTATGAGAGATTGATTTGTTGAAAATATGAACAGGATGTTCATAGAATCAGATGTGGAATCATCTGCGACTGAGAAATAAACTTTAGTCACTATCTTCCATCGTCAAGATAACCTCTTGTGGTGGGGTATTCATGTTGAAAAGGGAAACATTCTCAATTGGATATTGAAAAAAATATTTTTCTGTGAATTGAAAAATCCACGATAAAAATGAAGTTATTTTTTGTGAATGTCTAATAGAAAACAACTACTTCCCCGGCTAAAGCCGCGCTGGACATTGAACTACACCTGATAGATATTCTGAAAAGACCCTAACTCAAAAGAAAAAATCTGAAATTGAAAATTTGCATTTTTATTCAGATAGTTATTTGATTTTCTATTCCAGTCTTAATTAAGAACTCACAAAAAATAACTTCTTTTTTATCGTGGATTTTTCAATTCACAGAAAAATCTTTTTATCAATATCCAATTGAGAATGTTTTCCTTTTCAAAGATATTGTCTAATCAATTCACAATCCTACATTTCGGCGATCAACGGTATGTTTGACGAAAGAACATTTGATAAACATCGACAGGATGATTTGTTATGATTAAAAATACCTGACATCTAAACGTTAATTTTAAAAGGCAGGATATAAAACAAAGGTAGATAGCGATATTAATAAATTGAAGGTGACAAGTTGATAAATCAAGGTTGGAAATTAGTAAATAGAACATTTTATTTATTACAAACAAGGGAGTTGAAGAAATCAATACAATCGAAGTTGATCTGTTCATTCAACGAAGTTACATTACTGTTATTGATGGAGGAGTTTATTTCAAAAATTTCTAGAAGATTGAGTTTATTGCTGTTCTACAAACGTTTGAATGATTTTTTGCTCTCCATCGATTTGAAAATTGTGTTACGAATTAATAATAATAATAATAATGTGTTTTATTTAGTTTGAGCATTACAATAATCATATAAGGCAATATAGATAAAAGAGTAAACTTAACTAAACAAAACGATGGGCAAGAATACATTAAACTTACAGCTAACTATATATAGGTACATATGATTTGATCAGTGCACCCATTAAGACCGTCAAGGTTGAGCATGGGGTACACTGACCAGTATTGATATTTTATATAAATATATGTATATGTTGTACATCTTTCATTCATCGTGTATATATATATATATATATATATATATATATA
This sequence comes from Gonioctena quinquepunctata, assembly GCA_018342105.1. Classification (NCBI taxonomy): domain Eukaryota; kingdom Metazoa; phylum Arthropoda; class Insecta; order Coleoptera; family Chrysomelidae; genus Gonioctena; species Gonioctena quinquepunctata. The sequence goes on along the minus strand of JAFIRS010001332.1, from coordinate 333,983 downwards.
TATATATATATATATAATTGTTTTTTTTTTCTAAATTTTAAAATTTTTGTTTATGTTTTTATTTTTATTTTTAGAATTCGAAAATGTTTTTAATGTCTTCGGCATCAAGAGTTTTTATATATCCTTTAAAGATGGTTTTTAAGAATGATAGTGAGTTTAATTTTCTTATATAGGTTTTATACATTTCTGGAAAAAAAAAATTAAAAAGTTCCTTAACTTTTTAGCTGGGTTTGTTTGTACAAAATTTTTCGACTTATTTCTGGTTTGGTAATGATGATCAAGTGTTTGCAAGTTAGAACGATTTTTAAATAGGTAAATTACCAAACTAAAGATATACAGTTGCCTCAAATTCATAACATTTGCTTCTTTAAACAGTAGCTCTGTGCTGTATTTCATATCTTTAAAATGAATAGCTTTTAAGATTTTTTTTTGGAGTATTTCAACCTGTTTCAAAAGACTAGGCATGGTTGCTCCCCAGCTGACAATACCGTATCTTAGACGAGATTCAACAAGTGCGTAGTATACTGTTTTAAGATTTGGTCTTAGCAATGTCTGACAAGTGAGCAGTCCATCTCAGGTGAGAATCTAGTTTTATCCCCAGATATTTTATTTCGTTTTTCAGAGAGATATCGATGTTATTAACAGTTATATTCTTATATGTAGGTAAGTTATTTTTGTAGCTAGTAAAAGGGACGATGTATGTTTTCTTATGATTAACTGTTAGTATCTTATGATTAAAAATGTCGAATATATTTTTTAAGTCATATTCAATTTTATTTTTTAAGTCTTCCCATGTTTTAGCATTATATATTACGGCCGTATCGTCTGCAAATCCAATTAATTTGCCTGTAGAGTTGTGAGAGAATATATCATTTAAATACAAATTGAATAATATAGGCCCCAAAACAGTTCCTTGAGGCACCCCAATCAACACCGGTTTTTCAGTACTTAGTTCCTTTTCTATCCTTACCACCTGCTTTCTATGTGACAAGTAACTTTCGAAGAATTTATGTGGCAACCAACCAAATTGATTATTATTATTTAAAATTCATAAATTGAAGCAATTAGTTTTTACTTTTTAGTGCATTTGAAAACATTTTTTATTATTTTATTTGCCAAAGCTCTTTACCAAGATTTGGAAGTATTGGAAGTAAGCCCGTTTTACTGCTTCTGTGATTGGTCTCATAGTCTTTGTTAGGATAATATTAACAGAAACATAGCAAAAGTTGTTTGGATTCAATTCACACTCTCTTAAAGTCATTGTAAAACGAATCAAACGCCTAGTAATTATTCAAAAGCGACTTTAACGAATGACACACTAGATATCACGAACAAACGACAAAACAACTTTGATCCAAGAATTTTTGTGAGTATATTTAAAAAACTTGACGTGATAAAAATACGTATCATATATTTTTGTTATGAGGGGGTAGACATAAAACGAAGTCGGTATAATTTATCTTTGGGTAAAAACAATATATTTTTTTCATAAACCAGTGTTACCTTCGAGATGTAATAGGCAGAGCTTCTATTAATGCCAGGTACAAAAAAATCGAGGCAGACCTTTTGAAGATTCAATGAGAGTTTTTTGGCTATATTTTTTGCCTGGCATTTCAGATCAATTCAAGTTTATTTTTATACGTGATGAATAGCCCAAACAGGATCTCGGATCTGTACGAAAATTAAGAAAGCACTGAACGTAATACGTGCACTCCTTCGAAGATGGTCCATATAATATGCCTAATTACTACAAGTCATAACCTTCATGTTAATGGCCAATTCATTGATTGAAGCACAAAAAAGTGTTGGTGGTCAACTAGTTCAGAAAAAATGTAGAGGGAGTATTTTAGGATGTTACTATATAAAGAGCTTCCCCAAATTAATCGGGTATAGTCTTCTACCTGGTTTTAATTCGGTTATCAAAAATGAAAGGAGTAAGTTGCTTACAAGTCATCAATCAAGTGATTTATTTGGGTATTGAAAGTGATTTATCGTGTGGATAAGTGCATGTTTATTATCTCAAACCACCTTTTTCGTCACTCGAAATATCACAAGTGTTCAAATTATTCGCAGATTTTTGTAAATGTTTTAAAAAAATTCGTGACCATAAAAAAAATCGAGAAAAAATTCGGGTACGTGTGATATCTGTTAAGAGAAATTCCCACAAAAAAATATAAATAATATTGAGGAACAAATCTGTTTGTTTTAATGATAATTACTGGAATGATAATTTTTGTTTAAACAATTATTTGAAATAACAATAATTGTTCAATTGACGTGAACCTAGTTTAAAAATGTCTCGTTTTGGGAAAGAAATTATTCCAAATTCTTTAATGGACATTTTATTGTCAGAGTCGAAGATGCTAGGGTATTTTTTTAATCAAGCGTAATTGCAAAATTTGTTCATAAATTGAGGTTGAAAGAATTCATATGAATTAAATGATAAAATTGAGAACGTGCATTTTCCTAAAAATTACAAATTTATTTCTTTCGATGTTCAAAATCTTTTTCCGATCATACCACCAGATGAAACAATCATACTAGTAGGTAACCATATTAATCCGATCATCAAAGATGAGATATTGGATTTACTTACAGTTTTAACACAAAATTATTTCCAATTTAATAGTAATTTTTATTCTTTTAGTAAAAGGTTATTCATGGGTAATCTGATAGATAATTAAATCCATGTTTTGACTTCATTAATGGGCTCAATCAAATTTACAAAAAAATTGAAAGGATTATTCGATGAACTTTCTAGATTTGGCCATAACGAAAATAAACAATAAACACGATTTTTCAATATTCCACAATCCTTCGTATACAGATATTACAATACACAGTACTTACACTCATCCCTACCAACACAAAGTGTCAGAAGAGAATTTTAATAATGAATTAAATATAATTAAATAATCCAATAATCCAATAACGGATATAACTCAAGTTTAGTTGACAGCACTCTATCGAAAAAACTCTATAAAAAAGGCAATTCAGGAAGTTTATCCAATCGATTCAAACACAAAGTCAAATTTCAGGGTTATTACTTATTTTGACAAACCTTCAGAGACAATTTATAATTATTTAAGACATACTTTCGGAAAATTTATTAAAAACTACAAAGATCGAATTGAAAAGTCTGACAAATCTGGAGTATATAAACTAACTTGTGGTACTTGTCCAAGTTTTTACATAGGACAAACAGGTAGAACTTTCAAGTAACGCATATCTGAGCATAGAAACAGTTTTATTAAGGACAGATCTAATTCAACTTTTGCTACTGAAAATAATTGCTGACTTTGAACTTTTGCAATTACCTAATATCCAAGTGACTACCTGCACCTATTATTTATATCGACCCCAGTAATTGTAATTCAGTTCATCTACCCTTGATAAAGCGTTAGTATATGTTATTTGTCAATTCCTTCATAATATTGGCTTACATTTAATATCCCACAAGTTATGTTTTTCATGGTCCAATTCGCCCTGTGAAATCCACATTCAATAACAGAATCATATATGGAATCGTTCAGATTTAAAAGTGCTATAAAAGATAATCTTCTAGACCAACAGACAAAACATATTGAGGGTGTATTATCTTGTAGGTACTTGAAGAACTGCTACAACATTTTTAATTCAATATTTAGAGTGGCGATTATCGAAAAAATTCAGGTATCATTGAGGTACATCAATGAGCAATACCTAACCCGTGAGAAAATAATCCCAATTATAAAACCAAATACAGCTAACAAATATTTTTTTGGTACGATTGTTTCATTTTACACTAACTGAAAACTATACATTTTTCTTTAATTTTGTACTTCAATTGTTCCAAAAATTGTTATAAACATACGCATTGTTTATGACGTTATCAAAAATTTCTTTTTGAGGATTTCACCAATGAAAAATATTATGATTTTTTTGAAAAAAATCGTTTGTTTAAAAATACATTTTTCAATTAACATTTTTTGTTGCTAAAAATTAATATTAGGGAACCAATACTTAAAATCATTATTGCGCTTTCAAGTTTTGAGAAAAACAGTTTATTTCTCATTTATTTATCTAATAAACCATTTGTTAAGAACAAAGAAATGCCTGTGCTATATATTATTTATACAAAAAATTAAAACAATCATGTACTTAAAAAAACATATTTGAAATTTTTTATATAATTTTAAATATTCTCATGTTTTTGAGCTTGCCAAAACGTGATATACTGAAAATTATATTTCAATAATTTTCAAGAAATCAACCTGACAAAGGTATTATTTTTTAGATAGTTGAAGAACTAGGAACTCAAGTGAAAATTTATTAGGATTTTTAATCACCATCTGAAACCTCTTACAGGAGAATACAAAAATATGTATATATAATATATGTATTAAAGAAAGGATATGAGCCACTCTTTCATGAAGAGTTTAAAAAATATCTATGTCAAATGAAATGGAATCTATTTCCATAGATTCCAAATCTTTGTACCATTAAAGTACATTCATATAGTTTAGAACAGCCAATATCAATTTTGATAGAACAATCTTTTAAAGCTTCCATTTGGAGAACAATTCAATTTTTATCGTGGATTTTACAATTCACAGAAAAATATCTCTATTCCATATTTAATTGAAAATGTTTCTCTTTTCAACAATTCAATTGTGTTCAAGAAAAACTTTCTGTACCATGTATCTAACTTTCTGTGCCATGTATAATATGATTACCATGTGAAATAATAATTACCTCCTGTTTATTACAATTGAGTAGGTTATGCCTTCAGTTTCTGGCAAATATAACCAAAATCCAAATATTTGGTTTTGTAGACTTTTTTGTCGTTGAGTATGGACAAAACTATCAATTGTCGGAGACAGATATATCGAAAAAATATAGACGAAATTATATTAGTAAACCGCTGAAATCCTACCGAAACATAAAAATTATACCAACTTCTTTTTCAGATAATCCTCTCACTGGCTTTCTTGTGCGTAGCACTCAGTGAACGTTTGGACAACAAATACCTACCCCCTAACAATGCACACATAGACACCACAGACTACCCAGCCAATGCACCCGTGGTTGACATCTCGAGATCAGCAAAACCCAATAGCCAATTCCTGCCACAAGCTTCAGAATCGAGGAGCCAATACTCTGCACCAAACACCCGGAATGGTGAAGCACCCAGTAGGCAGTACCTCCCAGGAAATCAGTTTCCCAGCGGTACCTTCGGACAACAATCTAAACCTCTTGGATCGTCCATTACTGCTTTCAATCAATATTCCAGACAAAATGGGCAAGTTACTGGACCTTCTGGAGTTTTCCAACACCCCGCATCATCTGTACCATCAACCTTCTACACTAAACCAAACGGACAATTCCAACATGCTGTACCATCCAACCAACGTTCCAGTCCTTCTGTGGAATCTTTCAACCAATTCAATAAGCCAAACGGACAATTTTCTGGCACTTCCCAGTACTCTGGACCATCTTCATACCAAGCTGATCAATATTCCAACACAAATGCCCAATTCCCAAGTACCTACCAGCAGCCGAAGTCATCCATCCAGCCTTCAGCCGCTTCCAACGAATATGTCAGGCCAAGTGGGAGTTTTCTGGTACCACTCAGTATACCAAACCAAATGCCCAATTCCCAAGTACCTACCAACAGCCGAACTCATTCATCCAGCCATCAGCCGCTTCCCACGAGTATGTCAGGCCAAGTGGACAGTTTTCTGGTACCTCCCAGTATTCTGGACAGTCCACAATTCCAGCTAATAAATTTTCTGAGCCTAAAGGACAATCATCCGGCTCCTTCAAACTGTCTGAACCATCTAGTCCATCTCTAATTCCCTCAAGCCAATATTCCAAATCAAATGGACAATATGGTACCCCACCAGCTAACCAGTACTCAGGATTCAACAGTCAAACTTCCCCAGCGGGTCAGTATTCTGCAGGGCAGTACCAAAATGGTGCCAATCAAATCGCCATCGTCAGATCGAGCATCGTACCCAACTCTGGGGACGGCTACTACAGCTACAACTACGAAACTGAGAACGGAATCAGTGCACAAGAAGAAGGTACTTTGGTGAATAATGCTGGTACTGCCAAAGGAGGTTATTCTTATACCTCCCCCGAAGGCGAGAAAATCGTGGTGGAATATACAGCCGACGAAGATGGCTTCAAACCCGCAGGCTCCCATATCCCGCAGATCCCGGAAGCTATTCTGAAGTCCATAGAAAGCAATAAAGCCGCTGAAGCTCGTGGAGAGTACCAAGAGGGTCAGTACCAAGAAGATATCGAACAGAGATACGCGAAGAGTGGGCCAGTTCGTCAATACGGATACAACCCCAAGTTCGCTTCGCCAATCAAGGCTCAATCTCCGTTCCTGAACAGTGGTTTCGTCCAACAAACACCTTCATCAGGTGCTTTGAGTCAGGCAGATGGCTTCTCTTCATTCGGGCAAAATGGGTACAATCATGCTGCTACATCTGGATTCCCACGAGGTACAGGAAGTGTGAGTGGAGGTGTTGCTCCCCACTTGAATTTTGGAGCTTCAGAGCCTTTGAAGGGATATGCAACGCCTAATTCGCAGTATGGTACTGTACAGAATGGAAAAGGAGGTTACAAGTACTAGATTTTGTGTAAATATCATGATGTAAATTGATAGAATGGAAAATAAAGTCCATAAATTCGTGATTCGTTTGTTTATTTGTGCTCAGAAAAAAAATTGTTAAATCAAATAAAATTTATTTGAATCAAACAAATAAAAGTGTCGTATATGCACGACAAAATATAATCTCAAAATGAGTGATATAATTTTTTTGTTTTGGATCAAATTTAAAGTTTCAATCAACTGAAACTAATTTGCATGACTCTGTTCATAACTCGTTTTGGTAGAAATGTTGTTTCAACCATGTAATAATTTTGGTGAATCGAATAAACAGATCTACAAAATGTGCTGATTGCTTTAACAAAAATATGCATTCAAACAAGTATTTATGTCGAATTGATGAATTCAATAAAATGTCAATTCAACAGAATAAGCTGATCTTTTCACTAAAAATATTGATACAAATGAGTAATCATTTTGTTAATCCACTGAATTGATAAATATGGCAACCGCGCATGAGAGCCTACACATACAGTGCGATCCACCCAGACAGCACTGTATATTCTATGAATATTCATAGAATATTATTTTTGGGATATTGGAATATTCTTAAATGTGCCAGGGATATACATATCTTTTTGGAATATTCCTAGAATGTGCTGGTGGGGAAAATTTTAGATATTCCTTGAATATTCCATGAGGAATATTCCCGGAATATCCAGAATATTCCATGAATATTCCATGAATATTGCAGAAAGAATACTCCTGAAATATTCTCTGGGAATATTCCTTGTATATCCAGAATATACCTAAAATATTCCATGAATATTCCAGAAAGGATATTCCTAGAATATTCAAAGTAATTCAGGAATATGATAGTAATATTCCCTAAATATCCTGAAGGGTTTCCAGAACAAAATAACTATTCCCTGAAATTTCAGAAATTAGGAAAATAAAGAAAAATACAACTGTATCCCCACATGAGTATCCTCAAATGTCATATGCGGATTTTTCTCAATCGCTAACAGTACATCTAACTTTTTTGCTCATCCAATTTAACATTTCGACCTGGTTTTTGAATAGTTTTTACATGTCCTGTTTCACGGAATTTTGTTTCTATTTTACTAACGGTAGACTGTGAGACTTGTTGACCAGGGTATTTTTAATTAAACATTTCACAAACTTCCTTTTAAGTTCTTGTTTTATTACCAAATCCAATCATAATTAAAATGTCTATTCTTTGAGTTTCGGATAAATGAGCCATAGTTAAATCAAAAACACCCAAATATTTTACAATACACTGACGTGTGTCAGCAACTTATAAATATCAAAATAACAGTAGTCTACCAGATTGACATTACATTATTTATGTGGGTTTTGTGAATAATTTTTTGGTGTCTTGAACAACTTTTCCTGACGTCTAGCAAAATAGATAAGAAAATACCTGATTATTTCTTATGAGGTTATTTAAAATCAAAAGTATATGTCAATAGACCAGATAATATTGCAGATTTAAAAGTTAGGAAAACGGAAGAAATTAACAACATAACTCCTGAGGTCCTACAAAATGTTGTACGAGAATTCCAATATCGACTTGCTTATTGTCAAGAATGAATGGTGGTCTCATTTTGAACATTTAATTTAATTGTAAAATAAATTGAAAAATACTTTCTAAACATTATGTGACATTATTTCCTTCATGCTACGTAAAGTATCAAAATTTAACATTTTCAAAATACATTATGATTGCACCAAATTTGAAAAACTCAATATTGCTGAACAGAGAATGAAAATCCCTTTCGAACAAGGCTCCACAATCCCCCCTCTCATTACAAATTTTTGAAGGGGTGCTCATAATTCAGAGGGAGCGCAAGAAGGGGGTAATATTTTCATACTGTAAATTGTCAATTTGTCAATAGAAATCGACCTGTTCCAGGTTTTTTTCAAACAAATTCATAATAACGCTAAAAATGAATTTATTCCATACCTATGGACCGCACTGTATACTCTTTCTCATCAACCAAGGACTAGGTCGAGATAAAGTTTGTGTTCTTCATGCCCTTTCCTTGTTTACAGAAAGTCACAAATAGCGCTCGCTGCCCAGGGTTTTTCCTACGGTATAAGATAGATTGTTATGATAAAAACTACATTTTAGCTTCAAATTGAAATCTTTAAGAAAAAGCAAGACATTTTGCGATTGTTTCTTCGATAAAGTGATTTTGATTGATTTTGAAAAATGGTTAGAGTTTCTTGAAAAAAGTGTTCAATGTTTTATGGAAAGAAGTTGGAAATTTCTTGAAAAGGTACAAAATTTCAACAACAAACTCGGAATGTTGATTCAACAATGGATTTTTATTTCAGCAGGTCGTATCTTTCATGCTATTGCGACACTAACTAAAATGAAGAGGTAATTGTTGTAATTTTTTTATATTTGATATAGTATGACCATCGATCTAAGAGACTCAATATAAATGGCAATCCCATAATTCCCCATACATCATTGATTTGTCTGGTGCCGTGCCGTGATTTTTTTATTCGAAAAAGTATATATAATTTTAATTTTAACATACACAGTTCGCCATCTATCAGTGAATAGCATGAACACCAACCCTAAAAGTATCGACAGTATTAGCGAAACAGTTTCCTGTAAACTGAATGGTTTCATCAATTACTTCTAGATGGTAATAACGACGGGAGTATCGATACCATGGAAAATGCTAGATGAGGAAACTGGTCCAATATTTTTACCACGTTTTTATTTACTCTCTTTCTTGTCTGTTTATTCGGTACAAATTCGATTTTAAACTAACTTCTCGACTAGAGACTGGAGACCTCAAACTTAGTTCAGAATTGGATGACAAGGCAATATTAACTCGATTTCTTGTCTGTCTGTTTGATTGTCTGTAAACCGAAATAAATCATCTTGACATTAGGTATGTATAAACATTTCATTCTTCAAGTTGTTTTCTGAATTCGTCAGTAGGAATCAATATAATTATTGAATTATATTGTTTGAAGAATTATTCATCTTTAATGTATCAATGAAAATGAGATCAAAATCTTCATCTGTAGGTACTTGCTTTTGTAGCACAATCAAGTACCTATCTCATCCATGCGGTTGATTTCTTATAATTGTAATGTTTGATGTTTCTCAGTCATTTTGGGTTCGAAAAAGATATTGCAATTTGACGATTTATTTCATGGCCAAAAATATATCGTGAGATATTATTCATGAACTGCTTGTAATTAAAAATGATCCCCTGTGCATAGGAATTGATGCCAATTGGAAATACCTATTTGCGAATTTGTTTCATTTTAATAATCAGTTTATCGTATTTTGTCGCAAGTTCCGACTTTGCGAGTGGAAGATCATTTTACCTAATTCCCACCATATTTCATGGCTGAAGTTTTGATCTTATAAGATGGCACATGATTTTTTCTTTATTTTGAAAACCAGTTTATTTTTTCAGTGTAGGTATCTCTTAATTTTGACTTCGTAATTACTTTTTTGTGTGAGACTTCATTATCTGATTCATATGGAATGTTTTTTTTGCTGGAATCCCTACATAATTCAACAGAAATATTCACATTTAACCTTTGAAAATTCCAACTACGACGCCACCGTAGTATCTTCGGAAAGTTCGGAATTACACAGCTTCTGAATAGTTATGATTTTTGCAATTAACTCAACTTAGTTCATTTGAACAAGTTGCATACATATAGTTTTTGGCAAGTCAGGTTATAAAAATAGTAGTATCATTGTCTAAAGATACAGTAGTATCATTGACTAAAGACAATGGTAGTATTTAGGTGTGTATTATAGAAAAACGCAGACTAGACATGTTTCGCCATCTATCAGTTGAAAGCGATATCATCACTTCGGGAAAGTATCGACGGTGTCGTCAAAGTACTTTTCTATAAACTACTATTCTTTTATATTGACTTCACCGAAATGTTACTTTGTCTACTGAATAATAGATGACGCTAGATGTCTCAAAATAAAATACCAAACACCGTTTTCTCCCGCCAAAATCACTCAGAAGGCCTCCTTATTTTCATCAGCTCAAACTAAACCCACCCACTCATTTTTGGCACAATTCGGCACACATAACAGCTGATTCCATTGAAAAAATCTTCCTAATTTTGTGCACAGAGATGTGTACGCGATTTTTCTTTGATGTTTAATATGGTTGTTCAATATTCCAGTTATTCTCCCATATACTGAAAATAGGGAAAGCGCAATGGAATACAATTCAATATGTTTCTTTGAAAAAAAAATTCCAAAGACATGCGGCGCCCTCTACAATTTGATAGCACAATCACGTTTTCAAAAAGTATTGACAGTGTTGTTAAAATAGTTTTCTATAAACTTATTGAATGAATTGACTTCACCGAAATTTTACTTTGGCTACTGAATAATAGATGACGCTAGATGTCTCGAAATGAAATAAAATCAATATATATCTTCCACAGGACTTTTAGAATCAATTCCAAAAAGACATATTAATTGAATAGAAGAAACTAGTGTTTATTAATTATAGATAGTACTTCTATCTTGATGGTTAGATCTAGATTGAGGTGTTTTGGTAGCCCTTTAAATGAACATTCAGCAGTGAGGATACATTTACAGATGATAAATGTGTGAAATGCAGCATATGCAAAGACGAATTTAAAAAGAAAGGCAAATGTCTAGTAGCGATAATCATGCTCCTTTAGTCTAGCTGTTTACTACGAATTGCCGAAATAAAATCACAGTGTTCTCTTAGCCTTTCCAAGTTAGGAGTAACTCTGTTATTTTCAAGCATCGTTTTCTCACGCCAAAATCACTCAAAAGGCCTCCTTATTTTTATCAGCTCAAACTAAACACACACTCATTTTTGGCACAATTCGGCACACAAAACAGCTGGTTCTTTGAAAAAAATCTTCCTGATTTTGTGGATAGAGATGTGTATTGATTATTTTCGTGATTTTTCTTTGAAGTTTAATATGGTTGTGCGTTATTCGCCCATATACTGAAAATAGGAAAAGCGCAATGGAATACAATTCTTAAAAAACTTTTTAACAAAAAATTGAACCGACGAAATACGTAACTGAAAAGTAAAAAATAAAACAAACCTTCTTAGTCTCAATAACTAAGCTCCTAAAGTAATGTAAGTAACTAATTTTGAGTCGGCGCCAAACAAACAAGCAAATGAATTAAATAAGGCGTAAAATAATGACATCGAGTTGTGCGGCAACATTCTGAGCCAAACAAACAAGCAACCTTCTGATAAATTTTTTGAAGTAATTTAATGATCTTCGTTGATTGTTGTTTTGGCCGACTCAAAATTTGTTACTTACATTACTTTAGGAGCTTAGTTATTGAGACTAAGAAGGTTTATTTTATTTTTTACTTTTCAGTTACGTATTTCGTCGGTTTAATTTTTTGTTAAAAAGTTTTTATTTTTCAATTTTTTGTGGCTGAAATCTACTAATTACTACCTACTTGTTTTTTCATCACTTCCAAAATACTTACTTACCCATCTTACTTCAACTATTACCAGTTGAATAATATGATTATCTACTTTTACTATTTGTTGTAATATAAATTATTTTTGTTCTTCTGGTTAGTTTATTTCATTACTTTGTATATAATTCCATCCTCTCATAGAATATAATGATTGTGACGGATGTAGAACAAAAATAATCTGTCATTGTCAACTACATATGTGTTCAAATGTTCACAAGTAAAAAATCAATTATCCCCTATTTTTCTACCCGTAAGGATGGATAATTCCATTCGAAATCCAAATATGATCAACTATGAGGTATACCCTATCTAATAAAAAAACAATCATCCAAATCGAAGAACCCAGTACAAAGTTATGCCTGAGAATCGGTTAACGGACCAGAATTCAGAGGGTGAGTGATCAATATTCTTCATTTTGCTACCCTTAGGGGTGGATTTCATCTTTTAAATTCAAATGGGACCAACTTCGAAGTACACCCTATCCACTGAAATAAGAATTATCGGAATCGGACGTGTCAGTAAAATGTTATGCGTGGTCATACATAAAAAAAATATAGGCATCGACTAGAGAACCTCCTCCTTTTTGGTTTCGTCGGTTAAAAAAAAGATTAATGTAATTGTTATCCCATAGACAGGAAGCGCCCTCTACAAGTTGATAGCACAACAACTATTTCAAAAAGTATCGACAGTTTTGTTAGAATAGGTTTCTGTAAATATGAAGAAATAAGCGAAACAAAAAAATAATAATTTAAAACAACTTTTTTGTACCTTATTCTAATGGAAAATAATCTCAACATTGGCTTTGAGCTCAAAGAAAAATAACAGTCAGCCACTACTCTTTAGTAAAGTAAAGTTTGAAATCAGAATCAATTCATGGGTAGTTGGTTCTTGAGATGTTCATCAATATCATTGTTTATAGTCTTCTTTCTCTATAAACAATTTTTTAAAGATGATAAACAATGTCAGTATGAACGGGATACTCAGATTTTAATTAGCTACTGGATGTGCATGTGTCTGTTCCTTCCTTCAGGAAGTGACTGATCATCCGACCAAATGTTTTCTTGAGGAATTGTACAACAGAAAGAAGCCTTGACCAAGTGAATATTATTAAGTGACAAGTCACCAAGATAAAGTAAAATGTTTACTAATATTGTCAAAATAAACATATTTAGGCACCATCATGATAGAAGGAATGCCAAAGTAGCTTTAATAGCATATGGAAAACCAGCGGCGTATCTAGGATGGTATGGGGGCTGCGTTCGTGTTGATGAAATGAAAGGCGAATTTGATGCGAACATCACAGTTTTTAATGTAATGTGGCATGGTATACAAATAAAGGTTAATTTATACAATATGATACAGAAAACATAAATCAACTTGGATAAGTCAATATATCAAATCATTACAAAAGTGTGGAGATATATAACCTGTTTGAAAATGTACATTCTAAAATCTACATAATATGTAAGCATAAAAGCTGCAATATTTTTACATAGACCAACTATACAAAGGACGTTAATCACTTATTACAAATAATCACATAGAGGATAAAAAACCTAAAGATACCTTCATCTCATTCGTAACGATTTGTAGTGTTGTTATACATGGTGTACTGATAATCCCGTACCGATTTAAAATTATTTAAAAATCATTTGAACTTGTCCATGATCTATTAAGAAATCTAGCTGCATATCAGAAATATTTTTTGTGCCGGAATTTTTTCGAAAAACTCGCATAGTCCCATCCACACAAACACACTCACAGGATAATAATATTAACAACAATGAAAGTGTTACCGAAATAAGAATGTTATTAGTAAAACATGTAACTAAAACTCTTCTACTGTTTACCACGTTGTTCCGAGTGCATCATTTCGCTCATCAAAATACCTTTTACAAAAATAACTAATTGTACATATATATATAATATCTACATCTTATAGCACTTCAAGGGGACCATTGCTCTTATCAGAGGTTGTATCTCCTTCTAAACCAAATTATCCTTAAAAACAAATTTTAAAACAACTTTTCAAAATCTAATAAGCAATATGTTATCTTGCATAAAAATACTCGAAGAGTCCCACTGTGTGAATTATTTATATACTAGATAGCACGAGAGTGAAACAACATCTGTGTTTAACATGAGTCCCCTAAAAAATTATTCACAGAACGTAAAATCCCCGTTATTATTATTGTATGTACAACAAAGTCGGGGAATTTTGAAAGAATAAAGTCATCTATACTTTCCTTGATAATCTAGAATAAGAGGTGTCAATTATTATTTACCCCAACTCTTAGTACAAAATAAATACATCCCTAGTAATATTCAGATTGTTGTATTCCATATTACAAAAACAAGTCGTTTAAGGGAAAACAGAGCTTTGGAATATTCACAGTTTCATTTGAATAAAAATATACCAACGAAAAATCATCATAAAAATAAAACAACATTTTTCCCAGTTGAATGCTTAATAGCTACTGTTGTTATTCAATCTCAAGATTACTACGCAGATCTTTTTATACCAACATTGTGGAGTTAATTGTTATTACAATATCTAATTGCTGTCTGTACATATGCAATAGTTTCGATTAGTTGGTTGATAATTATATTAATGTTCAATTTGAAATTCGATGGACAGCTTAACCTTGATTATTTGGATGCAACGTAAAAATAAAAGTTCCGAATATTATTACATGTTGAACAACTCGCAGTCCATCGTCTTTCATCATCGAAGCTTTCTTTATAATACGAATTCTCTAAATTCTCATAGGAAAATAAATCTCATTAGTTCTTAGGGAGACAAATCAAAGTCACCTCAAAGGTACACATTTCTATACACATTGTGTGAAAAATCACCGTGTGGGACCCACATTTTTTTTAAACACACAGTATGTACTCACATTTTGATTTTCATGAAAACACCTGATATCGTTGTGAACTGGGCTATTTAAGATTGACTTCTTAGGCGTGAAAAAAAAACACTTTGGGCCCAATAGAAAACGATATGAAGTGTATGTGTGGTTGGTTCAACTATTCAAGCTAATATTGATATTGTAATTGAAATATGAGATCGGGCTATCAAATTATAATCATATCACTTCAGAGATGGTAGTGTCTGTGGTAAAAATTATGATTTTCATTCGAATTTGTACAACAATAATAATAGTGAGAGAGAACCAAACAATAATTTATTTCACAAACTGCTAGAAGAGGCAACCTACCCAGTTTTATATCCAGAAAACTCAGTGGTTGCTTCGCTAATTGAGTTTATTCAATTCATTCTAGTGCCCATTGGACTGATAAAAAGGCCAGCAACGTTGCAACGTGTGATGGATGCCGAAGTGGCCATGATCCTCACAAAATGATGTTTCTGTTTGTGATGTGATTCCATTGATCCAGTTTCAAAATTCAGAGGACCAACGGAAGATGGCATGGTAAAGAACACTTGTTTTGCTCAGACTAAACTGTTGGAAAAAGTAGCATAACCAGTTTGAAATCAAGAAAAGTGATTAATTTGACAAATCACATAATTAATACCCATTTATAGTTATTGAAGAAACAAAATAATTCTTGAGGGCTTTACTTTTCGAATTTCACTAGTGCCCGTTGGACTTAAAAAGGGGCCAGCAACATTCCAACGTGTGATGTATACTGAAATTGGCCAGATTCTCATATAATATCTTGGATTTGATTGTGATGTGATGCAATGTCTTTCATTTCATAATTTAAAAAAACAAAGAAACAAAAGAAGAAGGCGCGAACATTTTTTATCACAGCTGCCACCTCCCGACTCAACCCGATCTCTTCCCACCCTACCTAGAAATCTATAACAGTAACAAAAATTCTAATCCCTATCCAGAGTTATTGTATAACACAACACTTGCACTTGGGTTTTTTCTTTATAGTTACATGCTCCACTTGACAAGCGTCCCCGTCGGGTTTAACTGTGACCCTTTGCACGTCCACTGCACCAGGGGTCGCTGGGGTTTTGGCGTTGGTCTCGTTTTTCGCGGTGCCATTGGCGCTTTTTTGGGGAGGCGCCGCGTTCAGGAGCGTCGCTTTTTTGGGAGATTCTGTTATGGGTTCCTGGATGTTGTTCAGGACTTTGTGATCATTTTCGTCGAGGGAGGGAATAGAGGGCGCCTGTTGGCCGGGCGTGGGCGTTATGGGTTTGCCGCCCTTTATCAGTTCGACGATCTCGTCGGCTTCTCGGCTCAGGTCGCCGCCAGGTCGGAAGGGGTTGTCCCAACCACTTTCCACGCTGAAACAAGAAGAATTATGAGAATGGGTTCCAATGAATTTTTTTTTTTTGGACAAACTTTGAATACATTTAGGATGTTTGTGGTTTATAGAAAATAGTACAGATACCAAATGAATCAATTCTTTGGATTTTGCAACAATTATGACCTGATTCTTTCGAGCTGTGATTTACCTTTCTCAGTAGGAAGAAACATTTAGGGTTGTTCAATGCGAGTTTAAACCGTTGATTATCTAAACTCGGATTGTTAATTAACTATGGATTAGAACGTTATGCATTTTTCAAAGAAAAACCAATCCTGGATTCCTTGATTTGTTGTTTTCATATGTTGCCAATAAATTTTTTTTCGCTTGTACCATCATTCGGACCGTTCAAAAACATGAACATTGAATCAAACTTAACCTTAGAATTCATTGTTTTGTCAAAAGTAAACAGAAAAATTTATCGAAAAAGAGAAAAAAAGGACTCATAATTTCAATGAAGGTGAAGAAAACATTCTCATTTCACCGGTAAAAAAGTACCAAGATATTGTAGAATGTAAAAAAACGGACGCAGTTACTAATTCGCAAAAATTGAAGGCGTGAGCTATAATAAGTAATGAATACAATACCATCTGCGGAGGTCTAAAAAAAAGGAATAGCACCTTAACAATAAAAGACAAAATTTCTACTTGGGCTCTGTCCAAAGTAGATTTAAAAAAACGATCATTCGAAGAACACAAGTTGAAATTAAACACCAACTTTTCTTGGAACTACAGAGGGAGGATTAGAATCTAGAGAAAACCCATATGATTGAGATAATAAACAAACATTATCTTTGAAACATAATTCATCAATCAACAGTAAATCATTTTAGTTTGTTACACCTAAGGTATGTTGCATTAGCGAAACTTTTTATTGACATGTAATAAGCAATTTTAATATAATATCTTGTAATGCGATTATCAAGATCATAACGCAAAATTGACATCCATTAAAGAATGCCTTCGTATCACCATATTAAACATTTCTATTCACCCCCATTTAGGGGTAGTTTGTATTTGTGATTTTTCTAATAACTCTGCTGACCGAGGATTTCCAGCTAAGATACTCCATTGAAACACTGAAATGTAGGTTGCACAAAACATGTTATTCGTGCCACCATAAAAAAATTCCAATCAGTCTCCCCATGGGGTAGTTTATACTTGAGATTTTTTCTAAAACTCTGCTGACAGGGGTATCCAATGAATATATTTGAATGAAACGTTGGAATATGATGACACAAAACATATTATTTGTGCCACTAAATTCACACCAGCTACCTTGTAAGGGTAGTTTACACTTGCGATTTTTCGAAAAACTTCTGACCGATGAAACACATATTAGAAAATGAACAAGCAATTCAGTCTTATGATTAATATACTTCAAAATTCTATAAAAAACATGACACCTCGTGTTACATATGTAACAGTTCACTATTATTCTATTCAAATGGTTCTTTTTCAATATACTGTATGTACTTTATCACTCTCAAGTACCTGACTAACAATGACAGTTGTCAAATGCAAATAAAATGTAAATATTTTGTTTTAATTTGGCAATCTTCGATGGGATAGAAATGGGTCAAAATCAGCTTTCTCTTCTCAATAATATGAGGTGATTTTTTGAAAAGTTCTACTGACCGGGAGTTTTTGGTGAAACTATTTTATTGAAACAGTAGAAAATGATTGCTCATAACATATTTTTGCGCAATCATTCGAAGAACTTTGCTGACTGGAGGTATCCAGTGAAAATATTTCGAAGGAACGCTGGAATATGATTGCACGAAACATATTATTTGTGCCACCATAGAAAAAAAATCAAATTAGTTTTTTTTGTGTATATTAATTATGAGACTGAATTGTTTATTATAAGGTTATATATTCTAATATGTGTTTCCTCGTCAGTAGTTGTTCGGAAAATCGCAAGTGTAAACTACCCTTACAAGGTAGCTGATGTGTGAATTTTCCCTATAGTGGCACAAGTAATATACTTTGTGCCATCATACTCCAGCGTTTCAATAACATATATTTAAAAACCCTAATGAGGGAACTGATTGGATTTTTTTTATGGTGGCACAAATAAAAATGTTTTATGCAATCATTTTCTATCTTTTTAACGAAATTTATCAACTGGAAACCCTCAGCCATCAACATTTTTCGAAAAATCGCAGGTATAAACTACCCCTAATTGAGGATGAATTGAATTTTTCAATATGATGGCACGAAGATTTGTTAGAGATTCTTGAGAACAGATCATGTAGTTTTTCATTTTGCAATTGTAATGATTTAATTTTAGTTTTTATGACAAATCAAGATTTGATTTTTATATGGAAGTTTATTGTTTGTTGCGATTTTGCCTTTGTAGTCATTTGAGGGGTGATTCGTTGTATTTTTGTTGGTTGCAGACGATTTCTTTTGGCAAGCGGAATCTATTCAAAAATTGTTTTTCTGTCCATTCTCTTTCTTTTTGGGGCGAAAATATCAATGTCTATTGAAATGTAAAAAAAAATCAAATAGGTTAGAATCAGCAAATTATCTCCTTAAAACCCCGAATTCGTGAGATTAACTTAAACCATTGTTAGACTAGGTTTATCTCATAAACCCGTATTGAACAACTGAAACAAAATTGGTAATCCTGGTTTAACCCCAATCACTTGGTCATCCTTGATTGAACAACCGGGCCTTAAAGAACTTAAGTGTCATAACAACAACTGGCATTACAACTTATACGTAGAGTATCAAAATACTTTATTTGTCTGAGTTGTTCCTCTTGAAGATGTTATTATAGACTCATTAAAATAATTGCTTGAAATATTTCCTCTAGTTTTGAGGCTATTGCGGAAGATGAGCTTCAAAATCATATTTGAATGTTTCGAGATGTTTACCCTACGTTAACATAATAATTATAGCGATGGTTTTTGAGGAATTCATAATATTCTAAAGTTCCACACCCCTATCAAAGTAATGCTAGAAGTTCGTCGTGGAGAGAGCGTTGGAAAATTAGTACTGGGAACGCTCCAAGGTGGAAACAGGTGTGGATATAGGCTAACTTTACTCTTTACTCCCATGCCCTTAGGAATGTCCCTGATTTTTATGGTAAATCATAAGATTTTCCAGGAAAATCTGAGATTTATCAACTCTTATAGTAAGAGTCCGAACAGTTCTGTGATCATCGTTCATTTCGTACTTTCACCACCATTCACTTGGTAAATCTTAGAATTTACCTCAAAGAGACGCTAAATTATAATGGTAAAAGCCCGAAAAAATCTTCCTTCTTTATAAATCCTTACATTTACCAATCATGTCGGTAAATCCCAAAATTTACTGGTAAAACCTAAGATTAACCAATGTACGGGCTTTTACAGTAACACATGTAAAATTCGTAAGCCGCTGTATCTACAATTGTTCGCATGAACTGTGAAGGATGTACACAGTGAAAAGTGGTAAAGATTGTTTCGCGAACATGTGGCGAATTACGTAAATGGTTGGACCAAGTTCTATTGTCTCCGCACGGCAGCATATTATGGGTAGCAGATATAACTGTCGTTACTCTGAATATTAATTTGTTCAAATTAGATTTTAGGCATTTTGAGCGGTTTTTTAACCGACGAAACCAAAAAAGAGGAGGTTATTCGACCCGTATATTTTATGTTTTTCCATCATATTTTTTTATGTATGATCACGCATAACTTTTTACTGAGGCGTCCGATTCCAATAATTCTTTTTTCAGTGGATAGGGTGTACTTCGACTTTGGTCCCATTTGAATTTGAAAGATGAAATCCACCCCTAAGGGTAGCGAAATGAAGGATATTGATCACTCACCCTCTGAATTCTGGTCCGTTAACCGATTCTATCAGGCATAACTTTTTTGTACTGGGTTCTTCTATTTGGATGATTCTTTTTTTAATAGATAGGGTATACCTTATATTTGGATTTCGATAGGAATTAGCCACCCTTACGGGTAGAAAAATAGGGGATAATTGATTTTTCACTAGTGAACATTAGCACACACATACGTAGTTGACAATGACAGATCGCTACTGACATTATTCTTGTTCCGTCAAAATCAGTATATTTTATGAGAGGATGGAATGATATACAAAGTAATGAAATAAACTAACCAGAACAACGAAAATAATTTATATTACAACAAATAGTAAAAGTAGATAATCATATTATTTAACTGGTAATAGTTGAAGTAAGGTGGGTAAGTAAGTATTTTGGAAGTAATCAAAAAACAAGTAGGTAGTAATTGGTAGATTTTAGCCACAAAAATTGAAAAATAAAAACTTTTTAACAAAAAATTAAACCGACGAAATACGGAACTGAAAAGTAAAAAATAAAAACTTTTTAACAAAAAATTAAACCGACCAAAAAATCAATTGAAAAGCAAAAAATAAAATAAACCTTTTTAGTCTAAATGATAATTGAGCTCCTAAACTAATGTAAGTAACTGATGTTGAGTCGGCGCCAAACAAACTAGCAATTGAATTAGGTGAAGCGTAAAATGATGGCAGCGAGATGCACGGCTGCGTTTTGATGACTTCTTTCATAGATAATGATCTTCGATAATTGTTTGTTTGGCGCCGACTCAAAATCAGTTACTTACATTAGTTTTTTTTTTATGTTCTGGTTCCCACGAAAAGGGATATCCTGTAATATTCAGAGAACATCGTGGGAACCAAGGGAAAGAAGGTAGGAGTTGGTGTTCTTCTAAAATTTCTGGAGGTTGTATGCCTCGGGGAACACCTCCCTAGGCAATGAGTTCCAAAGCCTCGCTGTTCGTTGGATGAACGAGTCTTTGGAAAGTGATGTTCTGCAGGTCTCCAAAGTGACCACGAAGGGGTGTGATGACTGAACTTGACGGGTTAGTCTCGAAGAGACTGCCAAAGCAGGAACGAATGTTGATATTTCAGAAGAGCATCGCCCATGAAAATATCTATAAAATAGAGACAAATCGCCAACTTTTCTACGGTGTTCCAGACAAGTGAGCGAGTTTGTAAGCGAGGCATCACCGACGAGACGAATTGCCTTTTTTTGGACAGAATCCAATAGCCTCAGGATATGTTTAGGTGCCGCGCTCCAAATATGGGAACAGTATTCCAGGACAGGTCGGATCTGTGCCTTATAGATCATAAGCAGCTGGGTGGGGGTGAAATAGCTCTTGGCACGAAACAAAAAACCAAGTTTTTGGGATGCACTTTTGGCAATGGACCTCACGTGATTTTCCCAGGAAAGGTTATTGCTGATAGTTATACCAAGCATCGATATGGATGACTTCAGTGGTATGGTTACTCCTGACAAAGTTATGTTAGGCACAGTGAGATCGACTTTTCTAGAGAAAAGACATGCTTGTGTTTTGTTTGCATTGAATTCTACCAAGTTATTAGATCCCCACTCGAGAATTGTTGCTAAGTCCATATTTATATTATTAACATTTCTTCCTGGTTCATTTCTGGTTTCACGTGCTGATATAGGGGCCCTGGAAGAGAAAGCGGTATGGAGGGTACTATCATCGGCAAAGCTGTGTACTGGACATGAAGTTGCTTTCAACAGGTCGTTGATGTGAAGTAGAAATAGTGTTGGTGCGAGAATAGATCCTTGCGGAACACCAGCATTTATGAGTAGAGTGTCAGATGAAACTCCATCGACCACTACATGGAGAGACCTGTTTGAGAGAAAACTAGCAAGCAGAGAACACAGCTGAGGGGGCAAGCCATAAGACGGAAGCTTGGCGAGGAGTCCCTGGTGCCAAACTCGATCGAACGCCTTGGAGATATCTAATGCCACAGCTAAAGTTTCTCCATACTTTTCAATAGATAGCTGCCATATATGTGAGACGTAAGCGAGCAGGTCACCAGTTGATCTCTGATGGCGGAAGCCATATTGCCTATCGTTGACAATTCCTGAGTCTTCCAGATATTTCATGAGCTCGATGTTGATGGCTTTTTCCATGACCTTTAGGAGCTCAATTATCATTTAGACTAAGAAGGTTTATTTTATTTTTTGCTTTTCAGTTGATTTTTTCGTCGGTTTAATTTTTTGTTAAAAAGTTTTGATTTTTTACTTCTCAGTTCCGTATTTCGTCGGTTTAATTTTTTGTTAAAAAGTTTTTATCATTATTTGAAAGATGTGAGAATGGTACCCATATTTCTATTCTAATATTATACGATACAAATACCAACATTATTTGATTGATATTCAAATAAGAGCGTTTGGATTATATTTTATAAAAAAACTCAGCATGTTTTCTAAAATTATTTGACGGTTATCTGAGAAGTTTAAGCGAAATCTGTCCTACAGTTTTTGAAAAAACGTGGAAAAATATCACAATTAGCTGTTTTATTTTATTTTTTCAAAATTTTGTCGACAAACGTCGACAAATTTTATCAGAATTGCTCCTAACATAAGTAATTTTTACTCTGAATTTTTTCAAAATTTTTGAACTAACTTGTCATTGTTTTTTGAGGGAGTATACATAAACCTTAACTTTTTACTATTTAAACTTAACTAATCGCATTTCTAGCACATTCTCAACTAATGGATCGCGTGTCTGACCTACCTGCAATCTGAGTCCTTGGGCACCTTGACGACATAATATAAAACTCCTCCATGGGTAGTCATCGCTGGCATATTCCCGTCACAGAGTTCATTTAAAAACCATGTCAGCGCAGATTGAAGTAGCACCCGACCGATCCACCGGTGTCAAGTTTTATAACACCCTCACTCAATTATTAAAATTGTAATCAAAACAGCTTTCGTTTCGCACTTTTTTCGCGTGTTGTTTGCCGTGTTGCCGGGCGCTTCGTTTCTATAGTTAGCTGGATGTTGACAGTGTATTGTTCTTTGTTACGTTTGTTGTGGAAGTCAGGTCACTTGTGGTTGTAATGATGACTGACGTATCCTTGTTAGTCACATACAGTGTGTCAAATTTAAAACCTGCCAGTTGGATTACCTCGGAAATAAAAAAAGATATCTATCTAGAAATGCCCAAGCCCGTTTCAAGACGAGGCCGAGAAAGCCAAAATAGCATGTCAGCGAACCTCGATACTCTTACCCCCACTTCAAAAGTTTAAATAGCACCCCCTATGTGTGATATCTTATCGGAAAGCTTTTCAAAAGTGTTTTTCAGTGGTACCCAGTTTAGTGTTATTACCAAAAATATTAATAGCAATAGCATTCGTCATTTTTGTTCCTCTAGTAGGTAGTCAATAAATGTAAAAACGTTCCAGTTCTGTCAATACATGTAAAAACGTTCCGGTTTTGTGAGTTTTTTCATTGATTCTCATGTCCTCAGTTTTTGCAGTTTTTTGGGTACACTGATTTCGGTAAATGTACAGGGTGATTCAAAAGTACTTTGACAAACTTCAGGCGGTGATTCCTCACAATATTCTAATATGAATTGTTCAAATAAATATATGTCCGGAAATACAGGGTGTTGAAGTTTTATTTTTATTTTCGTTTTTTTTTAAATAACTTTCTGACTTTAGTTAGACGAAAATAGGTATTTAGAGGTTTTTTGAGGTGTCGAATTCGAACCTGATGTTATTATTGCTCTTACACCTACATGTCTTTTTCTTTTTTGATGATTAATAACTTTTTTGAGCGTATTTATAGCACATTTCTTAGTTAAAAAATCAATTCCGCTATCATATCTACGCAAAAAAAGCTACCCTTGTTACAAGTCGCTATAAGCAACCGTTTTCTAGATATTTGGACTTGAAAATTTCAAGTCGATTATTTGATAATCGATGCATGTTGAAGTTATTACCATTATTTTGCATCTTTTACAAAAATGCTTAGGAAATGAATTTGATATTAAAGTAAGTAGTTTTGGTAATTACAGATTATGTGACAGTTAAACGTTTTGTTGTTTTGTTGAAGTTTCTGTATGTTTTAAAAAACTAATTTTGAAAAAATGGATTATTTAAACAATAATGCTCATTTAGCTGATATGTATTTCGTTTATGGCCTTGCGGATGGCAATGCGCGCGAAGCAAGACGTATTTACCAGGAGCGATTTCCTAATCGAGTACTGCCTTCAGCTCCAACATTTACCAGTCTCCACCGTCGTTTAGCAGAAACATGTAGCTTTAAGAGGGCAGCTGATATTATTGGAAGACCACGAGCAGTCCGAACCCCAGCATCAGGAGGAGAATCCAGAAACAGGTACAAGAATAATTGCTGAAGCTCTCAATTCTACTCAGTCCACAGTTTGGAGAATTATCCACGATCAACAATTTTATCCATACCATATTCAAAGGGTACAAGCTCTTTTGCCACGAGACTTTCCCCAACGCATTACTATGTGTCAGCGGTTTTTGAGAAAATTGGCTGGAAATCCTCAATTTTTAAGATAACTCTTCACGGACGAGGCAAACTTCTCCCGAAATGCTATCACAAACTTTCATAACAACCATGTTTGGGCTCTGGAAAATCCGCACGCAGTTAGTGACATACATTATCAGTATCAATTTTCTGTAAATGTATGGGCGGCAATAATTGATAATTACTTGATAGGTCCTTTCTTTCTTCCGTTCCGACTGGATGGCGCAACTTACAGAGACTTTTTAGAAAATGAATTGCCGGGACTACTTCAGAATGTACCATTAGAAATTCGTATCTGCATGTGGTTTATGCATGATGGGGCTCCGGCCCATTTTAGCGTTGTAGCCAGGGAATTCCTTAACACTGTCTATCCAAATCGATGGATCGGTAGGGGTGTCGAAGAACCTATCCAGGGGTGGGCACCAAGGTCCCCAGATCTAAACCCACTAGATTTTTATTTTTGGGGACATTTGAAGTCACTAGTTTATAAAACTCCAGTAGCGAACGGGGAAGATCTAAGAAACCGAATAGTAGGCGCCTGTGAAACAATAATTTTTGAGCGGGTACGAGATTCAATGACTAGAAGACTGAATGCCTGTATCTTCGCTGAAGGTGGACACTTTGAACAATTTATTTGAATACAATTTAGTTTCCTTTATTTTATTATGTTGATATTTCTTGCAAATTTTATTAAAACAAATACAGATTTTGCACCCTTCATACAAAAATAACTATTTCAAACGAGTAAAAATAAATAGAATAGGTAGCGCCCCCTACAAAAAACCATAACTACTTACTTAAAAGTCAAATTCATTTCCTAAACATTCTTGTGAAAAATGCAAAATAATGGTAATAACTTCAACACGCATCGATTATCAAATAATCGACTTGAAATTTTCAAGTCCAAATATCTAGAAAAGGGTTGCTTATAGCGACTAACAAGGGTAGCTTTTTTACGTAGATATGATAGAGGAATTGATTTTTCTACTGAAAACGGTGCTAGAAGTACGCTCAAAGAAGTTATGAATCTTCAAAGAAGATAAAGACGTGTAGGTGGTGCCCTCCACAAGTAAGAGCAATAATAACATCAGGTTGGAATTTGACACCTCAAAAAACCTGTCAATACCAATTTTCGTTTAATGAAGGTCATTATTTCGAAAGTTATTTAAAAAAAACGAAAATAAAAATAAAACTTTAACACCCTGTATCTTGGAAACGAAGCGTTTCCGGATATATATTTACTTGAACAATTCATATTAAAATATTGTGAGGAATCACCTCCTGAAGTTTGTCGAAGTACTTTTGAATCACCCTGTATAGGCGTCGTGCTCATGCTCCCTGAAAATAGCTGAAAGACTTTTCCTACGTGTTTTTGTCTCCTAAACACGAATCCGGAAGAAAAACGCGGCGGTCTCATATCGTTTCCGAGTTATAATAATTTTCTCCTTCAAGAGGTGATTTTTAAGCATTGGTTTCCCGCACAAAAATCACTCACTTTTTACCAACATAAACAACAGGCACTTAATTACCCATTCTCGGCACAACTTTGCACAAAATGTAGCTGGTTCTATAAAAAAATCGTCTTTCTTTAACACGTACATCCTAATCTCTAGCATCTGACTCAGATTGAGGTTAGGTTGTTGTTGATTATGCGCGAGGAGAGACTAGGATTTTTTCGATAGAACCGGCAATATTTTGTGCAAAGTTGTGCCGAAAATGGGTGATTTAGTGTTTGTAGTTTATGCTGTTTGAAAGAAGGAGGCATTTTAAGAGATTTTTGTTCGAAAAAACGGTGCTTGAAAATCACCTCTTGAAGGAGAAAACTTGGAAACGGTATGAGACCGCCGCGTTTTTCCGGATTCGTGTTCAGGAGGCAAAAACACGCAAGAAAAGTTTTGAGCTATTTTCAGGGAGCATTTCTTCACTAAGTGGAAGAAAGGATGTACTAGAAAAATCGAAGTGCAGTCTTCTTCACAACAAAAGTTCAATATAAATTGAACCAGAAAATGGTAGATCACAGGGGAAAAACAACTACTTTCCTGGCAAATACCACGCAGAACGTTGAATGATATTCACCTGAAAATCCATGCACACCTCCATATAAATGGACATTGAATGCAAATGTTTCTTTCTGATAAGCTCGATTATGTTTAATTTATGTCGTGTTCGCCTAACAATCCGCATACCGGTTTCAGGCTTTTTGGCCCTCATCAGTACGAAGTAGTCACCAGCCAGAGGTCCGAAGAGCTCTGACCGAAGCGAGACACAACATAAACAGAACCATCATCGAGTCTATAACACCTATAGGTACGCCGGAAAAGAAAACTTTTAACTGGCGGTACCTAGTGACAGAAAGAAACACTCCGAAAATCTCCCACCTCGATAGGTTTCTAAATAAAAGATTCCTTCTCAGTAGGAGTGGCAAGCCCGACTAGCATATGGTGAAATATAAACGCCATGTGAAGTGGAATAAAAATTAAAAAAATCGAAGTGCAGTCTTCTTCACAACAAAAGTTCAATATAAATTGAACCAGAAAATGGTAGATCACAGGGGAAAAACAACTACTTTCCTGGCAAATACCACGCAGAACGTTGAATGATATTCACCTGAAAATCCATGCATACCTCCATATAAATGGACATTGAATGCAAATGTTTCTTTCTGATAAGCTCGATTATGTTTAATTTATGTCGTGTTCGCCTAACAATCCGCATACCGGTTTCAGGCTTTTTGGCCGTCATCAGTACGGAGTAGTCACCAGCCAGAGGTCCGAAGAGCTCTGACCGAAGCGAGACACAACATAAACAGAACCATCATCGAGTCTATAACACCTATAGGTACGCCGGAAAAGAAAACTTTTAACTGGCGGTACCTAGTGACAGAAAGAAACACTCCGAAAATCTCTCACCTCGATAGGTTTCTAAATAAAAGATTCCTTCTCAGTAGGAGTGGCAAGCCCGACTAGCATATAGTGAAAGATAAACGCCATGTGAAGTGGAATAAAAATAGAAAAATCGAAGTGCAGTCTTTTTCACAACAAAAGTTCAAT
Organism: Gonioctena quinquepunctata; assembly: GCA_018342105.1. Lineage (NCBI taxonomy): Eukaryota > Metazoa > Arthropoda > Insecta > Coleoptera > Chrysomelidae > Gonioctena > Gonioctena quinquepunctata. Next base: position 306,220 of record JAFIRS010001332.1, on the reverse strand, counting down.
ATAAATTGAACCAGAAAATGGTAGATCACAGGGGAAAAACAACTACTTTCCTGGTAAATACCACGCAGAACGTCACCTGAAAATCCATGCATACCTCCATATAAATGGACATTGAATGCAAATGGTTCTTTCTGATAAGCTCGATTTATATTGAACTTTTGTTGTGAAGAAGACTGCACTTCGATTTTTCTATTTTTATTCCACTTCACATGGCGTTTATCTTTCAAAGGATGTACTGTTGCGAACAAGATAACTGTTTTCGTCTAGGTTTGTTAATTGGGATTACCTATTTCTGAAGAGCTTTCCAATTATGTACCACACAAACTTTTGAAGTGGCGGTTGATGGGGCGGAGGGGGTAAAAGTTCCTATGTATTCGCACTGGTAATTTTTAAATTTGACACACTGTATAGGAATGATCGAGACATGGCGTATAACGTGAGTTCGCAGTAGTTTTTTGGTACCTTCCAGAATAAGTTTGGAGACTATTTTCAAGTATGGAGGAAAATTAAAATACACACCCACACGCATACCACACATCTCACACCTTAAACAACGTAAATACCCGCTACTCACGTCATATGCTAAAATTGAAACAGGCCATCTGAAATATGAGTTCTTCTATTTTCATATAGCGAGCGCAGCTTCGAAAAATAATGCATTTTTCACTTTCTATATAAATAATGTTGTCGTTCAGGGTACTACATCTTTATGTTCTTTTTGGCGCACCTGCAATGATCTCGTTGATTCGCCAATGTAACTTCTGGAGCACAAACAAGGTATATGCGTATGTAATTTATTTTTTACGTATTGTGAAACTCCGGCTATGGTTACGTATGCCAGTTTCTACGTCTGTCGTTTCGTAATTCAGATGACAACTCAAACATCAGCATTATAAAGGGCTTGTTCCTGAAACTATGCCCCACATTTCAAACTCGTCATTCTCGTAGCTCCTGTATAACCATAGTTGATGCTACAATAGAAAAATATCTATGTACGAACGTTATCTGGCAGTGCAGTGGTAATTACTTTATAATTAGGTGGTATTCAGGGGGGCGGTTACAATGTCAATGTCAATGTCATCTATCGGATCTATTCCACTATAGTTACAAACCGTAATGCTGACCACATCAATGCCGATTCTTATTTTCCGGTTGGCTGATATCTCATTGTTGGTTATTTCAGTGATTTGTGATCCGTATTTCATTTCCTGCTTGTACTGAGTGAAGGAATTTGCCGCATCATCAGATCTAAGAGTTCACAGACCATTAAAAAAAAAGGCAGAATGTGCAAGGAAGAAAATCACAGTCCCTGGGAACGCATACAGAGTGGCTCACTGAAAACAGTCCACTCCGATTTTCATAATTTTTGAACAGATTGGAAAAAATGCACGAATAAGTCGACTGAATCAGCTTTTGAATTTGTAAGTAATGTTAACGATTCAAAAGTGTCTCCCACATACATTTTCATGGAATAAGATGTGGAATGAAAAATGTTTCGAAGAAAAATGTGAAGGGAACTGAATGGTGGACAAGAGAACTCCAAACAAAATAAAGGCAAGAAAGAAGTATTGAAAAAGTACTCGATTACAAAGAAAAGAGAAAATTATTAATAATAAAGATATCACTTGAAGAATCCTAACAAAAGTCCCAAGCGACTTGGCAGGCCTTTTGATAGAGCCTTTTCTCTCATTCCAATGATCAGGAAATCCCCCACTAGGATTTATCTCACTGATAAATTATTGATCTTCCCACATATTAATAAATTGAATGTTTTGATGACACACGGTTTACGTTTTTTGCCATATCCTGCATTTTTTTTATCTTGTAGGACCTCTTATTCTGAAATTTTTGAATTTCTTATTCTAAATCTAATCCCCCAGATATTTCTTTAAATAATGATTTTGTGTAGTGATTCAATGACTGATAGAGATAATCCTAGAACTCATTAAATTATAAATACAAATTAACTAAATATATAGATCAAAGCAAGCCGCTTGTTCGCAAGGCTACAAAAACAAAAATATTATTCTGGAAACCATAAAACTACGTGAAACTGTTCAAGATGTGTTTATTGGTAATTGGATTCAATGTTTGTGCATTTAATTAGGTAGTGACGAAATAACGATCAACTTGATTGAGGTTTTTCTAAATGTTTCATATTCATCATTCAAAGAACCTAATTTAAACGAATGAAATGGAATTAATATACCTTTAAAAAAGAGATTTGGATTTGAAACTGAAAAAAAAACTTTATATACCTTTAAAAAAGAGATTTACCCCATTACTATTTTCATCGTAAAATGAGTAGAAAATGAGATATTGCAAAAAAACTGTTTTTGGGCGCCATTTTTCCAATATGGCAGCTCGAGTGGCAAAGATACGAGGTGGCAGAGTGAAAATTCGGAAAGAGCACATCGAAATCTATGAAAAAAAACTAATTTTCAAAACTCCCGGAAAACTTTTCAGGTTTTGAGCACCATATAACTGAAGTATCATTCCTTATTCAACTCTTAAAATATTTTTCAATAGGCGAATCACAGAATATCTACCTATGAATTTGTTGAATCCAGTAAGGAAGAAAAAAAAAAGTAGTAGTCATGTGTTTTATACTCATTAATCTCACCCGTATATTTTTCTTTCAGCACCAAATGGTACCCAAAATGTAATATATTGACCAAAATATAAAAAATACTGAAGAAACCCCTAGCCATGTACGAAACGTCTCAATTCAAGAACAGTTTCAAGTTCACGAATCCAAAATCCAAGAACTTCCCAACCAAAATATATTAACTTGGAATCAGGGGAAAAGAAAAAAGGCATCGCTCAATATTAAAAAGTAACGCTGGAAAAACAATTACCCAATAAAAAATTTGAAGAGGAAGAAAATACAAAAAAAAGAGAGATAAAAGACATAACAGAAATTAAGAAAAAAGTGGAAGGGTGTGATAAAATAACTGCAGAATTAATAAAAGAAAGTGGAGAATAATTATACTAGAAAATATTCAAACGAGATATCGGAGCAAAACGGAAATGTCGAAAGAATGGCAGTAATACTTCCAAATGAGGTGTCATGAGAAAATTACAGAGGCATCTCTTTGGTGCATATAACATATGAGTTGATAATTAGAGAAAAAGCCAACAAATTGAAAATAAAAACTCCAAAGCCTTCAAAGACCCCCAACAAGCTTTAGTGAGAAATATAATTTCATTCATTTCTGGTCAGAAAAAAATTATTTATATTTTATTACATTTTGGAACAAATTAACTCGAACAAAACCAATAAATGAAAAATAAAATTCAAAATAGTGCCCCATGTGTTAAAACTTACATGGGAGAAACGTCAGGACCTTCAAGAATAAGGAAATCTGAACCCAAGATATAAAAAGTAGAGAAATTAGCCGAATATACAGGGTTTAATCTAATTTCTTGCACACTCGTAAATGACGATACTTTCTCCAAAATAGTTAAACGTTTTTACTAGCGTCAATGTCATCTTCAGTATTCAATTAGAATTGATCAATATGATAATTTTCATATTTTTGTTAACATCAATTGAAATTTATTATTTATGAATGGTTCACTTTAATGAAGTTTGGGAAACCAAACCAATGCTTCTAATGAAATATACCAACATAAATTAGGCGCATATAATAGTATTTATGTAGTATCAATAATCATCTTCCAGAAGAATATTTCAATACAGAATTGAATATAACTGAACAAAAAACTGCGATTATAGTTTAAACCTGATAGATAATTGATTTGTTGAAAATATGAACAGGATGTTCATAAAATCAGATGTGGAATCATCTGCGACTGAAAAATAAACTTTAGTCACTATCTTCCATCGTCAAGACAACCTCTTGTGGGGGATTCATGTTGAAAAGGTAAACATTCTCAATTGAATATTGAATAGAAATATTTTTCTGTAAATTAAAAAAAATTCACAATAAAAATGAAGTTTTTTTTTGTGAATTTCTAACAGAAAACAACTACTTCCCCGGCTAAAGCCACGCTGGACATTGAACTACATCTGATAGATATTCTGAAAAGACCTAACACAAAAGAAAAAAATCTGAAATAGAAAATTTGCATTTTCATTCAGATAGTTATTTGATTTTCTATTCCAGTCTTAATTATAAACATAAAGACGGTTTTCCGACCAACTCCCATTTTCACGAGTATAACACCCGTGGGGCTAACCTATTAAGACCTTACCGGATTAACTTACAGAAATCCTCAAAGAACTCACTCGATGTCGACCTTTACAATGTCTTACCGTCCACTACCAGGAATTTACCCTTGCCAATGTTCAAAAAACGAATCATGGAATATCTAATTGAAACATGTTTTTATAGTACAGAGGAATATGTTGCCTTAACCTCAGTGCTTGAATTTCTATAACATTTCTAATATGTACCTATTATTAAGTCTGTATGTATGTACGTTTGTGTGTTTATATATCAGATCTATTTTACTCAATGTTGTACATTAACTGTTTATATATATATTTTTCTTTTTTATTTCTAATGTTCTAAAGGATCTTTGCGCAGATCTGCTGTTTTTATTATCACTCTGTACTACTGACTTGCTACTAATGTATCCTTATATACCGTAGTTAATAAACATCTATCTATCTATCTAATTAAGAACTCATAAAGACTGGAATAGAAAATCAAATAACTATCTGAATGAAAATGCAAATTTTCAATTTTAGATTTTTTTCTTTTGAGTTAGGGTCTTTTCAGAATATCTATCAGATGTAGTTCAATGTCCAGCGTGGCTTTAGCCAGGGAAGTAGTTGTTTTATGTTAGACATTCGCAAAAAAAAACATTTTTATCGTGGATTTTTTCAATTCACTGAAAAATCTTTCTATTCAATATTCAATTGAGAATGTTTCCCTTTTCAACTGATGAGTAATATTATTCAAGCGAACTTTATAGAAAAGCTTTACGAGAAGTAGTTCCCACTCAAATCAAAATATGTAATTCTAAAGTTATTACATATTTAGACCATCCTACGAAAAACATTCTACTTTCTTACGTAAAATACAAATATTGTATACAAAACTGATATTTTAAGAACAATAAAGATAAAACTGAGAAATCTGGAGTATATAAATCAACTTGTGGCTCTTTTTACACAGGACAAACAGGCAGAACATTTAAAAAACGATTATCAGAACATAGGAAGGAGCTGTTTCGTTAATGGAAAAACTAATTAAACTTCTGATATTCATCACTTAACTGAAAAACATTGTTCTGTTAACGATTTCTAAATATAACATATAGAAAAGAAAGGCTTCAAACCGACCTTCTAGAAAGTTTGAAATTAAAAATGCAAAAAGTCACAATATTAGCTTGATGACCAGATCAATTCGAATAATTCTCCTATATTGAATTTGTTTCGCTGAAGATCAAACAGTTGCAGTCTCCCATTGATACATATCAATCGATATATTCTCGACTTATTTTCAACAAACCAATTTATTTTCCGTTTCTCAGATTTGTTCATCAACATCTTAATTTGTGACACACTGTATTAATTATTCATTGAAGAATCCAATTCGTCAAATACTTTTTCCACACAAATACCAGAGAGTAAAGAAAATGAAATTAACGAAGGTCTGGAAGGCACCAACAAAATTATTTTTATCGCAACAATACTAGAATCCACATATTTCGAAAATACCAGTCACGTTTACTTCACTTCACCCAAATTTTACACAAAGCACAAAAACTGTATTTTTGAAAACACAAATCGAATTTCGGCACTTTAAACACATAAATACTAGTCAGTCACACTACAACTTCCATCAAATTTTCGACGAAACTCGCCAGAACACCAACCAAAATGACTCCTTATCGAACTGACCGATCCGAAAGGTTATTCGATTAATTCAAGTAGATTCAACATTGCGATATTCCTTTCCGCCGACGACTACACCGACGAGTAATATTAATAGATGACTAATAATACGCCCAACAGCTTGAATACTGAAAAGTACGCGATTTGGAGCACCGAATCGCAGGCGGCGTCGATGGCGCAACGCGCGGCAACTCTTTTTACGAGCGAATGGCTAAATTTAGGTGGAAAACATGGAAAAGTTGACAGTCATCGCGTGGAAAAACAATTTGGTATCGACAAGCTCTTTTTACGATGGCTATTGTCGGAAAAATAAAATTCAACGGAAAACAACTACAATACTCCGCCTGGCGGTGTACGGGTGAAATATAATTCTTTGGTGAAGAATATACAGTGTGACCCATTTAAAATAGAACCACCCCTGTAAAATACGCATTTTTCAGTCATTCTCAATTTTTTTTTCAAATTAAGCATCAAAAACTGTATCTTGACACAAATTTTCATAACTTTAGTTTCATTTCCAAGGCATTCTATGGTTTTTTTTCTTCGTTAAAAACGGCAAAAGTTTATTAGGCAATTTTTGTTTTAAAATTTGACTACACCACTGGATTGGTAGTCGTTATAAATGAAAACCATGAAAATTTCATAAAAAAATATTGGTTAACAACGAAGTTACAACAACTTCAATTTTGGAAACAAAGTATTTGCTATTAATTTTCATTGAGATTATAGACATATTTAAAATCTGGCAACACTGCCGATACAAAGTAGAACACCAGTGAATTTGTACAGCGAAAATCCGAAGTCAATAGCTCATTCCGTTCTACAGTTATAACTCCTGAAAGTATGGTAATGTGAGCGATTTCTGGTGGAAGCGATTTTGTAATAAAAATCTGACTACGCCACTGGATTTGTGAATTATATTCCCTTAAAATCATTTATTTAAGTTCAGGTTATAAGTGTATTCGAAAATAACAGAAAATTAAAAATTTATTTTCAAGTTATGCAGTTTTCAATAGCCGATAAAAACGAAATGAACCGAATTAAGTTTTTAAGTATCAAAATTATTTATTCAATAATAAAACAGAAAGCAGGACCAAAAAATGTTCCTTTTTTATTCTGCAAAACTCAACTGAAACAAGCTTTTAGAGAAGGTATCAATAATTTGAGGAAAGCTGAACATTGGGCATAGGTATTGTACTAAATCAATAGTAGGCTGTGATTTAGTACACCACAAATCGCTCACATTACCATACTTTCAGTAGTTATAACTGTTGAACGGAATGAGCTATTGACTTCGGATTTTCGCTGTACAAATTCACTTGTGTTCTACTTTGTATCGACAGTGTTGCCAGATTTCAAATATGTCTGCAATCTAAATAAAAATTATAATCAAATACTTTGTTTCCAAAATTAAAGTTGTTGTAACTTCGTTGTTCACCGATATTTTTTTATGCAATTTTGATGGTTTTCATTTATAACGACTACGAATCCAGTAGTGGAGTCAAACTTGGAAAAAAAAATTGCCTAATAAACTTTTGCCGTTTTTGACGAAGAAAAAAAACCATAGAGTGCCTTGGAAATGAAACTAAAGTTATGAAAATTTGTGTCAAGATACAGTTTTTGATGCTTAATATGAGAAAAAAATATTTTTGAGATTGATTGAAAAATGCGTATTCTACAGGGGTGGTTCCATTTTAAATGGGTCACACTGTATAAACATCCTTTGATAATTGGACCTACTTCTGCATTAATGTGGTTTAGGAAAAAATAACCATCAACATTTTTGTCTCATGGATTGATTACGAGCTCATCATTCATGCTAAAATTGGTTAATATCCTCATATCAAAAGTCAGTCTGGAGGTCACTTGCTTGATCTACCCTGTACTGATGAAGGGCAACAAGACCCGAAACCGGTATACAGGTGTATACGGCAACAGCGGATCCATCAACGAATTCTTCCGGCTATACACCAAGATAGGCGAACGCGCAAAAGTGTGACCAGCTGATGATGGCACGTATGATTTTGCCGAAACGTCGTAAAATCGAAGCACCATATTTTTTCAAAAACGTTCATAATAGCCCGAACAATGAAGTCCATAATTACCGCATACCACTGGAGTCTATGAAATACTGTGAGGAGAGACGACGTACGTAGGCCAAACAAATAGATGAATCTACATTCCCAAAGAAGAACACAAACAAACCACATCTTCAATGTTCCAACACGTACTAACGATAGGATACTATTGTTAAGGAGAGCGACCGTCAAATGAAACAGAAGAAGAACGATATAGCGAGCCAATCACTGAGACACTAAAATATTATGCACAAACTATTAAATTCATAAGAAAATAAGTGGAAGTCATGGATTACAAATGACATTATAAAATCTACGAATAGAAAGTTTGAGCATCAAAGAATTAAAATGATATAAAAAAATATTTTAAGACAAGCTTTTATACAGATGCACTAAAAAGGAAAAAAAAATCAAATTTTTTAACCTCGGTTATTCTGTGAATAGCAGATTCAAAATCTTGCCGCGCCAGAATACCTATTTTATATTCGCTATTCACAAAATAACCTAGGTCAAACAATTGAAGAAATTATTTTTTTCCTTTTTAGTGTATTTGTATAAAAGCTTGTCTTATTTTTTTAATTCATATTCATTCAATTCTTTTTATTCCTTCATTCATGAAATCCGTCATCTTATTGAATTCTGACAAAAACTGATAATCTCCGACCCCAAATATATATATATATATATATATATATATATATATATATATCTATATATATTATATGTATGTATATGTATTATATTATATATATATATATATATATATACATATATTTTATTCTTTTTGGAAAAAGATTATTAATTCATATTTTCTCTTAACGACGTTTCGACATGGTATTTGTCATCATCAGGTTAAAACACTAAAATATATATATATATATATATATATATATGTGAGTTTGAGACATAGTTAACTTAACACAATATTGAAATGTATGCACTAAAATAATTCTTTAAAAACATATGGTTCGAAATATAACACGTTATTTAACTCAATATAAAAATATCTGTAACATATATGAGTATTCACTTACAAATTATTTTATTTGAATTCTGCGTTCGCATCGTACGAACGTTATTGTAGGTGTGTGACTGCGAAGTCGAAGTTATCGGGAATGGTTTGTTTATCTTTCATGCATTTTTACCCTCTTCATAAGTACACCGGATTGTTTATATTGAGTTCTAGTATATGAGCCGGACTGTATGTTTTTTTGGCAGTATGCAAAGATCAGTTTTCATTATTATTACTATAAACAAAGTTAACCAAATTACACAAAACTGGAATTCCCGTTCGGCCTATTGTCAGAAATATTCAATCTGCCACTTACAATTTATCAAAATTCCTCTCAGGAATTCTTTCAAATGTTATTGGAAAAAATGATTACTATGTGAAAAACTCCTGGGAATTTGTGGAATTTGTCCGCAATATAACAGTTCCACAAAATCATATAATAATCTCTATGGATATGGTTTCTTTATATACAAATATAGATACAAAATTAGCGATAGACATCATAAGAGAAAAATGGCATGAAATACAAAGTCACACAACACTAACCTTAGAAGAGTTTTTGAAAGGAATTGAACTATGTTTAACCTCAACATACTTTCAATATGAAAATAAATACTACTCACAAATATTTGGAATTGCAATGGGATCTCCAATTGCTGCAACATTATCTGGTTATGGAGTATGTTGAAGAAAAGATCATCAAACCACTAACTTCCAAATCAATATTCTTCAAACGATATGTAGACGATTGTTTAACCTGTATTCCTACTGACAAAGTTGATGAAATTCTAGAAAAATTTAATAAATATCATCCTAGATTGAAATTTACAATAGAAAGAGAAATAGAAAAACAAATAAACTTTCTCGACACTACAATAATACACGACAATACTGGAAAAATTTTCACAAACTGGTTTATTGAACCAAATGCATCAAATCGTTACACAAACTATTTGTCAAACGCATCCCTTAGTCCAAAAAAAAAATGTATTCAAAATTTAACTGGAAGAGCTATAATGCTTGCTCACCCAAAATTCAGGAAAAGAAATATAGAAATAATCAAGAATATATTGAAAGAAAATAATAACCTAGCCACTTTGCAGAAAAAAACAATAAAAAAACGAATACATGCGATATACAATAAAAATGATAATAAAGAAAAAAGAACAACAACATACATACCTTTACCAAACATAGACATTATCGAATAAAATTAATAAAACAATGGAAAAACACAACAAAACCATTTCTTCAAAATTAAAACCAGAAATTCCAAAGAAACAAACTAACTCACACAGTATTCTATATACCGTGTAAAGACTGTCAAAGTACCTATATAGGTCAAACCAAAAATTTGCAGAAAAACCCAAAAAAAACCTTCCCCAAACACGAAAAAAAAACAACATAAGTTTGACACTAACAACGTTGAAATTTTGACCAAAGAAAGGAATCCAAGAGTAAGGACATTCCTTGAAATGATACATATTAAAAAAGACCCCAATAGCATTAACAATAGAAATGATATAAAAAACTCAAGCCAGATTTATAACAACTTTTTTTAACTTTGTTTATAGTAATAATAATGAAAACTGATCTTTACATGCTGCCAAAAAAATACAGTCCGGCTCATATACTAGAACTCAATATAAACAATCCGGTGTACTTATGAAGAGGGTAAAAATGCATGAAAGATAAACAATAATTTATAAGTGAATACTCATATATGTTACAGATATTTTTATATTGAGTTAAATAACGTGTTATATTTCGAACCATATGTTTTTAAAGAATTATTTTAGTGCATACATTTTAATATTGTGTCAAGTTAAATATGTCTCGAACTCCTTATTTTTAATTTTAGTGTTTCAACCTGATTATGACAAATACCATGTCGAAACGTCGTTATGAGAAATTATATGAATCAGACCTTTATTCCGAGAAATTAAAGAAAATATATCAAGAAACTAAAGAAAATATATATATATATATATATATATATATAATTTAAATATATATATATAAATATATATATATATATATATATATATATTAGAAGAAGGAAATATAAGAAATATTTGATTGCTTAAAAAATAAAAAAATATCTAGTATTGATGGGTTACGTGCGGAAACCACAATGAAGGAAGTTTCATGTGGCATTCCACAGGGAACTGTATTGGGCGCAATCTTGTTCAATATTTACATAAAGTGTGGGATTATCACAAGTTTTGCAGACGATACACCAAACATATATCACGACAATAATTGAAAATAAAAACTTAGAGGGACCTCTAGAACACATTAACATTGTTGGGGAAAAAAATTAGTCAGTTATACGGAAACATACTTTATACCATTCTCCAGGAAATCGAGTGATTAATTGTACAAAATATCTAGGTTTACATATTGACGGTAAACTGATAATTGAAAATCATGTTAAAAAAATCTTTAAAAAAATGCATCAGTATTCAAGGGAACTTGATGAAGATGTGGCAAAAAGCGTGAATTATGCTCTAGTCGGAATACGGAATTTGTAAAGCTGAATTCCAGGACTATTGCAAGTCACTATTTATTGAATATAAAATTTACCACTAACTTGCACTATGATTTCAGAAACATATGTCTTATCAATAGTAAATTCAGAAGATAACATAAAATAACACTAGACAAGCACTCAAAATAGCCTTATCAATTCCAATATCGTCACAAAAAATAACTTCATAATTTATGATGACAACAAATCCGTCCGTAAAAAATCTGCTACTGAAGAAAGCTTTCTACGCGATGGGTAAATTTTACCCTGAGAACTCTTAGTACTTATTGTGAAATTCAATCTTCTTGTTCGACTTGTTAGTTATTCAGGATTCAATTTCAATATGTTTTATTGATCATGATCAGAATATCAATGTGTATAAATCAATTTCCATTTGCTTATAGCATCTATTTTGAAGATCGTCATAGTTTTTTAATTCTTCGATTCTCTTATCAACACAAATCGACCTCTTGAAACCAATTTGCCTCCTAAATTCAAGGATTCGAAATTCTGCGGGACCAATTTCAAATGCCAGAACGTCAGACCAAGCTGTTTTCTGAACCGCTGAAAGTTATTTATCTGAAATCCCATCAATACTCGTTATTGGCTTGTTTCCAGGATCGACGTCTGACTGCACCTCGAGAAATATATAATTGGATAACTTTATGTATGTCATACAGTCTGAACTCGTAGATTCCACAGAACATCTGATTTTTCATCGAGGTTCGCCAGCAGAATTCTAAAGTACAGCGAACGACTATTTAGGCCGATAGCTAGCGACAGATTTCGGAGAAATCATCCTTTCGTGAATTTTCATTTAATTTTCAACAGGAAAAATATTGTATGCAATGTTATTTCCATTCATTTTTTAACTTCAAATATTGATAATAAGGATAGCTTTATGAAGCCAGAACAATTGAACATCGATTTTCAAAATCGGGCGCCATAATAAGTGAATGCGCATGCGCTAAGAAAAAAACACGTTTTTCAAAAAAGATGCGATTTTGTTCGTCCATCTTGTTCTAGTAGTCATTATTTCACGTGAAAAAATGTTTGAGTATGACAAGCTTATTTCATTTGTTGTAAATTCACATTACGGTAACATAACCACAAAATTGTGCATTGGCAGTGAAACAAACTCAAAACTGGTATGAAATCTAATTTCAAATGTTTGATCAAAATGAATCAATCACCAATAGGATTGGGGAAATTGATTAAACTGAAAGCCATATCTGGTGAAAATGTCAAATAAATAACCTAACCTTGAATATTTACATCCTGAGATGTGATTCAAAATTTGCGCAGGCGCAGTAGTTTTCATGACTTCACTATCTTTAACATTGCGTCCTATGGAGTGTTTTACATATTTGGTAGTTGATAAATATATGGTTATTTACCATTCTATTCGTCAAAATTATGAACTATTTTTTTTTTTCAGTAGAACTGATATGATATCAAACTTCATATTTTTACTATAGTCTGTCTTTATGATATTACGTTCAAAGATAATTTAAAATATCAATTAGAATACTGGCGACGAAAATCTTCTAACGGGAACCTCTATTTGTGAATTTAAATGCTGACAAGTTCGCCTCCTGTTTTCTGATTGGCTGACTAATGAACGTTCTCACTCGGTAACCAATCAGAAAATAGTACGCATTAAATCCGAGATGTCATTTGAAGAGCTTTTTAAAGGCAAGCTGCAATACAGCTTGCCAATACAATGCCGTTTTTAGAAAACTCGCAAATCAGGCGCGCGTAGCCAAAAACCTAGTTGAAGTAAATACAAGAATCAACACGATGTTGGAAAACAATATTTGGGGTTTTCGAAATTCCTGCCGCCAGCTCCTGTGCTATAGGAAGTTTCTCGGAAAGTCCCATAGTTCATGTTGTGGGAGACGATAAAGGAAGATTCTAGGAGGATGATTCATTACTATTATGTGATGTAGCTGAAACTGGGCCAAACTGGGAAAGAGGTCGAAACCGAATTGGACCGAATTACAACCAGAATAGAGAGATAGTTCGATAGTTCGTCCAGGGTTTACTAGAAGCAGCTAGTAGAAGATTTTTATGAGATCGAAACTCCTTGAAAATGTTACAGGGTGTGGCTGTAGATATTTTTGTGAATACAGTCGAGAATATTTGTATACAAAGAGACAGAGATGAATTTATAACACTTACCAATTGGCTTTCAGAGATATTTATTGGAAGCTCTCAATAGATAATTGAAGTGCGCTTTCCTCTTAACTCAGTCTGCCACATTCTACAGTTACTAATTCAATTTCAGAATTTACCATAGAAAGTAATATTTAAGCGTATTGGTATACTTTTGCTCGATTGAATTCATTGCTACTGTGCTTATAGCTTGTGATATTTTTGGGATACAAATATTCTCGATCAAATAAATACAGCATGAAGCCCTCGATCCGAGACCTCGGGTTTTGAATACTGCTATCCACGATTTTCAGAGTGACGTCCTGCAACCTTGAGAATTTTCGCATGCATGTGGATAGTTATTTCATTATAGAACTTAACAAATATTTCATCGCATTAGATCAGTGAAAGTGTAGTTTTCCATCGAACCTTGAACTAGGTGTGAGTTATGAATAATTCATATTCGAAAATTGGACGAACGAATTAGCAGTTCCTTTGGGTCTAATTTAGCGGCTATTGGATGTACGGAAATTCTGTTTATCGAATTCAATGGGATTCAGTTCAATTCATTGGGAATTCGGATGCAAACAAAGTGATAGAATTTGCGCAGTTACTGTGTTTAATATCCAGGAAAATCCTACAAAAACTGAAGATGGTTCAGGGTAATAAAAATCCTACGCATAGAATCAGAAGTGTATATAAGGCTGAAGAGGAATATTTCTAAAAATATATAGTTTAATCCCGTATTTTTTTGGATCTCAAATTTTCAGAGCAGTTTCTGGGGAATTATTGACAAAACAAGATATTTACCTATTTTTTTACAAGCTTTTATTTAGTTTCACCTGTCCTGGTGTATGTCTGTCTGTCTGCAATCAAATCTTGCAAGTTAAATTTGACCCACTTTTAGATGCTCGATCAAAGTGAAATTTGGCAGGTGTTCATAGTTCCCATGACTGTGCATTATGGAATTTTTAGATAAAAAAATGGCGGCTCTAAGATGGCGGACGAGATTTGTGTTTATGATCCGATTCGATGACAGTTGAGGTTATGATAGAAAGATGTAACACTTGAAAGAATAAAGCCCCGTTGGAAAAAAAATGTATGTCAATTTTTCAAAAAGTTATACGATTGTTAATTAACAAATTTTTTCCAATCTCTGTTATTACTAAAGTCGACATAAAAGTTTAAATAATTGACCTATGAATTTTTTGCTTCCTGGGGAGCCCTTCTTGTATACACATTTAACAAGATCACGTGATAAAAGTTTATTAAAGTTTTATATTCTGTTATAATTTTTTTAAATGAACAGAAAATGAAATATTAAAAAAATTTGAAAAAAAATTGTTGACAAATGTTATTATACAGCTGTTTTTGCATCTATCAATGGCATTAATTAATGTAGGAAAAAAATATAATATTTAAAAAAATATATTTCTTACCATTTTATTGTCAGGACAAAAGATAATTTAAAAAAAACCTCAAATAATTTTTTCAATTGTTTATAATCGTTTTCTTATATTTCGTTTGTTTAAATAATTAATTAAGAAATTTTTTTCTTTAAAAATCATAATTGGCCTTTTTCTATCGGTTAACAAAAAAAAAATTATCAATAATTTCATTGCCATATATAACAAATTTTTAATTAATTTTCCAATAACAAATAGATATAACTTTCAAATTATAACAGATACGATAATGGACATTCAGTTGTAAGTCAAAAAACTATAAAAATGTAAAAAAAAAACAATGTTTATAAACAAATACATCTAACAGCTGATATAGTTACAAACTTGGATTTTTATCCATTTCAAAGATTTATTAATCCTTCACAAAAATGTCCTGA
Organism: Gonioctena quinquepunctata; assembly: GCA_018342105.1. NCBI lineage: Eukaryota > Metazoa > Arthropoda > Insecta > Coleoptera > Chrysomelidae > Gonioctena > Gonioctena quinquepunctata. The sequence goes on along the minus strand of JAFIRS010001332.1, from coordinate 290,734 downwards.
ATGTCCATTATCGTATCTCTTATAATTCAAAAGTTATATCTATTTGTTACTTGAAAAATAAAGAGGCCACTTTGATTTCGGTATCGTGTAATATTTAAAAATGTTATAAAAAATTAAAGACGACTTTTTTCAGCACTTTGTTATATACGGCTGTTTTTGTAATTTTTTTCACTTTTAGAAAAAAAATAAACCGAGGTTCACAAATTGTTTATAACAAATTTTTAACTTAATAAACAATCAAATTATTGATAAAAAAATCTGTTGACCTATAGAAAAATGGCAATTATGATTTTTGAATTAAACAAATTTATTAATTAATTATTTAAACAAACGAAATATAAAAAAACGATTATAAACAATTAAAATATTTATTTAAGGTTTTTTTTAAATCATCATTCTGTCTTGACAATAAGATGGTTGGAAACAATTTTTTTCAAATATTATACTTGTCTATTTGTTTATAAATCATTTCTTAACAAATGACGTAAAAACAATGTTTCCTCCGTTATTTAATGCCATTGTTAGATGCAGAAACAGCCGTATAATAACATTTGTCAACATTTTTTTTTTATATTTCATTTTTTGTTCATTTAAAAAAATTATAACAAGCAAAATATAAAACTTTAATAAACTTTTATCACGCGATCTTTCCAATTTTTTCACAACACATGTATCTTGAAGATATTTGATCTGTTTCGGTTTCGGTGCAGCACACTGTATATATAACATCAGTATACTTTACTGGGCTTGTCCTGTCTGTATTCTTATTTGCTTGTCGCTTTTGTATTCGAAATGAAAACTTTGCGCGCCAAGCTCTTGAATCTGTAACTCACGGAATAACCTTGGTCGCACATCCAAAGCAATGATTTTCTTCTTTTTAGCGCACTTGAATAAAAGCTTGTCTTTAAAAAGGTTTTTTTATTAATTGTTTAATTTTACATCGAATCGAAAATATTGTTCTTTCGTGACACCCTAAGACAGTTGTGAGACCCTTCGTAATATAAAGTTCAGTGTAGTATTTTCTATATTTCTCGATTTTCCTCTAATTCGCCTGCACTATAAAAAGAATTAATTAACACACTTGGTTACATTATGGTATTACGTGCTTGCAGCCTGTTTACATCCACGAAAATAGCGGTGATGCAATCAACTGGAAATTACGGAATGAATTAAAAGTTAACCTTTTCGCAAACAATTGAAAAATGTTTCATAAAAGGATATTCGATATTGTGATGAATTGGATCGAAAACAAGAATCTACTCTACAGTGAGAGACGTTTATTTCTTTATAAAGCCGCGGAATGTGTTTCAGCAAGCTACCTTGCTATCTTCAGACTCCGCATATAAAATAAATTTACATTCATATCAGTTCTATGTTTCCAAATAGGTGTCCTTGAAAACATTTAAAAAATAAATTTTATTCATATGTTAGTTATTATTTGGTCTTTTCTTCAATTTTCAATCCTAAGATCGATTTGGAACACCCTATATATTATTCAATTTTTGGAATCTCCATGGAAAGCTGATTTCAAAAATATATCACACATAGGGCTTGTATACAGTGCGCCCGTTAAATTCAGTGCTCTCGTAAAGCAGTGGATAAATTCGTAAAAAATTAAAGGAATAATTTTTGGAAAGAACGCTCGAAGCCGTCGAATTTTATTTTCATTTGGGCATTCTTTCAAATTTAATTAATACATACAGAATGATTCTTGCAGGAGAAATTATGTCATCGGTATTTTTTTAATTACGGAATGTGAAAAGGTGATTATGAGTATGGGTGAAATGAAAATAAAATAAGAAAAACTATTTTGAAATATGCAAATACTAAATTTAATGCGAAAGTGGAAATATTGTTTCCGAAATATATAATGAAAAAGGGGTAATATTGTGGCATAGAGGACAAATTATTAAATTAAAGAAATTTAATAATTTGTCCTCTATGCCACAATATTCCCCCTTTTTTACTAAATTTAATGGCAATGATAGCTTCAAACAACGATCAAATTAAATGTACAAATTGTGCACCGTTTGCTATCTGACTATTTCCATTACTTGACAGTAGCCATAGCGACCAGAATGATGTTTTTACTGCTGAATAGTTTTTGTGTAGTTATTTATTTAAAGAATAACATATCTTATCGTTTGACGATACATTATTGAGTAGTAACTTTGTCATTTCATGAAAAATGATTAAATTGAATGAACGAGAAAGAATTGAAATTTTTTGAATGAGAGGGTTTAGAGACAGAATGCGCACCCAAAGAGAAGTAGTTGAATTGTTTAATGCAACTTATCCTGATCGGCAACTTATCAACCAAAGCATGGCGAGTAAAGTTGAGGCAAAATACTGTGAATTTGGGCATGTCCGTGATCTTCCTAAATCTGGTCGACCCTCACCACCAGAAGACGATCAGCTTAATGTTGTGTTGGCAGTGCATGAAAATCATCACACAACACTCAACCAATTGGCTTCTGATTTCAATTTGGCAGCGTCTAAACAGTCCACAAAATTCTGAGAAGAGCAAAGCACCATCCTTATAAGGTACGCCTCATCCATGAGCTGAATGAAGACGACTTTGATCGGCGAAATCAATTCTGCGAACAACTGCAACAGCTATGCAATAATGATAATAATTTTGTGAAAAATATTTTTTTTTCTGACGAGGCTACGTTTGTTTTGAACGGCCACGTCAATAGGCAAAATTGCCGTTATTGGGCTACCGAAAATCCCCGATGGATGATGGAGTATCACACTCCAAATCCACAGAAAGTGAATGTATGGTGTGGCATAGTCGACGGAAGAATTTCTTTGACGTGAACCTGATTGGTGCAATATATTTGGATTTTCTTCGATTCGACCTTATTCCTGCACTTTGTATCCAGATCTAGAGGAACCTGATCTTCCGAGAACTGATTTATCCTTCCAATAAGATGGTGCACCTTCCCATTATGCAGCAGCTGTCCGCGACTATTTAGATGTGGTGTTTCCGAATCGTTGGATAGGGAGAAGGGGACCGATTGAGTGGCCAGCTAGATCTCCAGATTTGACACCACTTGATCATTTCTTGTGGGGATACTTAAAGAGTAAAGTGTATGTTAATAGGCCGGAAAATTTAGAAGATTTAAAAGCAAGAATTCGTCACGAGATACAATGTACACCTCCTGACGTTATTGACAATGTTCAAAAATAATTTATTCATCGTCTTGGCTACTGTCAGATAGCAAACGGTGCACAATTTGAACATTTGATTTGATCGTTGTTTGAAGCTATCATTGCCATTAAATTTAGTATTTTCATATTTCAAAATAGTTTTTCTTATTTTAATCGTCTTGACCACGATTTGGAAAATATTATGCTTCTTAGTGATCCCTTCCTTGCTTTCTACAATCAACTCATAGAAGTTTTCAATAGGTATTTTCCCATTCAGAAAATCAAAATGAAACAAAAGAAACCATGGATAACACAGGGAATCAAAATGTCCTCGAAGAATATGCGATCCTTACATTATATACGGAAATTCACTAACAATATATACCTTATTTTATTTTCATTTCACCCATACTCACAATCACCTGTTCACATTCCGTAATGAAAAATGGAGTTGCCATTAAAAAAATAACGATGACGTCATTTCTCCTACACGAATCATTCTGTATGTATTAATTAAATTTGAAAGAATGCCCAAATGAAAATAAAATTCGGGTTTTTTTAAAATTTTTTTTTTTTTTTTAATTTTTAAGGAAAAAAAATAAAAAATTAAATAAAAAAATTTTTTTTTTTTTTTGATTTGGTGTCCTCTTGATCATAGAAGAGGACGTATGCTTCTTCACTCACGATATATTTTGGTGATAGCGGTGATACTCTCGAGTCATTGTACTCGTGCCAAGTGCCTGCATAAGGGTGCCTACAGTAAGCCGTGTAGTGTCCGTTAAAAGTTGTTCCACTATGGTTGGATACAGCATACAAGTTGTAGCGACACGGAGCTGCGTTATCTACTGCATAAATATTCATATCTAATCCATCGAGAGGAAAGTCAATGAAAACATTTAGTTTTTCTCTGAATCTCTCCATCTGCGAAAATCTTTTCAAGTGAATTACTAAAATTTTGGGGAATTTAAGTATAGATAATGACTTCGTGCATTTTCTCCTTTCCTTGCATTTAGAACAAGTGGGTTTTTCGTCATCATCCAGAATTTCTTCCCTAGTAAACAAGTCTAAACATTGCGACAGTCTGAGTTTGCCAGTACTCTCCGGAATAGGGAGTGAAAGGTCCCAGAATGGGTCAAAAGTGACAGAACAATGGCCACAGAAAGTACATTTCAACGATGATTTCAGTTGACCAACAAAGTTATCGACAATTTTCGAGTTGTCCATTCTAAGATATCTTGACCAAGACTCTTTTGCCTTTTCATTATCGCTCAAATTTTCATCGATTTCTATGAACATAGGTTTAGGCCTTTCTCTTACTCTGTTTACATCTTCATGAAGACCTTCCAATAAATATCTGAAAAATTCCTTGGCATCCTGTTGAGCGTTACCCATAAAACGAGGTGCAAAACTTTGTATCAGGCTTTTCAAAGAAACAGTGTTAACCACCACATCAGACGAATCTTCTGACCAAAGTTCTTTTACCACTTCTTCGAATGCTTTTATCAAAGCACCCTTCATACTTGATATGCTTGTGTTGATATCTTTCAAATGTTCGTCTTTTCTCAGATACTCGAGCAACCATCTGGTATTCGATAAACATTGTATTGCGCTATTCATAAAGCAGGTATTGCCAATGTTTTCAAACCATTGAGACCAAGAGTTTTGGAGCTTCCAAACACAAGTGGTTTGATGGAATCATAACTTAGGGAGATGCGCTCACCGCTATTGCTATCTTCAAAGGAACAGTCTCTTATGCAATGATTTTCTCTATCATTGAAGCGCCGCAATAAGGAACTCGATTGGAGGCTGCTTGAAATCGAGTTGGATAAAGATATGGTAGATCGCGTTATTTTTTTGGAAGTGGTTGAATCCAAATTAAACTTTTCAGGTATTTGGCTCCGAATAATATACTTATGGATACTACTTGACATATTTATTCTTTGTGGACGAATAAATATATCATCCAAACGTTGAGTAGCAGGAATAGAACCCAGAATTGACGTTGCGTTTCCTCTTTGGATGGCGATACTGATATGTTGTATCAAAAAAGTCCTTGCTCTTCGATCATCTGTTTTATTGATCAATTTTTGTCCAATATGATTAATTAATTCGGTGGCATAACTACCAAATTAACCGAAGGTTTCAATTGCTACCGGATAAAAATATATTGATCTTTTAAAGTAGAATATTTTTTCAATTTGGACTTTTCAGCAGAATCTGCAGCCCCACCAGCATTTCTGGATGTTGAATCAATATGTGATGCTGCAACGGTATCTACGCAGGTGAAGTCCCAGACTAAAGGTTTTCCATGACTCCATGGGATGAGAGACATCCCATCTGGACGCTTACCATCATCACGAATGATTCCCAAAGGTTCTAAGACAGCAGGAATATCAGCAGTTGATAAAGCTCGCTTGATTAAGTCATTTACTGTTGAATGACGAGACGAACGCCCGGAACTAAATCTACAACTCAATCCATGCGTCCCTTTTTCGTTGACGATAAATCCACATCTGCATTTATGACTCACAAATAGAACAGCCCAAACGTAAACCCACAGAAATCCTGAAAGATTCATCATCTAATAGAGTTCCAAGGAATGCAACTGGAAGAGCGTTGAGCCAAGCTCCAGATTCTTTCGTACTAACTGCCTTCAGTCGAGCCTTTTCAAAAGGAGAATTAACAGCCGAGTCAAGGAGTTGTTTAGATGACAATTCGATGAGAGGAAGATCCCAGGATTTTTGGGAAATTTTATTATCAGGTGCAGAGGTTCCAGTTTTAGAACACCATACAGATTCACACTCTATATAGTAAACATCGGACACACTGGAAAAATAATCAGGTACAATTTGATCAACTAGATGTTGAATACTGTTCAACGAAGAAAGAAAAGCTGGTAAAGCAAGTGAAGATGCTTGTCGTATACCCAGACCACCCTTATTTACGGGAAGTGTTGCTTGAAGCCACGTGGAAAGGCTGAAATTATTATTAGTAATCTGCTCCAAAATCATACGGAGTGTTGAGTCGAAGAGATCAAGTTCATTTTGACAGCGCCAAGTCGGGCAACATCTCAATGTATATATCAATTTGGGTATAGCTAGACAGTTCTTCAGAAGAAAATACCAATATGCTTTGGAATGGAATCCATGCGGGATGCCATCAAATTCAAAGATTGAGTCTTTTGGTTCAGGGATTGTGCCAAAGATTCTTCTGACATGGGTGCACCAAGGAGGGTCCAGTTGGTTTTATTCATAATTTTCATACCAGGAGCAAAACTATAAAATTTTCCTGGTATGTCATCTTTCAGGTCGTCCAAGAAATATAGTTCGCATTTTTCAAAATTCAATTTAAGTCCAATTTTTTCTGATGTTGAAATTATTTTCTTGAACTGTTCTAAAATTACATCAGATTTACCACCTATGGAGCCGTCATCAAGATACCAACAGTTGAAATCAGCCTTGATTGATTTGGTTAAATTATCAATGCATAAACAGAAGAGTGCTGGGCCCAAAGGGTCTCCTTGCTGGACACCTCTTTCTGACAAAATAGTGTTATTTCCAAAATTTAAAAAGGTATGTTTCTTATAACATTGGCTTATGAAAGGATATAGATTCGGAATCTTGTCTTCTACTCTTTCTAAAAGGATATTTCTATGAATCATATTGAAAGCATTCTGAAAATCTATTTTCAGGAATACTGTGGAGGCAGGATCTGGATGTTGATTTAAAAATCGACGAGCAGCGTGAGCAACGGCTTCACATCCTCCTGGGGTTCCAAAACCGAATTGAATAGGGCGAAATAATTCACCTAAAGTTTCTTTTATCTTCGAACAAGCTAGTTTTGCCACAAGCCGTCTAAAAATCAACCGACGGCAATGGTCTAATCCACCATCTTTTTTTTAAGAGCAACCAATGAGGCTCCGTAAAGTATGGGAATCACATCCTGTATGACTTTTCCAGTGAGTAAGAAGTTGCAGAACGAAGTCAAAGAACTCAAAAGTTTTTCGCCCATGGATCCAGAACTTTTGGAAAGCAAATCTTGAAGGTGCGATGGCCTCAACGAATCAAGTCCACCAGAAGATCCAGTACGGAAAGATTTCACTGCTTTTGAAACTTCAATTTCATTGACTTGTAATGGAATAAAGTTTTCACTCCCTGTATATTCTTTAATTTTCTAAGAATGTATCCACTACTTTACGAGAGCACTGAATTTAACGAACGCACTGTATACAAACCCTATGTGTGATATATTTTTGAAATCAGCTTTCCATGGAGATTCCAAAAATTGAATAATATATAGGGTGTTCAATTCGAAAAAATTATCACGGACGTCATTAGTCAAACGTGGATCACTCTGTATATTTAATTTTCACTTATAAATGTGGCAAATTGAGATTAAAAATCGACCTGTTTCAGGAGATTCCTCAGAAAAGGATAGTTTGGCTAAACATGAATTTATTCAGCACTTCACGATAGCACTGTATGAATATACCGTGTCCGCCAAAAAGTATGTACCATATGGGAAAAAAGTTTATTATTGGAGTATTGGAAAAAATATTCTGGGGAAAAGTTTGTGCATGTCCGATAACTTAAAAATCGATTTTGACATATAATTGAGGAATATGTTCACGGACACCGATGTAGATCACTGAATGAACCTGATTCAATTTCAGTATGGTTTATTTTCGATGTTTATATTTGCCAAAAAAATTGTGAAAATATTCAAAATGAAATAGTGAGTCAAATTTAAGAGACTTATAATTTACATGTTTATGTGCGAAGTGAAACGCTCATCCACGATTATCATCGAAAATTGATTATAATCTAGAAAACACGATGCTTTTGAAGTGTCATGTCATCACAATGGTCGTGGAATTCTGATATAACTTTGAGATACGAACCGATGTAACAGCAAGGGTTCTGACAAAATCCTATTTTTTAAATATAGTGCCCTCTGGTGAGGAGAAAATGAGAAAGTTATGTCATTATCATTGAAATGCAAATGTTTCAGTATAGTCAAGCTATTCATAAGAAAAAAATTGATATTTTTAAATAGATGGGAAAATATTTAAAAAAAATTGCTATTTCCAATTTTTTGAATTATCTCTTGAAACTCGTTTATGTGCATAAAATTGAATTCTAAGTAACTTTTTCAAATAACTTTTTTTGATATCTTGCCATCTTACCCCACTTTTCGCCTTTTCATAGCAATTTTTTTCAATTTGCCGCCATACTAGCCATCACGTGACATGTGTCCACATCGATTTTTACGTAATCGGACATGCACAAACTTTTCCCCAGAATATTTTTTCCAATACTCCAATAATTTTTTTTCCCATATGGTACATACTTTTTGGCGGACAGTGTATCTCGACCAATAACGCCAGTTTGTTAGTTCAATAAAGTTCTGTCCATATACCACTTTTCATTTCGCATTACAAAGCGTACAATTAGGAATTTTCGTAATTGCAACGCCGAATGAGCTCACGTGTCACTGTTTTTTTCCACCGGAACGGCTTTGACGGATCACTCTTTGTTTCGCACCCCGAATTCCATAACCTAAGACAAGAAAGGGCGCCCGACCGACTGGACGGGACAATCGATAGCGCCGCGTGAGGGTGACTTGTGCACGCGAACTACCCTCCAAAACGTGCGCCACCCCGGGGTTGCAGTGGCGACAGGTAGGCCGGTGTCCAGGTGTTTCCATGGGGAAAATGCGAGAATATCATGTCATAATTTTTTTCCTATCCTATCAAGTAATTATCAATTATTGCCGCCCATACATTTACAGAAAATGTATACTGATAATGTCTTTCACTAACTGCGTGCGGATTTTCCAGAGCCCAAACATGGTTGATGAAAGTTTGTGATAGCATTTCGGGAGAAGTTTGCCTCGTCCGTGAAGAGTACATATCTTAAAAATTGAGGATTTCCAGCCAATTTTCTCAAAAACCACTGACACATAGTAATGCGTTGGGAAAAGTCTCGTGGCAAAAGAGCTTGTACCCTTTGAATATGGTATGGATAAAATTGTTGATCGTGGATAATTCTCCAAACTGTGGACTCAGTAGAATTGAGAGCTTCAGCAATTATTCTTGTACTTGTTTCTGGATTCTCCTCGAGAGCGTTCAAAACAGCTTCCTCCAATTCTGGGGTTCATACTGCTCGTGGTCTTCCAATAATATCAGCTGCCCTCTTAAAACCACCTGTTTCTGCCAAACGACGGTGGAGACTGGTAAACAGTGCTGCCAATGCTGTCGTTGTCAATTATTACCAACTGAGCTAAAAGTTATCCCATATGTTTGAGTTTTGCCCGAGAGTTTTGCATATTGTGTTCGTCTTGTCACGCGCATGCGCACATTCAAGATCGGAATAAACACTGTCCTTGGCCATATATAACTAAAAAGTGAAATCTTTGAATTTTGGCGGGAAATATGTTATTTGTGAATATTCACGGCAATTTGACATTCTTCGAATTTTCAAGAAAATCATTGAGAGTTCCAAGAATGTAAACCTATGAATATTCTCGCAAAACTTCAATGATTCGAATAATATAATAACGTTTATTAGGTACCTAATATGCGATATGCTGCATTTAATTAAAAATTGAATATTAAAGTTGTTTGCTTTGGAAAAGGTGGGGCAGATGAAAAATATGTATATACTTATATAATATATATATATATATATATATAAATATATATATATAAAAATATATATATATATATATATAAAAATATATATATATATATATATAAAAATATATATATATAAAATATATATATATATATATATATATAAAACTGCAACAATAAATACATTTTTGTTCAAATATAAAAAAAAAATCTTTTAGAAAAACAAAAAACTCAATGAACATAAACAAACCTACAATCTCTTTCAATCTCTAAATGAAGGAAATATAACCTACGCTCTTGTTCGGTCTTTCAACCTCATTCATTTCTTCTTCCATACCCTGGTTTGGCATTAAGCATATCTTTGGTTGGAGTGAAAGTGACAACTCCCCCTTGTCTTTGAACACCCTCTTTGGCACCAATTATTCCTCTAATGTTGGAGGTTGACAAGCAGTTTCTATGCTTATTTTTTATATTATTTAAATTACTAAAAATTCGTTCTACCTTTACATTTGAAAAAGGTAATATCAATAAAAAAGATATAACTTTTTTCAAATTTGGGAATTGCAACTGGTCAGCTGCATTTTTCCCTCTTGGTAGTCTTAGTGCCTTGTGCTTGTGAATTGTGATCAACATCAACAATCAACACGTACGTCAAACTCAAACGTCATGTCAATATGTCATTGTCATTCTGTCTTTCAAACGAGGAGCAACTACCAACCAAACCGTACCAATCTTAAAAAAATTAATTATTTTTTCGGTCTTTGGCTGGTCGGGTCAGTGTTGCCATTTGACATTTAATTTTTATAAAATATCCCTTTTTGTTATAAATTTTGATCGAAACATTCAAAATTATTACAAATTATCCCCGGCCGCAGGTATCCCAATTTAATCCCATGTGTCTAAAATTATCCCCGTTTGGGATAATTATCCCATCATTGGCAGCACTGCTGGTAAATGTTGGAGCTGAAAGCAGTACTCGATTGGGAAATCGCTACTGGTAAATACGTCTTGCTTCGCGCGCATTGATATCCGCAAGACCATAAACAAAATGCATATCGGCTAAATAAGCATTATTGTTTAAATAATCCATTTTTTCAAAATTAGTGTTTTAAAACTTACAGAAACTTCAACAAAACAACAAAACGTTTAACTGTCACATAATATGTAATTACTAAGATGCCTAAAAACCCTGGTGTATTCACCGATACGATTTTGTTTAGAATTTTTGTGGGACAACAAATGAAAAACGTTAAATTCTGCTTAGAACTTCATTAGTAGATGGCGCGGTTAAGGAATGTTTGTTGTTTGTGTCACGCAAAATGTCAAACCTATGAAATTTTCTTCTTCTGTCAACATTACTTCATGCAAAAAATTATGATCGCAGCTCACGGAACTCACCAACCTACAAGTTATCGAAATACCTCCTACCGATACTACAACCCTTACAAGGAAATAGCAGTTCATACGTCAAGAATTCCAAGCACTTCGTTGACACCATCACAGATGTTGAACTTGGACCAGAAGATCGTTTCATCAGCTTCGACGTGGAGAGCCTTTACACCAATGTCCCTATAGAGGAATCTCTCAGTATCATCAAGAGGAAATCGAAGAGGATGACCAGCTGCACGAGAGGACTGACCTTCCTACCCACGCAATATTGGAATTACTGCAGTGCTGCCTACAGAACTCATATTTCCAGGAAAAGGACCGATTCTTCTCTCAAGTCGACGGACTCCCGATGGGATCTTCCCTTTCTCCAATCATCGCCAACATATACATGGAGTGGTTCGAGGAATTGGCTATACGGGAGGCAGAATACAAACCAAAGCTGTGGTTGAGGTACGTGGATGACACCTTCATTGTATGGAATCGAACATCTCCGGGATTTCTTCTCAGGAATTAACAGAATCAGAGATTCGATCAAGTTCACGATGGAGATGGAAACCAACAGTGCCTTACCCTTCCTCGATGTGAACGTTGAGAGAATAGGCAATGAAATTTGCACCTCCGTCCACAGAAAGAAGACACATACGGGGCAGTACCTCAGTTACAGCTCCAACCATCCGAGTTCGACGAAGAGAGGGATCGTGAGAACATTGGTGGAGAGAGCGACGCACATATGCAGGGGCCAATTAAACCACATCAGAGGACCCCACCGGAATGGATATCCCAAGAAACTCCTAGAAGAAGTATTGAAACAACTCCGGAGAACGAAGACATCTGAAGAGCAACAACAATGCACAGTGATCTGCCTTCCGTACATCAGAGGTGTCTCCGAGAAGATCAGAAGGATCGGAAACAAGTTCAACATCAAGAGCTGCTTCCAATCCGGCAGTACTTTACGGAGTTTCCTGACCAAGACCAAACCTGACAACAAAAAATGAAATCAGTAAGAATTGCATTTATGAAGTTCCATGTGAATGCGAAGATTCCTACATTGGAGAGACGAAGAGACCGTTATCGGTAAGATTGGATGAGCACAAGAAATGGACTCAACGTGGAAAAACATCAAAATCGGGAATCGCTGACCACGCCTGGACTGAGCATCATCGAGTTCTATGGGACGACGCAAGTGTTCTACATAGAGAGCAGCATTGGTTCAAACGAAAGTTCAAAGAGGCCGCCTACATCGAAGCCAATAATGCCTTTAGTCAACCAAGCGTTGAGATCAAGAACGTATGGAAACCCCTGATTGCTCTTTCTGGCGGGCTGCAGAGGCGCGAAACTTCACGCACCACCACACCGCGCGAAATTACACGCACCGCTGCACATGGCGGAATTGCACGCATCATTGCGCCGACAGTCGTATAAATTGGTAAGTAGCACCTAAACTTGTCAGTATTCACCTGAAGACGATTGCAGATACAAGCATTCGAAACGTCGTGAAAACCTTTTAAATACATTGAGGCGATGGACGTCCAAAACGATAGTAATCAAAAAATTATGAATTGATCATTTACAAAGCTTATAGTTCTACGAACAAGATCCCGCTCAGAAACTGACTTCAATGTTTACATCGGTCTGTCAAAAATAGGATTTTTCTTAAAGTCTGCCTGGCGATTTTTTCAAAGTGATTTTTTCTCAAATGGCCTTTTTGGGATCATGGACACTTCCACGAAGTAATGAGAAGAGGTAGGAGAGTGGACCGATGCCCCAGATGATGAATTAACTTAAAAATTGTGGGGATTGAAAAATGTCCCCGATGACATTGTTCCATTAAACTTTCCGATACAAACTATTACCAAGCCATTCACTGCCCATCTCTGCCGGACTATTACAACCTTCTGATATGAACAAGATCAGAGAGTTCATTGTAGATATCATAAAATCTGTTGATGAAGTTGAGAAGTCGATGAATCCTGGTGTGCGACAGTCTAGGCTGCTTCCAGCTATCTTAGAATGACTTCTCCGGAAAAGGTGAGCCCTACTAACAAAGGCGAGGGGAGAAAAAAATTATCTAAATGCTTCTCTTTTATTTTCCAGTAACACCCCACATGAGATACTCGGAGAAGGAGGGCGATCTAAACCAAGCAGTTGTTCGGAAGGCCCACTCCCAAGATCGATAGGGCTAATGACTATGATTAGGATAATTATCACTTTTTAATAAACACATGAATTTCACAAGTAAGAGTGGACTTTTCATTCTATGAAGATATCTTGATTTTGGCTAGTGAATTCGGAACCGTCACAGAGGGTCCCATGGCTCTTTGGAAGAAATATCCAATACAGAAGATTGTCATCTCATGGGAAAATGTTTATACAAAATATATATAATATAAAAAATTAATATAAAAGTAATAATAAAATTATTTGACTTGCTAGTTACTAGATACATTACAATCACAAGTTGAAAAAAATTATTATAATGGGCAAAGGTAGTTCAGAGTAGATTCAGATTAATTTATACATTTTACTAGTAGTAGAGTACTATTAGATTTCAGCTTCAGAAAGTTAGGGGACTGTGGGAACTTCTAACTGTACATTAATGATGATATAAGGAACAACATATAAACAGTTACCAACCGTAAAGTATGTGCTTAATTTATACAAATAAGTTGCAAAATTATCATTCATGAAATCTACTTTTACGTCTGGCCACGCCATCGTTTTTTCAAAGTCATATTCTGGTTAAGCGACCTCAAAAACCCCTATAGCATCAATTTGGGTAAAATTTGCCTAACAAAATTGTTTTCCATTGTTTAAACAATTAACAAACAAGCAGCGCACAAATATAAGTTTATAACTTTTTTCTGCGAGCAATTTCTAAGTAATATCAGAAGGTTTTAGCATCCAATCCATGGAGTCCTCCAGGATTCCAAAATAATGCATGCTTTTAAGCTATTTTTACTCCGCTATATGAAGGTAATTTGAGTTCTCGTGTTGTCTGCCAAAATAGTGAACAACTCTTTATTTCTCCAAAAGCTGAGAGGTTCTTCCACTCAGATAGGATTCGAACCAATTGAAGCGTCGTCCTCTAAAGCTGTAGAGATGAAGCTTACGTAACAGTCAAAAGCTTTAGATATGTCGCAAAACACTTCCTTCAGACTAGAATATATATTTTTCAGAAAGCGAAAGAGATTGCATCTCCCGTACTTTTAATGGTTTGAAAGCAAAATTAAGTAACTGTATGTAAATTCACAGCACTTCATAAAATCATTATCCGCTCCATCATAAGATTTTTATCATTAGCAAACAGGGACAGAAATACATAAGTACCAACTACAATACAATAGAAAATTAACCATACCAAATAAATAGGTACGGTTCATAATTAGAATTATTTCGGAACACCTCTCGAAAATTCTATATAACACTGACAAAGTACATGGAATAGTTTGTTCTAAAATATGTTACATCGATCGATCAACCTCAAAATATTTCACAACGAATTGACATAACCTTAAAGGCGACAAAAGCACAATCACAGAACGGATCAGAGACACAAATCACAAAAACACCCTGTGTGGTCTGTAATTGCAGTTTACTGAATTATGACAAGAAACGACGTCGGCGCCATCTGAAACTCTAGATAACTCCCTTTATCAAGTGGGCTGGTGTCCCCCAGTTTGTCCCAATATTTTACAGGTATAAGTGAATACACCATGGTTTTTAGACATCTCAGTAATTACCAAAACTACTTATATAAACGTCAAATTCATTTCCTAAGCATTCTTATGAAAAATGCAAAATAATGGTAATAACTTCAACACGCATCGATTATCAAAAAAAATGTGGTAGAAGTACGCTCAAAAAAGTTATGAATCTTCAAAAAAGAGAAAGACGTGTAGGTGGCGCCCCCTACGAGTAAGAGCAATAATAACATCAGGTTCGAATTCGACACCTCAAAAAACCTCTCAATACCAATTTTAGTTCAATTAAGGTCAGTATTTCGAAAGTTATTTGAAAAAAACGAAAATAAAAATAAAACTTCAGGTATCTTGGAAAGGAAGCGTTTCCGGATATATATTTATTTGGATAATTCATATCAGAATATTGTGAGGAATCACCTCCTGAAGTTTGTCGTACTTCTGACTGAAATTCCATCGGGTGCTGAATTCCTTTATTCTGAATATTCAGCGCCCATTTTTCAAGAGAAATGGTCTCGTGTTCTCGGTAATTTTTTTTTGCTTGTTGGCATGGTCTATAATTGAGGCCTCGAAAATTGAAATTTCCGGCATGTTCGTGACTGGAGGGTTCAGCAAGGAAATTACTTGGTTTTCCGTCAAAACGACGGCCTGTTTCAGTTTTCACATTACTTTCCATTTCCTCATCCAGTGCTGATAAATTTTTTGGCCCAATATTCTGTCACGCATTTTCCACTGGAAGCCTTGTCTCGGGTATGATGTGCTATATTTAACGAGAACAGAGGCGTAGGTATGGGGTCATCAGAAATAGGTATCTGTTCTCATTCATTATTGTCAACTAAGAATAATAGTATGTGTATCATAAGATCCTCTCTAAATTGCATTTTTATCTTCAGTTTCTCAAGAAGTCATTTGATTGGAACCTGATCCAGTTGTAGTTAGCAATAAAGCAGTTTGGATCAATTGGGATTCCAAAATAATGCATACTCCCTCTGGTGTCTATTTTTGGAACTATACATACGTACATTGTTTACTTATCCAAACATTAATGTTTATATGGTTTTAGCCATTCTATATACCTAAAACTTGTCGAATCTCTTGTGATTGTTGACATTTAATGAAATTCTTGTTCACCTGTTGACTATTGTTTGTCCTCGAGTGAAAAAATGAGTGATTCAAGTTCACCAGAACGTTACGTACATTTTCTCACGGAAAATGATGAAAACTTATTCCAGTACAACTGTATCGTTTTGCCAAGAGTCACATTGAGGTACACAACAATAATGATTTGAACTTGAATCACTCATTTTTTCACTCGAGGACATACAATAGTCAACAGAACATTCGCCAGGTAAATGAGAATTTCATTAAATGTCAACAATCACAAGAGATTCGACACGTTTTAGGTATACAATGGCTAAAACATATAAACATTAATGTTTCGAAAAATAAACAATGTACTCATGTATAGTTTCAAAAATCGACACCAGAGGGAGTATCCGTTATTTTGAATTCTCAATAGGCAGAAACAAATTTATAACTGCATTTTTTCCTTGGTGATTCACTTAAACTCCATCAGCTTAAGGAAAGATGTACATTTTTTATCTGTAAAATATGCGAAAATATGACAATAACGTTATTAATATTGCATATCCGCACAAGTGCCCAATCTCAATTTTCAACTGAATCGCCAATTTCTTATATTCGCCTAAAAAGACAAGTCAATTATTAACGCCAAATCACACACACACACACACACACTATAGAGTTTCTTTCCGAGCAGTTTTCACTCCAGATCCGGTTAGGTAGTGATTAAATCCTATTCGTTTCCAAACGAACCTGAAGCTTTGCGCATGTGCTTATCTCACACCCTGGCAACAATGCAACCACCAGGTTCTCAAGTTGGCAATCCTGCATGACGAGGAGAACGGCCAGCGGGCAGAAATCGAACTAATCACAACAGTCAGATGCAGATGACATAACATTTTCATAGTGTTGCGTGTTTCAAACTAATTCTGTTAGTTTTTGAATTTTCTTTTTTGTGTTCATCGGATCTTAGTTTTGAGTGCCCAAATGACGGACGGTAAGTTTGCATGAGTGAGATGGTAGAAAACATTTCGCATAACTTTGATCTACAACTAATTATATGCGCCGATAGGTGCGAAGCAAGTGTATGTTTTTGGGGATTGTATCAAAACAGTACTTTTATAGAACTGAAAAATATTGTAGGAAGACTTGCCCTTAATCTATCTTGTGGTTTAGAATTCAGGGTCTGAGAGTATATAAATAAACCGTCCAGTTTTGTCCGTAACATTTATTTTGTGAAATCAATTCGAAAACTGATGAAATTATTTATCAATCATACAAATTTTCTCCCGTTCATTCGTTGTAAATCGGCATACTTTTGGTTGAACCTTCTGCATGTTCTTGCTATAATTTGAATACATTGACGGTGAAGAATGAACAATTTCATCAAAACTTCATTTGATTAGTTATTGTCTTCCATTTTGTTCTTTTCAGATAAAATTTTAGTTAATGAACGCGCTAACTAATAAAAAACCCTTTTTATAGAAAGTTGCTTTTATTTCGGAATCCTAACCATTAATGTATAGGAAAATGATACATCATTTGAAAGGAACTTTAATTGTCTTTTAGGATATTCGATAATATACAGGGTGATCCATTTATAATATGCATTTTTCACCATTTTTGTATCTATCGGTAAAATGATAAATTCTGAACGACCCTGAAGTTAGAGAACAAATTGTTTAGACATAACTAATACCTACACATGACATTTGTAAACAACACCCAAAATTTCAGCTTTCTGCGAATCCAAATACCACAGTAATAAACATTCAATTGAAGCTATGTTTTGAAAAAAATAATAAGTAAATCAATTAATTTCTGGAAAACCGCTGGAAATAGGTATAGGGAGGAAGTGTTATACAAAAATAATCGGAAAGCAACGCGAAAAATGCAATAATATACAGGGTGTCTCATTTAAAATATCAAAGTTGTTGATACTTGAAAAACATAAAAATCACGCGAAAAATGTTTTTTCGTATTTGATTTTAGGCGTGGAAGAATTCGAAGATTTCGATGCTTCGTTACTTTGTCCAGACGTCATAATGGAGGAAGAAAATGAACCAATTACGACAAGGAATGGTAAATATAATGAGGATATTTTAAATGACGAAAATCGCATCAAAGATTGAATTAAGAATTTGTATTGTTGATGAGTATTTGATTGTTAATAACAAAACTATTTTTATCTTCTCCTGATAATTAAAGAATGAGAATGAAAACATTTTTGGAAGTTGCAAAACACTCAATATAAATATTTTTGAAATACAGAGTATACTTAAAATTTCAGTATGTTCAGATACAGTATTTTCAAAAAACTTTAGTCCATCGTTCAAGATAACTTCTTGAAAATAATTCCTTTCAATTTTCAACTTTGTATGTTTTCCTTTAAATCTTTCGAGAAAATTTCAAACTCGTTAGGTTTTTGGGACATGACTTCCTTCTTCCATTGCGTACTGATTTGCATAATCAACACCGAAATGGACGAATTAATTTTCCAACATTGAAACGATGAAAAAAGTGTCAATAGTGAGATACACAAAAATGGCGGAAGTTTTTTAATTTGAATCGATTGGATTTTCATTGCACATTCTTTCCAGAAAGCAATTTGCCAGGATCTCCCGATCAAACTTCGTCACCGTACGATTTCAACATAACGGGGATAAAGGGTAAGTTTTCAAAATGTTGCTTAACACTATTTGCAGTAATAGATGAAATTGAATCACTCTGAATCACTGGATACCAAACTTTTTGAATAATGAGTGTCAGTTGTAGAGGAAAGCGAATCTCATCTACATTAGAGGTTTCCGAAATGTTTGAATGCAGATTGTCAGTAGTGGATGAAGTCGATTCTCTCTAAATCAGCGGTTCCCAAACTTTTTGAATGCAGGGTGTCAGTACTGGATAAAGAATGTCTCTAAATCGGATGTCCCAAAACATTTTAAATGCAGAGTATCAGTGATAGATGAAACCGATTCTCTCTAGATCAGTAGTTTCCAAACTTTTGAAGTACAGGACTGACTTTTGTCTCTATTGAATCGAGAACATTGATGAATTCACTCAAGGCCTACATGACTCGAATTTCAACGAAAATAGAAAACACTTCCGCAAAACAAAGACAAGTTTTTCATAAAAAATGCAAGAATTTTTTGAATGCAGAGAGTCAGTAGTAGAGGAAGTCGAATCTCTCTAAATCAGAGGTTCCCGAACTTTTTGAATGCAGAGTGTCAGAAGTAGATAAAGATACAATCTCTAAATCGGATGTCTCGGAACATTTTGAATGCAGAGTATCAGTGCTAGATGAAGTCGAATCTCTCTAGATCAGTGGTTTCCAAACTTTTAAAGTACCGGACTCACATTTGAAGACGACTTTTGTCTCTGTTGAATCGAAAATATTTATGAATCCACTCAAGGCTTACATGACTTGAATTTCAACGAAAATAGAGAATACTTCCGCAAAACAAAGTCAAGTTTTTTTAATACAAATGCAAGAATATCCCGAAATAAGAACAAGAAATCATATTGAATATCTCTGAATCAGAGGTTCCCAAATTTTTTTGACCGCAGAGTGTCAGTAGTGGATGAAGTCGAATCTCTCTAAATCAGCGGTTCCCAAACTTTTTGAATGCAGAGTGTCAGTAGTAGATAAAGTTAAATGTCTCTAAATCGGATGTCTCGAAACATTTTGAATGCAGAGTATCAGTGATAGATAAAGTCGAATCTCTAGATCAGTGGTTTCCAAACTTTTAAAGTACCGGACTCACATTTGAAGACGACTTTTGTCTCTGTTGAATCGAAAACATTTATGAATCTACTCAAGGATTACAAGACTCGAATTTCAACGAAAATAGAGAATACTTCCGCAAAACAAAGACAAGTTTTTTAAATAAAAATGCAAGAATATCCCGAAATAAGAACAAGAAATCACATTAAATCTCTCTAAATCAGAGGTTCCCAAATTTTTTTGAATGCAGAGTGTCTAGTGGATGAAGTCGAAACTCTCTGGATCAGCGGTTCCCAAACTTTTTGAATGTAGAGTGTCAGTAATAAATAAAAGTTAAATGTCTCTAAAACAGATTTCTCAAAACATTTTGAATGCAGAGTATCAGTGATAGATAAAGTCGAATTTCTCTAGATCGGTGGTTCCCGAACTTTCGAAGTACAGGACTTACATATTTGCAAGAATATCCTGAAATAAAAACAAGAAATCACATTGGAATCGGAAATAACATGGTTCATCGAATTCAACATTCACTTCAAGCAATCCCAAGTTCAACAACGTTTATGATAATGTTCCTGGAAACAAAATTAATGTTATGACGTTTTTGTAGATAACATTACGTATATCATTACGAGATTCCCCTTGCTCTTCATGATGACCCCTCAGCGCTCCGAATAAATGAATAAAATCACTAAACACTGTCACATTGATTTTTTATAGCTCAATTTCCATTGACTGAAGAAGAAATCGAATTGGGGAAAACTATGTACAAAGGTAGGATAATACAAATATACTATTTCTAAAAAATATTCATATTTCCTCACGTCTTATATCCGCCCCTCAAGGAGGTTCTTTTCAGAGATATTGTATGTATGTATTTTTTCCGTGTCCATTGGCTACATTATTTTTTGGAATGATGTTGCCTAAGAGTTTTGCCAAACTGATTTTTTACTTTTCACAAAGTTCTATATTGCATTACATCACAAGCTGGGCTCACAAAACCTTTTGTCACTTATGATTGCACGAGAGATTTGTATTTTATCGGGTAAATTTGGGTTGTTTAATGAGAAATTGTTGCCTAGCAATTAGACGAGGAAAACTGTCAACTATTAAGAACGCGACACCGAAGGAGGAGCGTTTTTAGGTTGACAGTTTTTCGAGTCAAATTGCTAAAGGAAACAGTTTTGAATTTGAACAACACAAATATCAATACAAACATCGAGTGTAATTCGGCAGGACAATTTAATGAATGAGAAATTTAGAAACATATCGATGCAAACTTTAAAAATAAACACATTTTTATTTAAATGTACAATTATTAAAAACGCAGTTATTGAAATTCATACTAGGAACAGTGATGTCGCTGCGGGTGCCACAGCTAATCGTTTCTGTAATAAATGTTGAAGTTTTTTCTTTTTCCAAACGAATTGATTGAATAATGCTCGAATGATACTCTTTGTCAACCTTTAAGTATAGTTTTATTGATGATGAATTGCTGTGTCCTGTTATTTTTATTAGAGCTTGTTCTTCAATTCCGCTTTTACTTAATTCACTAACTGCTGCCGCTCGATTTGAGTGATTTGTAATTTTGACACGTTTGACATCTATACCAATACGTTGTGCTGAGCATTTAGTCCATTTGGAAATTTTATCAATTCCAATCGGCACATTCTTATACCAACCTTTAGAATTTTTTTTCTTCCAAAAGGGATTTGGTGTAAGAAATACTCTGTCCAATGTAATACAAGTGTCTCGTTTTTCCATTAACTTTTTAAATAAACGTATTGGTCGAATATCTTCCTCTAAAATATTAGGCGTAATCCATTTGCTGTCACATAATTTATTGTTACCGCCTTGTCTCGTTTTCGAAAATAGAAGATTATACTCGATACGTCTTTCTTTTCCATTATTTTCAATTTCAGATACGAAATAAGTAGTTTTGCAGTAAGCTGCTTCTCCTCCGTGCTAAGCTAATTCAAACGCCAAAATGTGATATAATTTCTTTTGAAGTCCTTCCGGTTCATTTTCGTCATATAATCTGGCCATTGCAAATACTCCAGATTTATTAAGAGCTGATGCACTAGATTTTCTCTTTTCGGGTTGTGCTTGTGGGATTTTACGTTTAGCATTACGTGCAGCTCGTGATGAATCAAACTGAACGTCGGTGAAAGGGTTAAATACAATATTGAATTCGTTATAATATTTACTTTGTAGCATTTTAGCGGTGGTGTTCCAAATTGTTTTAACTAACGCTTCTTTGTAGTCTTCTCCGTTGCCTTTTCGCATATCAAATGCCCAATCTTGCAATATTACATTCAATTTCTCGATGGAAGTATCTGGCTTGAATTTATATCTTTTTGCATCGAAAAACGTAGAAAATTGTCGCCAGATTGATGATTGCGTCGCAACTGTATTATTAGGCACACAGGTATTAACAATTTGACTAATTTCGGCGTTCGTAGACTAACCGAATCGACTCATTGTTAGTGCTTAGAAATTCAATAAGTTGTTGACAAACATGTCAAACTATTCATTTTGGCAACCAACACCGCGATAATTGATAAACAAAGGAATAAGTGAAAAAACCACTAGTGCATTTGTCGCTGTAAAAGCTAACTTTTGCCGCTGTCAATTGTACTGTGGCATATGCGATTTTTTATACATAAGTTGAATTGTCCCCCCAAAAATTCTAAAGTTGGAGCTATAAGGAGTTGGCTGTAGTTTTCCTTCAAAGTTGACAGAATTTTACACTCGCATGATTTTTTTAACGCAAACTATTTACTGAGGAGCACCATACTCAACTATCGCATTACAGACAGTCGCGTGAACAACTCCAAAATCCACTGCACGGCTTGCAATCTCCACTTGGGCAGCGCCTTGAACTCGGTGAAGAACGTGTACGTGCACCCTTTGCTGCAAGTCATCGTTTGCAAGGAGTGTTTCGAATTCTATTCGAGCGGTTGCTTCGAACGGGACGAAGACGGCAGCGAGATGTTCTGCCGCTGGTGCGGACAAGGGGGACAGGTGGTGTGCTGTAGTGCCTGTCCCATGGTATTCTGCAAGGTATATGGTGAATGGGCGGGGCCCTAGAACGGCACCTTGGGGCACTCCCGACCCGATTTCGATGTTTTTTTTTCTCATTTCAGTTCTGTATACGCACCAATATGGGAGTTGCGCGGTACGCGGAAATAAGGGACGCAGACGAATGGAAGTGTTTTTCCTGCGATCGTTCGCAGACGACAGCGCTGCGCCTGCAGTGCTACATGTTTGCGAAACACGTCAGGGGTGAATTTGCGTATGTACCGCAAGCACGAATTTGCTATGCAGATTTTTATTCTTGTTCGTTTCAGAAATCGAACGTATCAGAAAGTCCACGAATGGTATTCGGGGACGGACTATTCGTTGT
The DNA here is from genome assembly GCA_018342105.1 of Gonioctena quinquepunctata. Lineage (NCBI taxonomy): Eukaryota > Metazoa > Arthropoda > Insecta > Coleoptera > Chrysomelidae > Gonioctena > Gonioctena quinquepunctata. Next base: position 267,650 of record JAFIRS010001332.1, on the reverse strand, counting down.
GCTGCATGAACACTCCGATGAAAAAAAAATGTCGAGTGAGAGATCCAGATTACAAGCCTGACGAGAAGGCAAACTGTGCGGTTTCGGACAAAGCCCAAAAGGATCGAAACTCTGACGATTCGAACGAAGTTGCGAAAGAAACGACACCGAGTATTTCACAGAAAGTCGTGGGGAACGAGCATTCGTATTGCAGACCCGCAGGTGAGGCTAAACCATTGCTTTAACGAACCGCTCTACAATTACAAACTTTTTTTTGTTGCGTAAGATAGTGGAAGACTTAATAGGAAAAAAGCCATAGAAGAGAGTATAGCATCATTTATCTTCATAATATGCAAGTCTATTATAAATATATATATATATATATATATACAGTGTGTCCGTAAAGTATGGAACAAATTCATTTTTAGCTAAACAGGTCATTTTAAGAATAATCCTGAAACACGTCGATTTTTGATGTTAATTTACCGTATTTTAAAATAATAATCTAATATACAGGGTGAATTACGTTCGAGTAATGACGTCACCGTCATTTTTTTTAAATGGAACACCCCCATTTCGTCTCAATTTTCGGATTACTCTAGCTGAGCTGATGCCAAAAATGTATCACATGTTGATTCCAATTGGTACAGGGTGGACAAAAATACAATAGTTTTGTGTGTGCTCATAAAGTAACGCGTAACATTCTTTATTAGGTAAATTAACAATATTATCAAAAATACTTATTGTCTAGCGGCAATTAGTTTAAATGTAACACCCCGTAGTTTGCTACATGTTTAGAGTAATAAAAATGAGCTGTTTCCAAACATGTTTGGTACTTGTGGTCTAGCAGACAGAATATGACAAAAAATATTTCTTATCTATTTATAAAAAACATAGCCGTCTACTTTTTTGGGAAATGTCATTATTTGTTTAGTAATTTATTGATGTTCAGTGACAGTTTAGTACTACAATATTTCTGGTATTCGTGAATATTCGAATGATTGCTTAGATTTAATTGGAAGTAGAAATGGAGTTAAGTGTAAAACAAAGAATTGAAATATGGAAGTGTGCAATTTGTTTAATGATAAATATCCAGAAAGACCTATAACGCGTTCGACAGTCAGTAAGATTGAAACGAAATTTCGAGAAATTGGTAATGTTGAAAATGTACGCAAATCAGGTCGTCCCCCTGCAAATGCTGATACAGCATTAGATGTTTTACTAAGTTTTGAAGAAGATGCGCACACTTCTGTTCATAAAGTTAGTCGCTATATCGGTGTTAGCAAAACAACGGTACACAAACTATTGAAGCTTGAAAAATGGCATCCTTATAAAATTAAACTTGTGCAAGAATTAAACGAAGATGATCCCGATAGAAGACTCCAATTTTGCGAAGAAATGATGGATAAATGTCACCTCTCTTGATACAAAACATTATTTTTTCCACTTCCACTTTCATGTTAAATGGTGAGGTTAACCGTCAGAATTGTAGATACTGGGCAAAAGAAAACCCCCACTGGATGCGTGAGCATCATACACAATACCCTCAAAAGGTAAATGTATGAGCTGGAATTGTACGAAATCGAATCATCGGACCCTACTTTTTCGAAGGTAATTTAAACAGGGCAACGTACCTTGAGTTTTTAAGGGGGTATCTCGTACCTACTTTACGTAATTTGTTTCCCAGCAGACGTAATCCTGGAGGTTTTGATGAAAGTTTATGGTTTCAACAGGATGGTGCACCTCCACATTATGCTGTAGATGTTAGAAGGTACCTAGATGAAATTTTTCCGAACAGGTGGATTGGTAGACGTGGACCCACGAATGGCCAGCGAGGTCACCAGATTTAAATCCTTTGGATTATTTTCTGGCCATCCGAAGAATGTTATTTATAAAACGAAACCAGCAAATATTGCAGATGTACAAGAGAAAATTCGAACAGAAATAAACAATATTACGCAAGAAACCATACACAAGGTTCAACAAGAATTTGTACACCGTTTGGGTTACTGTCAAATATAGCAAGGGCTGCAGTTCGAACATTTATAAAGTCATGTATTCCAGCATATTCTGTCCGCTAGACAATAAGTATTTTTGATAATACTGTTAATTTACCTAATAAAGAATGTTACGCGTTCTTTATGAGCACACACAAAACTATTGTATTTTTGTCCACCCTGTACCAATTGGAATCAACATGTGATACATTTTTGGCATCAGCTCAGCTAGAGTAATCCGAAAATTGAGACAAAATGGGGGTGTTCCATTTAAAAAAAATGACGGTGACGTCATTTCTCGAACGTAATTCACCCTGTATATTAGATTATTATTTTAAAATACGGTAAATTAACATAAAAAATCGACGTGTTTCAGGATTATTTCTTAAAATGACCTGTTTAGCTAAAAATGAATTTGTTCCATACTTTACGGACACACTGTATATAACATTTTACGATTTATATCTTCTACTTATTATAAATTTTTGTAGTTTATTAGATATTAGTACGTTTGAACAAAATATAATCTTTAATTATCTATTATTTATATATCTTATTATAATATAAATATAATTATATATATATATATATATATATATTATAATTATTATATATATATATATATTATAATATATATATATATATATATATATTAATAATATAATTTTTATATAATAGAGCAATAATTAACGAAAAAAAACTCATTTTTATAATTAATCTATTTTATATAATAAATTAAGAATGATTTATAGACTAAATTATTAATATTATTGATTTGGCATTATAATGTTTGATTGGTAATTTTGAATTAATATTACATAAATCAATTTCATGTAAATATTGATGTTTCAATTTTAAAATATATTTAATGTAAATATTAGATTAAGTTTTTATTGGAATTTTGAATTTTTTTAAGGTTTTAATAGTTTTTAGTTGAATTTATTTTTAAATAAATTAATAATATAAAATTTTATTGGGATATTTAGTTTAGTATAAAATTATTTAGTTTAGAATAAAATTATTAATTTTATTGTTATATTTTCAATGTTTTATATTTTATTTTTAAATTTTAAATTTGGGAAAATCAGGTTAGATAAAATTTAAATTAAGGTTGATTAATTTTTGAAATTAATTTTATTGTTATGTTTTCAATTATTCTATATTTTAATGCGATTTTATTTTTGAATTTTAAATTTGGGGAAATTTATTTAAAAATCAGGTTATATATTTAATTTAGTGGGATAAATTGAGTTATTTAAATTTGAAGTTGATGAATTTTTGAAATTAATTTTATTGTTATATTTTCAATTAGGTATTTTATATTCAAATGGGAATTTTATTTTTAAATTTAAAATTTGGGGATATTTATTTAAAAATCAGGTTAGATATTTAATTTAGTGGGATAAATAATTATTTAAATAAGGTTGATTAATTTTTTAAATTAATTTTATTGTATTTTTCAATTATTTATATTTAATGGGATTTTATTTTAAATTTGGGGAAATTTATTAAAAATCAGGTAAGATATTTAAATTTAGTGGGATAAATTAAATTATTCAAATTTAAGGTTGATACATTTTTGAAATTAATTTTATTGTTATATTTTCAATAATTTTATATTTGAATGGGAATTTTATTTTTGAATTTAAATTTGGGGAAATTTATTAAAAATCAGGTTAGCTTTGTAATTCAGTGGGATAATAATAATAAAGCAGAGAGAAAAATCACAGTGCTGCTTGTACGTAACATATGATAAATCAAAGTATTTAAATTTAAGGTGTATTAATTTTTGAAATTAATTTCATTGTCATATTTTCAATTGTTTTATATTTGAATGGGAGTTTTATTTTTAAATTTTAAATTTGGGGACATTTATTTAAAAATCAGGTTAGATATTTGATGTGGGATAAATTGAATTATTTAATTAGGTTGATAAATTGTTGAAATTAATTTTCTTGTTATATTTTCAATTATTTTATATTTGAATGGGAATTTTATTTTAGAATTTTAAATTTGGGGAAATTTGTTTAAAAATCAAATTAGATATTTAATTTAGTGGAATAAATTGAATTATTTAAATTTAAGGTTTATTGAGAACGTTAAATAAAAATTCTAAATTTTATTGGGTAAATTAAAGCCAGTTATTTTAAGTGAAATAATTTTATTAAAAGTTTAAATTCAGAAATATTATTATTTTTTTGCGTAAGATGCTCCGAACCCCGTACCCTTAGAACAAGCTGCAAAGCCACGGATCACCATCAAACCGGCAGAATCCACAATGCCCAAGTTACAGTTTCTGCGGCCAGCCGTGCCGCCTCCGATGAGTTCGGTACAGTTTTTACTGAAGAGGGGAAGCGGAGCCCAGATGTATCCTTCGCTCGCAGGGAACCCAGTGGCAGCGCCACTGGTTGGCACCCCGGTTCAAACTTCGCAGGTAGGCCTCCCCAGACATTTGACCAATGTTAAGCACATGATATTTTCTATTCAATTCAATTCCTTTATTTTCCTTTTAGACAATACGATTGACTAGGAATAGTCAGAATAAGTGTAAATTAGTCGGTTGGATAATAAAAGTAGTATTAAGAGTTACAGAGAGAGATATAATTAAAATAAACCACGACACAACAACATACGATATACATTACGGTAGGAACATGTTCACATTATAAAAACACCTATCAACTGAGTACAATTCCAAACGGCTCTTGATTGGAGATTCCAATTTGAATTTTTTTATTTCGTCAGGTAGTGTATTGAAAAGTTTTGGTCCCATAATCTTGGGACAATCCAAACAGGTAGTTTTACAATGAGGTACAAAAATATCATTTTTTTGTCTGGTATTGACGTTGTGGATATCTGATCTAACTTTGAAATCTCTCATATTTTTTAAGACATTCATACATGTTTCCATGATATATAAGGAGGGAACAGTTAGAATTTTATATTTTCTGAAGGTATCAACGCATGTTTCTCGGTACTTCATTCCTGTCGAACTCCTCAGTACCCTCTTCTGGGCAATGAAAGCATCATTCGCCGTTGGGGATGTGCCCCAAATACAAATTCCATACCGAATTCTACTTTCAGCTTGAGCATAATACAATTTTATCAACATATCCATATTCAATACACTTCTTAGATTCTTCAACTGATAGGCTATGGAGTTCAGTTGTGAAATCATATATTCAGAATGAGGTTTCCATGTTGAACATTGATCTGAATATATACCCAACGGAGTTGACATTTTTCTTGATGTCATGAAAGACAAGCTGTTCACATTCTTTCTGTCTGTTGTATTACATTTTTCCGTTAAAGCACTATGCTCCTTACATGTGATCACTACAGACGTATCATTAGCATAGATAGTGAGTAACGCTGGTAAGTCGAGTTTATCAAAGTCATTCTTATAAATGAGAAATAAAACGGGGCCCAGTATTGAACACTGAGGTACCCCAATGTTGATATATATGTGTTTGCTCCGATGAGGTGTTATTAAGATAAATATATTGCTTTCGATTTTTGATGAAAGTTGAAAGCCATTTCAGGGGTATACCCCATATACCGTTTCTTGATAACTTCTCCTCTAGGATGTCATGATTGACAGAGTCGAATGCCCAGCTGAGGTCACATTAAACGCCAATAGTACATTCACCGCCGTCAATGTACTCCACAATTCTATTGTAATAAGAGTGAATGGCTGTTGCTGTAGATTTTTTGTTCATAAAACCGTGTTGGTTATCTGAGAATATATTCTTTTGTTTTAAAAAATTCAAGAGTCTACCAAGAAAGGAATATTCGAAAAACCTTAGAAAAACCACTGGGCACCGTGATAGGTCTGTAGTTCTCTGGCCTATTGGGGTCTTTTTTTTGTATATTGGAGTGACTTTACCGATTTTCAACATATCTGGAAAAGTTCCAGTTGAAAAAGTTACATTCACAAGATATGTGAAGGGTTTTATCAGTATTGTCATTACTTTCTTTATCAGAAACATCGGAATCTAATCATAACCTGAAGATGATTTATTCTTCAGCTTCAATTTCAACACAGACATGAGTTCTTCCTCTGGGTACGGCACAAGAAAAAAGGAATTATGGTGTTAGTGTATATTTTTCATTAAGTTTTCAGAATCCTTCTGTGGTGGAGATTTTATTTTGGGTAAAGTGACGGAAGTGACACTTTGATAGTATTCGCTGAATATTTGGACATCTTTTTGATCCCTCACTAAAAAATTCTCTTTTTTGAGTGAAATTGTTTTGTCGTTATTGGGTTTGTTAGAAAGTCCCGACACAATTTTCCAGGCTGCTTTTGTGGGATTTTCGGAGTTGTCAATTTTATGATGAAAGTCCGTTTTTTTTTTGTTGAATAGACAAGGATTTAATGTTTCTTTTTCGATTGTTTATATGTATCGCGATACTCCGGAAACTCTTGTGAGATTTTATATATTTCTTTTAATTTTCTATTTGATACCTTTATTTCATCGGTTACCCAATATTTAGATTTTTTTCTTCCATTCGGATGATTATAGGTTCTTCGTTTAGGAAAATGCTTGTCGAAGTAAAAAATTGAATTATCGAAAAAGTACTGAAATGCTCGATTCATGTCGGTAATGTTATACAACTCCACCCACGTTTTTCTCTCCAATATCAGCGATGAAGCGTTCTATTGCATCACTATTGAAGTATCTTTTGTAGATATTTGTGGGAAATTCATCTGAGTTATATGTAAGTCCTGGGTCGAACATTATTGTCCGGTGATCAGGGATGGTGTTGTCAATTACACAAACGATTTCATTCCCTGAAGACTTGATAAATATATTATCGATAGCTGCTGCTGAGTTATGAGTTACTCTGGTAGGCCATTTATGGAGTTACTCTGGTATGTAGATAAACTAAAGCAAAGTTTTTTGAAATTTTTACAGGGATTAAGAGAATCCATATTGAAATCTCCCTAGAGAAAGATATTCGAATTTGGCATGAAAAGCTTGTCAATGACATCTATCAAATGGTCTTGAAATATTTTGGGATTACCTGATGGTAACCTATAGCAACACAAAACTACAGTTTGGCCTATTTCCAAATGACATGAGATAGCACAGATCTCAAAATCTTTCTTAATACAAAAGTCCGCCCCCCCTCTTACTTTTGGAACGATTATACATAAACAAGTGAAATTTGGAAACTGCATATTGAAGGTTGTAAACTTCCCTACTAGTGGTGATAGATGACGAAATCGTCAAAGATGACGTCACAAGGCCATTGTGACCAATAATTTTAAATGGAACCCTACGGCAAACGACACCTTTTTAAAAAGGTATCGAAAAAACCTATTCAATGATACTAATTTTGTTTGTGTTTATGGCAGTTTTGGCATCCCGCTTTTAAAAAACGCAAAGCTGTGATGAATTGAATCAGTTAATACTAAAATTCCAAATTCAAGCTCCGCTTCTGGATAGTTGTCAAATAAGCTGACGTTTTTGTTAGTCTCCCTAATTCGACGTTTTTGTAATTGTCCAAGTTTTTGTACATTTAATAATTTTTGTATTGTTGATCGAACGTTTAACTGTTTTAGCAGCTTTTGGTACTTTTAATATTTTTGTACATTTTAATAATTTGTTAAACTGTTGTCAGCCGAACGTTTAAGTGCTTCAAGAAGCGAAATGGTACGGGCTTTAGGTGATAAAGTAGCAGCGATCCTAATTCTTGGTGAAACTGGACAAAATATTCATGCAGCAGAACGCATTTATAATGAGAGGTTTCCCGATCGCCCCGTTTCGAGGACTTATTTAAGGGAGCTACTTCGTAAGTTTGAAACAACGGGTAGTATTAATGATGCGAAACGATCTGGCAGACCACAAAATTCTGATGAGAAAAAAATTGATATACTGGCAGAAGTAATAGTTAATCCTACTTCTTCAACAACTCACGTTGCATCTACCTGTGCAGTCAGTCGAAGTACAGTACACATTATCATTGAATAGGTTTTTTCGATACCTTTTAAAAGAGGTGTCGCTTGCCGTAGGGTTCCATTTAAAATTATTGGTCACAATGGTCATCTATCATCACTAGTAGGAAAGTTTACAACCTTTAATATTAGTTTCCAAATTTAACTTGTTTATGTATAATCGTTCCAAAAATAAGAGGGGGGGGGGGGACTTTTGAGAAGCACTGTATAGTATTTACTGAGGTGATTGAAGTCGACTGAGTTTTCGTTACACCAAGTTTCAGTGATACAAATAAAATTGATATTATAATCTGAGATCGTTTCGCATATAGGGTGTCCAGTTAACATCTGTTCAGGCACTGTATATTCAGCAAAAGTACCATTGGATTGAACATCATTATGGGATTATTTTTGTTTGGTTCAGTTCTTAAAAACGACTCATACATGCTCCTTTCGGCCAGACATCAGGATTCATGGCGCCAAGTTGCTTTCAATTTTTTTTACCTTAAATGATGAGTAGAGATCCGGGTATTTCGAGTGCAACGGTTCACATATGGCCTCAGGAGAGTTCTCTTGCCGGAGCGAATTAAGACTTGCAACGGTAGTTGTCTTGTCCACTCTGTACACGTGGAGTTGAGCATATTTCGGAACATCTTTTACACAGCTACCTTCCTCATTCCCAATTATAGTTTGACTAAGATGTCTAAAAACCATGGTGTATTCACTTATACCTGTAAAATATTGGGACAAACTGGGGGACACCAGCCCACTTGATAAAGGGAGTTATCTAGAGTTTCAGATGGCGCCGACGTCGTTTCTTGTCATAATTCAGTAAACTGCAATTACAGACCACACAGGGTGTTTTTGTGATTTGTGTCTCTGATCCGTTCTGTGATTGTGCTTTTGTCGCCTTTAAGGTTATGTCAATTCGTTGTGAAATATTTTGAGGTTGATCGATCGATGTAACATATTTTAGAACAAACTATTCCATGTACTTATGTCAGTGGTATATAGAATTTTCGAGAGGTGTTCCAAAATAATTCTAATTATGAACCTTACCAGTTTATTTTGTATGGTTAATTTTCTATTGATACGGCTCCACCGAGTTGGTACTTATGTATTTTTGTCCCTGTTTGCTCATTATAAAAATATTATGATGGAGCGGATAATGATTTTATGAAGTGCTGTAAATTACATACAATTACTTAATTTAGCTTTCAAACCAAAGCTTTCTGAAAAATCTCCATATTCTAGTCTCTGAAGGAAGTGTTTGCGACATATCTAAAGCTTTTGACTGTTACATAAGCTTCATCTCTACAGCTTCAAAGGACGAAGCTTCAATTGGTTCGAATCCTATCTGAGTGAAAGAACCTCTCAGCTTTTGGACAAATTAAGAGGTGTTCACTATTTTGGCAGACAACACGACTATCTTATCGCAAGAACTCAAATTACCTTCATATAGCGGAGTAAAACATTATTTTCGAATCCTGGAGGACTCCATGGATTTTCCTAAAACCTTCTGATATTACTTAGAAACAATTCGTCAATTTACTAAAAAGCCTAATATTTTCGTATTTGATACAATTTACACATATATTGAAAAGAAAAAAAAATACGCTGCGTATACCTTGTTTGAGGTCGTAATATAAATATAGGTTGGATAGGTAACCTTTTTTTTTCTATATAAACGTTATTAAATTCTATTTAACAAAAAATTTCACGGATTTTGGGGCAACATTTGTTTATTTTTGTCAAAATTTCATTAATTCAATTTAAAAAAAAAACAATCAAACCTTCTTGAAGTACAGATTACAAGCTTTAGAAAGTACTATTGAAAAATCTTGATATCAATTTTGAACTAGAGTTTTTGGTTTTTGAAGCATGTCCTAAAAATTCATTCATTCATTTTTTGAAATTATTCAATATTTTGACGACTGTATTTTTTTAAATAAAATTTTATGATTCTTTTTAATTTGCACACCTTTTCAAGTGTCATTTTGAGACTAAACTGTACAAATTTCAGATGTTTATCTTGAAAATTTAAAGAATGGCAGATCTTTAATTGATTTTATAGAAAATTCTACTTTGACGTAACTTCATATATGTACTATTCCCAAGACTATTCCTTTTAATTTTTTTTACATTCGAAAACATAACATCTCTTTAGCTACTTTTTTCTTCTTTCATTTAAATTTTTGTTAGCCCAATTTTATCAATTAGATCAAAAGTTTTAACAAATTAAGTGAAGCGCGCTCGTGGCTACGTGCTCCTCAAGAGATGCACTCAAGTATCGCTACATCACGTTTTCGTACGTTAGAAAAAAAAAACTGCAGCTTAGTTTTCATTTAAAAAAAATATTTATACATCTTTTTTATATAAAATCTTCCATTCTTCCGAATGGCAGTATCAGTTTTTTTTATTTATTTATTTTTTAAGATATTTAATAAACAATGTAATTTTGCAACTTATTTGTTAAATAATAAATTAAGCGCACACTTTACGGTTGGTAACTTTTTATATGTTGTTCCTTACATCATCACTAATGTACAGTAAAAAGTTCTCACAGTCCCCTAACTTTCTGAAGCTAAAATCTAATAATACTCCACTACTAGTAAAATGACTCGTATACGTATAAATTAATTTGAATCTTCTCTGACTAAAAGTATTGGAAAATTCTATATATAGTGGATATTTTCTTCCAAAGAGCCATGGCACCCTCTGTGACGGTTCGGAATTCACTAGCCAAAATCAAGATATCTTCATAGAATGAAAAGCCCACGCTTACTTGTGAAATTCACGTGTTTATTAAAATGTGATAATTATCCTAATCATAGTCATTAGCCTCATCGATCTTGGGAGTGGGCCTTGTTCTACCTTGGTTTAGATCGATTTCCTTCTTCGATCTCATGCGGGTGTTACTGAAAAATAAAAGATAGAAGCATTTAGATAATTGTTTTCTCCCCTCACCTTTGTTAGTAGGGCTCACCTTTTCCTGAGAAGTCATTCTAAGATAGCTGGAAGCAGCTAGACTGTCGCACACCAGGATTCATCGATTTCTCAACTTCATCAACAGATTTTATGATATATACAATGAACTCTCTGATTTTGTTCATATCAGAAGGTTGTTAGAGAGGTAATAGTCCGGCAGAGATGGGCAGTGAATGGCTTGGTAATAGTTTCTATCGGAAATTTTAATGGAACAATGTCATCGGGGACATTTTTCAATCCCCTCAATTTTGAAGTTAATTCATCATCTAGAGACATCAGTCCACTCTCCTACCTTTTCTCATTCCTTCGTGGAAGTTTCCATGATCCCAAAAAGGCCAATTGAGAAGAAATAACTTTGAAAAAATCACCAGGTAGACTTCAAGAAAAATCTTATTTTTGACAGACAGATGTAAACATTGTAGTAAGTTTCGAGGATTTCATCTAATTTTCGCGCCAACTGTTCAGAGCGGGATCTTGTTCGTAGAACTATAATCTTTGTAAACGATCAATTCACAATTTTTTGCATGAAGTTATGTTGACAGAAAAAGAAAATTTCATAGGTTTGAAGTTTGATATTTTACGTGTCACAAACAACTAACATCCCTTAACCGCGCCATCTACTAATGAAGTTCTAAGCAGAATTTAACGTTTTTCATTTGTTGTCCCCCAAAAATTCTAAACAAAATCTAATCAGTGAATACACCAGGGTTTTTAGGCATCTTAAGTTTGACGACGACGATCATGGCTCCTGTCAACATTTTTACATCGTGAGTCATTGGAGTCAGTAGGTCTGGAAGTGCTCGGGAGTGAGTCATCGTTTATGTGTACCTAACTCGAAACCCCATCGAAAAAATATTTACAGTAAAAAGTGCGAATGCTTGATTATTCAATAATAATGATATTTTTCCATTCCGTATTTTCAGCCGAATCAAAACATACGACATGTACAACGGTTTCTTCTGACACCGCAGCAGAGCCCCCAGCAGAAACAGGAAATAGTAGCAACCAAGGAGCCGAATGGCTCCGCCATTTTGGTGATTGCGAGGAAAGTACCATCAGTACCGGACGAAAGTATCCGAAAGGCAACAGATTGCGGTACTGCGGGAGGAAAAACAGAAAACAATCCGGTACAAGGATCCAGATTATCTTTGGTAACCAACGAAGCCCAGAGAGGCTCGAAAGAATCGATTTTCGTGTTCGGGAAGAAAGCGCAACCGGTACCAAGTGGAATCACCGCCCTCAATGAGCAAAACCCCGCAGGTTCCGCGGTGAAGATCGGCACCATCTCGCAACAGACGCGATTCGAAGTGATTCCGTTCCCCACTCCGGTACAGAAATCATCGGCAGACTTGGATGCGCAACGCAAGCTCAACGAGGAGGCCATCCGCGGTTCTGCGCTGGCCAACGGCGTGTTCGGCTCCGCGCTGATCGACTTGCAGGACGCTTTCTCGAAGGCGAAGTACGCGCAGGATTACGTGACGGTTCACAATACGCTGCAGGAGTCTCTGAGCATGGTGCTGATGCGTTTGTTGCAGGCGAAGAAGGAATTGAGCGACGGCAGCGGCGTTGGTCTATCAGGTGAGAGAGTGTGCGTTTGGATCGGGAGTGCCGCAAGGTTCGAGCTTTGGGCCATTAGGAATCTCATTTCATTCGTTGGTGTTGGAAGAGATTAGTCGCTCACTCAAAACTCCTGATTGTTCGATTCATTTTCAATGTCTTCAATTCATGATTACTATCGTTTCGGACGTCCATCGTCTTAATGTATTTAAGAGGATGACCAGCTGCACGAGAGGACTGACCTTCCTACCCACGCAATATTGGAATTACTGCAGTGCTGCCTACAGAACTCATATTTCCAGGAAAAGGACCGATTCTTCTCTCAAGTCGACGGACTCCCGATGGAATCCTCCCTTTCTCCAATCATCGCCAACATAAACATGGAGTGGTTCGAGGAATTGGCTATACGGGAGGCAGAATACAAACCAAAGCTGTGGTTGAGGTACGTGAATGACACCTTCATTATATGGAGTCACGGAGACAAACATCTCCAGGATTTCTTCTCAAGAATTAACGGAATCAGGGATTCGATCAAATTCACGATGGGAATGGAAACCAACAGTGCCTTACCCTTCCTCGATGTGAACGTTGGGAGAATAGGCAATGAAATCCGCACCTCCGTCTACAGAAAGAAGACACATACGAGGCAGTACCTCAGTTACAGCTCCAACCATCCGAGTTCGACAAAGAGAGGGATCGTGAGAACATTGGTAGAGAGAGCGACGCACATATGCAATGACGTGGAGTCACTAGATGCCGAATTAAACCACATCAGAGAGGACCTTTACCGGAATGGATATCCCGAGAAACTCTTAGAAGAAGTATTGAAACAACTCCGGAGAACGAAGACATCTGAAGAGCAACAACAAAGCATAGTGATCTGCCTTCCGTACATCAGAGGTGTCTCCGAGAAGATCAGAAGGATCGGAAACAAGTTCAACATCAAGAGCTGCTTCCAATCCGGCAGTACTTCACGGAGTTTCCTGACCAAGACCAAACCTGACAACAAAAATGAAATCAGTAAGAATTGCATTTATGAAGTTCCATGTGAATGCGGAGATTCCTACAGTGGAGAGACAAAGAGACCGTTATCGGTAGGATTGGATGAGCACAAGAAATGGACTCAACGTGGAGAAACATCAAAATCGGGAATCGCTGACCACGTCCGGACTGAGCCCCATCGAGTACTATGGGACGACGCAAGTGTTCTACATAGAGATGAACATTGGTTCAAACGAAAGTTCAAAGAGGCCTCCTTCATCGAAGCCCATAACGCCATTAGTCAACCAAGCGTTGAGATCAAGAACGTATGGAAACCACTAATTGCTCTTTCTGGCGGACTGCAGAGTCGCGAAACTTCACGCACCACCACACCGCGCGAAATCACACGCATCGCTGCACATGGCGGAATTGCACGCATCATTGCGCCGACAGTCATATAAATTGGTAAGTAGCACCTAAACTTGTCAGTATTCATCTGAAGACGATTGCAGATACAAGCATTCGAAACGTCGTGAAAACCTTTCAAATACATCAAGACGATGGACGTCCGAAACGATAGTAATCAAGTTACCACATCGTCTACAACCTTCCAACAAATCTTCAATTCATGTCCCACCCAATTTTTCCACAATTTCGAGAGAAATATGCATTGATTTTTTTAGGTTATAATTCAATGTAGAAGCTAATGGTGGATTTATGCAACACCAATTAACAATTATCATGTAACAATTAACAATTAACGAAAATGATGACATTTATGCACATTCAATTAACAATCAAGGAAGAAAAGTAAGCATGCGCACAAGTCATACAACACGGGAAATTGCCGAACGAGGTTGATCAAGATGGCATCATCAATTCCCATTTTTACACAAACAAATAAAATTCCAAAATACGCCACAATCCACAACAAAAACAAACCAGAATATTTTATTCAGTGAAAGTTGGGTTAGCTTTCGTCATCGCACGGACCAATCCACGGTCATCTGCGTACTAGTTGCGCACTAGAGGAAAATTTAGTTCAATTAAAGTAAGAAGTTAAAAGTTGGCCAACTTTCTACTTGTTAATTGTTACTTGTCTGCATAAACACGGTCATTGTAGGATGATGGTTGAACTTATAATTGTTAATTGATAATTGTTCCTTGATAATTGTTTGAATTGGCAATATATTCAAACTGGTTGATCCCTCCCCACTTCGCATATTGACAGCTGTCTTATGTCTAATTTATATCATTTCCTTTTCTGTACGATCCGTGCTCTTCTGGCATAACTTGACCATGTGCAGAATTTATTTCGACATCTCCATGACGAGAATTTTGCTTGGCAACAGTGATTAGGTCACGTGATCTGAATGTCTGAATCAATACAATGGTCGTGATATTATTTTTCAAAACAATATTCAATTGCGAATGTTTTTCTTTTCAATACTGTTTGTGTCGTTTGTTTCTTACAAGTGATAATTATGATAAGTGCCGCAAAGCAGAGTATGCAGTCAACTAGTTCTGACTTCATCACCAAGGATATAACAAGGTTGAGAATTGAATGCAGTCAAATTTAATCTGTTCATTCAAAGAAGTTGTAGAGGGGTCTTTCAAGGAAGAATTTATTTCGAAAATTTCTTGACAATTCATTAGGGAATCCTTATTAGCAATGTGAAGATTTCTAATATCTTTACCGGGATCAAAGTTGTTGTTGGAGTTAGTAGTATCAGCTGAAGATGGAGCTTTAAAGCTTCGAAACATGTCCTTTTAAATACATTTCGTGGAGATGATTTCGAGTACTTCATTTCATCATACATCCACTCCACTTTGAGCAGAATGGACCTCTACCTTCGTTTAACAATACATGTTTTAATTGATTTGTTGAAAATATGAACAGGATGTTCATAAAATCAGATTTTTTCTTTTGAGTTAAGGTCTTTTCATAATATCTATCAGATGTACTTCAATGTCCAGCGTGGCTTTAGCCGAGGAAGTAGTTGTTTTCTGTTAGACATTCACAAAAAATAACTTCATTTTTATCGTGGATTTTTCAATTCACAGAAAAATCTTTCTATCAATATTTAATTGGGAATGTTTCCCTTTTCAACATGTTTTGATATTTTTCAGATTTTTAACCAATGTAATTCGTTATAAAATGACATTCACGGGTGTGCAAGAGGCTAGAGTACACCCTGTATAGAATCATCTGGCAAATATAAATTTTTCATACTAAAATCAAATATAATTTGAGTCATCTTTTAAAAAGTATTAGGGATTCACAAGACTAGTTGAAAGAAATTGGTGAAGATGGAAAGTGTTCTTTCTGTCTTGAGTGAAAATTGTTGTGGAATAAAGTCAACTAGTCGATTTTGTCATTCGGATATCTTCATCGGAATCAGATAAAACAATTTTATGTAACACGTTGCGCAGTGTGTCAGTCCAAATAAAAAGTAATAGATTCGCTTGACACAATCTCTACATACCGTGAATCAATATTGATAGCGGGCCAAGGACCGACCCTTGCGGAACACTATTTTCAATATTGTTGGAAAGAGAAATAATCCCACGATATCGAATTTTAGGGCTGTATAAGACAATATTTCTTGAAAGATCGGAATTTAGTTTTTCGGACAACGAAAATATTTTCAAGAAATATCAAGCTTTCCTGATGGATCGTCAATATTCTCACCCAAAGCGTTCCTCACCCAAATCGAGGCAAGATCAAGAAAAGATACGTTTCTGTATTTCAGGTTCTAGCACTCCGACCCAGCATTCCCAAAACCCATCTCATGCCGGAAACTGTTGTCCCATGGGTGCGAACAATTGCCTTCGCTTGCCGAATATGATACCAGTGACTATTAAAAAAGTTTTGGTCGACAAGCCGAAGAATCAGACAAACGGCAACCCATAGGCTGTTTGGGGAGTCGATGCGTTACTCTTCAGTTTGTTCTTGGAAAATATTTATTTTTGATGAGTTTAATTGAAGGAGTATCCTTGTTACACCGAGGATGTTTAGTTTAGTTGTTTAGTTTTTGATGTTTTAATTCGAGTTTCAATAAAAATGGTAAAAAGATTGGTTCGTTTATCTCCATATTTATATTAAACTAAAATGAAGGATGTTTTCAGAGTCGAGGAATTTTCTTCAGCAGGTCGTATAACTTGTCAAAATATGTCATACCACCAAAAATTGACAGTATGAAAGTTACAAAATAACCGAGATCAATTGACAATTTGAGTGTGGACCTGCTCGTCGCTTATGTTGAATGCGTTAAGTCGCTACTCTGATTGATGTTGGTTTCAATCCAGATTTTAGCTAAAAATATTTTTAAAATACTTCCTTACTTTTTAACTCATTTTAATTTTAACCGGCCAAACCCATTTATCAAAGTAGGCACTGACAGCAAAGCTGGTGATGTAGGAAGTGACTTTTTGGTTTTGGTCGCATTACAATAAACTCAATACTTTCATTCATTGCACCATATGTGAAGATCATATCACAGTATTCCACTTTCAAACACATCAAACGAAATCAATCTATGAAATGAAGAACCCCGCACGAAAATATATGGAAAATCGGCTCTCGGTGGAATTGGCTGAAATTTTATTATGTTATAGTAGGATGGGTCATTAGGAAAATTTGTGAGTTCAAATGATTTTGTATGTTTAGTTTCTGAGATATAAGCGGCCAAAGTTCGTAAGCACGTCGTATTAGGGTAGGACTGACAAAGAAAAAAACTGTTTTCTTAGTCGAAATATGAATGAGTTCCGATCAATACTTTGATCGGAACTCATAAACTGTTCAATTATAATCTTATTGATGATAGTACATTAGGGTGTATACGGGGCATGGTAAAAATAATCGTTTTTCCGGATTTTTTTTCCAGCACTATTTCAAAACTAACAAGTTATATTTTGTTAAGATATCATAGTTTCAGTCTATTGTAAGCGAAAAAACGTGTTTTGTTTCTTGATGACTCTCTCTGTTTGAAAATTTTTTTTTTAAGTTTCGAGTATAGGGTAGAAAGGGGTAATGGGGGTCACTTAAGCAAGAACTAGAATTCAAAAGTTAAAATGAACAAAATCTTTATTGCAACCGCCTCATAACAAAATTTACTTAATTAGCTATCATTTGAGATCAGTAATCATCACATTAATAATCATCTTTGGAAAATATAAAAGTACAAAAAAATAACTGTTTTGACTCCCATTGCACTGAGGTACGGGTAATTGAAGTCACCTTGTGGGCAATGAGGATCATACAAAAATCTAACACAAATCGCAAACATAACCCTTGGCAGACTCCCACCCAGTACAATCTGCGTGAGCCCATAAACCACATGAGGTACACCTGTACCAAACCTCATTATTTCTGCCAAATTCATTGCAGATTAAGCATATATTTCCTCCGTCTTCAGCATCATCTAGTTCATCATCTTGACACAAATCATCAGTACCCACGTCTGATACAGAGGTATCGTTTGATTCCTGGAGAACCTTCCTCTTTACTCTTTCGGTCCTCTTCTTCGGAATTTTCGTCTTCTTTCCTTGGCCCTTGCCCTTGCCCTCAGTTATATTTTTTCCCTTTCCCCTATCTTTTTCTTTGGATGGGCAGACTGTTTTCTTTTTCTTATTTTCTTTTTCTATTAGGTTTTCTTTTATTGGCGTAGATGTTAAAATTGTTGCATGCTGCTTCTTGCGACTTTGTCTCGTATTGTGGGTATTGGTTTTCTCTGGCAACTTAATTAGTTTTGACACAATATCAAGACTAGAGACTGCTGAATCAACTTGACGTGATGTGCCAGGTGCTGGTGAAACAATTTCCACTGATGGGCCAGGGGCTGGACAATCAACTGCGCTAGAAGTTCTTGGTGGCGTCATTGATAATGGTGGATTAACTTGCATTGATGTGCCAGGTACTGAAGACCTTTCTTGGCCTGGTGCTGGGCTATCAATTGCCACTGATTCATCATCGTTTTGAATGGCCGTGGGTTCTGCCGACTCGAGCAATTCGGCTGGTGGAAAATCTTATCACAAAATACGTCAGGATTCATCGGATAAATACCTGTAGCTCTAAATCCTGTCTCACCTTTACTGATGGATGCGACGTTATTAAATGCCTTCCGCAATAAGGATGCTACTTCGTAAGGTGTAATTTTCTCTGCCAGGTGACTTTTCATGTATAAGTCGCACTCCTTTTTGTATGCCCCTTTCAGTGGTCCAAAAAACGAAACGTCAAGAGGTTGCATTTTATGCGACGTATGCGGAGGTAAAGAGAGCATATGGATGTTGTTGAGTTTGCAAAATTCGTAAACAGGAAGCGATATATGACTGGCATGATTGTCTAATAACAGCAGGACTGGTTCTTCAGCAGAAGGTTTAGCGTGATGCTTGAAGTGCGAGAGCCATTCAAAAAAAAGCTGCTCATTTATCCAGCCATTATCTGAGCATTTATATAGAGCTCCTGATGGCCCATCCTTTTCAAGAAGTGGAGTCAGTCTTTTTCGGGGAAAAATAAACATAGGTGGGATGAATCCACCGGCAGCGTTCATTGCACACATTAACGTTATATTCTTTCCTCTCTCCCAGCTTGTGATTGAACCTACTCTTCTCTGCCCTTTAGCTGCTAGTATTTTTTCAGGGGGTTGGACAGTAGTAATGCCTGTTTCATCGCAATTATAGATGTTTTTGGCGACAAATTTATGTTTTGTCATCAGTTCGCCCAGCAGCTGATAAAATAATTTCACTTCTGTTTTATTGAATGCCGTGATCCGATTTATGCTGGTGGCTTCTGGTTTTCTAACAGATATATCATTTCTGGCCATAAATGATGACAACCAGTCACGACCAGCCATTTTAGAAGAATGAATAAAATTTTGTTTCAAGTTCATGTTTTCAGCGTACTTAAACGCCACTTTTCTTATTTCTGTAGCTGTGCATCCATAAAAAATGTTCGCCATCTTCTTTATCAAGTCGGCCAATTGCTTTTCTTGTTCAGCGCTGAACACAGTCAGCCGTCCCAGACGTGGCGCTAAGTTATTTTTTTTATTAAATCTTTTCTGTAGACTCGAGAATGGAATATTCGAAACTTTAGCAGCTTTTCGTATAGAAAATCCATCTTCTTCAATAAGTTTCACCGCTTTTTCTAAAGTATAAGAAGACCAGGAAGCCTTTGTGGTAGTTCTAACTCGTATTTTCGGCATCTAAAACAAATATAACAAAATTATATTATGCCTTTAACATTGCGGGAAATCGTGGTCACTAGCGGGCAATGGGGATCACCCGATTCTCATTACCCACAAGTACTTTATGAAGAAAAAAAAATTAACACAAAATATATATTAGGAACACTCGGGATTTAGGTATGAAATCATTACACTGAATGTACAAGTAAAGGCATAAAAAAGTAACATACAGGTAGATCAATAACTATAATACTTACTGTTTATATTGTGTCCATGAAAATTTACATCGGCGAGCCGCAAAAACAAAACACACCTCTCATTCTCTAGGCCGTCGCCATACTGGCGCGGCGCGCTCGCAGAGACAACGAGGGGAACAGAGCGGGGCGGAAAGGACCGTTAACGCGTTTCTATTAGTTGTACTTTTGGAGATGTGTGGGTGACCACCATTACCCGCTGACTCCCATTACCCGGTTCTCCCCTACCCCTATGCTGAAAACAATTGACAGATTGGTTTTCATCACAAAAAAAGGAATTAATTGCTACTGTCCATTGAATAAAAGATAGTGTTACATTCTGATGAACTCAATTGTTCAATATTACCTTTCATTTAGATAAAGGGTGTGTTACATTTTTTTTATGTCATTTACAATGTTTTTATTGAATATCTAGAAAACTGTTCCGTTAATTTGGACCATATTTTACTCACAATATTTTGAAAATGTTTACTATCATATACGAGAGTTTCATCAACTTTGTATGTTGCGTTTCTAAAATATGCATTTTTGAAGTTTACGGTATTACGTTATATCGGGTAACCTATCGATTTAACAAAATTTTATGGAACCTTTCGACACATTCAATTCTATTATAAAACTTTTCGAAATCAATTATTTGATACTATAAACAACACAAACCTCACTCAACAACAATTCGGAAAAAGTATGGACTAAAAAAAAAATCGAATTATAAATAACGACTTCTGATAATATTATGGAAATTATAATATAACAAATCGAAATTGAAACTAATTAGTTATAAACAACATAATTAACAATTTACATAATGGAACTCTCAAAAAACAAACAATAACCAAAACCCAAATTCAAATAAAATTATTAATATTGTTATTGATTGGTCTATTTGCTGACCCTGAACTATTATGCTGCCGCATAGCGTCCATATTTAGGAATGCTATAAAGTATCAACTGTGGAAGAATTGTTGTTGAGTGTGGTTTGTGTTGTTTTCAGTATCAAATAATTGATTTCGGAAAGTTTTATAATAGAATTGAATGTGTCGAAAGGTTCCATAAAATGTTGTTAAATCGATAGGTTACCCCATATAACGTAATACTGTAAATTTCAAAAATGCATATCTTAGAAACGCAACATACAAAGTTGATGAAATTATCGTATATGATAGTCAACATTTTCAAAATATTGTAAGTGAAATATGGTCCAAATTAACGGAACAGTTTTCTAGATATTCAATAAAAACATTGTAAATGACCTAAAAAAAATGTAACGTAACGTATCTAAATGAAAAGTAATAATGAACAATTGAGTTCATCAGAATGATAACCTATTTTTTATTCAATGGACAGTAGCAATAAATTCCTTTCTTTGTAATCAGAAACAATCTGTCAATTGTTTTCACTATAGAGGTATACTCGAAAATTAAAAAAAAAAATAAAACAGAGAGAGTCATCAAGAAACAACACACGTTTTTTCGCGTACAATAGACTGAAACTATGATATCTTAATAAAATATAACTTGTTGGTTTTGAAATGGTGCTGGAAAAAAATCCGGAAAAACAATTTTTTTGACTATGCCCCGTATACACCCTAATGTACTATCATCAATAAGATTATAATTGAACATGTTTATGAGTTCCGATCAATACATTTTCATCCTTACTTTGTTTTATTTTGACTAAAAAAACAGTTTTTTTCTTTATCAATCCTACCCCAATACGACGTTTTTACGAACTTTTACCGCTTATATATCAGAAACTAAACATACAAAATCATTTAAACTCACACTTTTTTCTAATGACCCATCCTACTATAACATAATAAAATTTCAGCCAATTCGACCGAGAGCCAATTTCCCCTATGTTTTCGTGCGGGGTTCTTTATATACGATATAATTTATGAAGAATACGCCAGCACACAAATCTATTCAGCCACTGAGCTTGATTCAGTGGCGTATCGTTGGAGGTTTTATTACAAAAAAATTGATTTTCTCCAAAATTTTGCAGAGATTATTTATTATGGAAGACGAGTATCCAATTTCATTCTCCACATATTGTGGTAAACCACCCTGTATATCGAATTAGGTGCACCTACTTCGTTTCTGGTTACAGAGGAAATAATATAATTACAATGAATAACATTTCGAGAGCAATTAACCTCCCTTTAATATCACTTGACCTATTTAACTCGACACATAAAGTCAAGAGGACATATTTACGTCGCATTTGTCGAATAATTTAATTTATGGACAACTAAAATTCCACGATGTGACGTGTCCTGGGCGAATTGGAACGTATGCGGGGACGAGTCTGAATGTTTTTCTTTCAAATTCCTAATCACTGCGTGCTAACAATTATCGAGGCATTCGGAAAGGAAACAATCTATTTATATTTTGTTTTTTTTTAGTAAGTTTAGTGATCCAATTAAACATAATATTGAGGAGGTTTGTTGGGATTTGGAACAATTTTGTTGAAGAAAAACTATTGGTTCCTTGCGAACGTTTCGAATTTTATTATATTCATCTTCAGGGCTCTGTAACAATGAGTGTTTGTAAGTTGAAGGGGTTAAGAAATAGTAAAAATAAAGAAACATTTGACCACAAGAATTGGAACATTTCACAGTGAAATTGATTATCAAAAAAGGAAAGACTCACCAAAAATTAGTATTTCCGAGTTGGATGTACATAAAAATAATACATAAACAGACATTCTAGATAAAAACGAAAAACACTTTCACGGAACAACAGGTTTAACATCAAGTCTTTCTGACAGGAAAGGTTTTTTTTTATTGGTGCCCCTTTTTACCCATTTAAAGCACGCCTCAGCGTGTTTAAATCGAACTTTAAAAAACGCGCATTTTTTTAAGTTACCATGGCAACATCAACAAATCGAGAAACGTGAAGTCTAAATGACAATTTTTTGATTATGGATCTGACAGGAGTACCTTGTAACGTCAAATAAAATATTACTAACAATTCGTTCATTTATATGTGCTCCTCCATCCATTTGATGAACTTTTCATATTATTTTTTATATATATCACTGGATTTTCGCGGTATTAACCTGCCTCACCATTCAAAAAATCGATATTAGAATCATTCATTTTTGAGCTCTGGTGACAACAAATATTGATCTTTCATAACAAATTGCAAATGAATATCTGTTTTTCTCATTTCCATGACAACGAAAGGTATACTGATGTCACATCACGAATTCAACCTTCTTGCATTATTAGTTCTTATTTCTATTTTTTGTAGTAATAATACCAGTATATATGATTTCAAAGTGCACCAATAAAAAAAAAATAACGTACAGTATTCGTGGATAACTGGTCTTAAAAACACTCCGGCTGCGCCGTCGTGCTCGAAAAATCGCGCGTGTTTTAAAGCCCTTTTTATCCACTTATACTTTAATATACTATTTATCAAGGATGATGGGATTTTCTAAATCAAAAGAATGACCATTTTCTCTAATATGTTCTACTAGAGCAGTGCAATTTTGGGCATTAAGTTTTTTTGTGACTCTATCGTGTTCAGATATGCGTTTTTTTAAATATCGGCCTATTTGACCAACGTAGCATTTTGTACAATTATAACAGTTGATTTTATAAATGACGTTTGATTGAAGATTGGCGGGGGTTTTCGTTTTTTGGAGTGAATAAAACTTTTTGCTACTTTCCTAACGTGTTGAAAGTAGATTGGTATCACAAACCAACTTTTTCAGAGAGGTTTCTCAACTATTTTTCACATCATAATTTTCATAATTAAACATCATTAAGAATTTAAAAGCAAGAACGCTCAAAATTTGGAACCCAGAATATCATAAAAAAAATCTTGTACAAATCAAACAATTTCTATTAAAAAACAATTACCCTCCAGCACTAATAAAAAAAATTCTTCAGGATAACAAACCTTCTAACAAAACGAATAATTTGGCTATAAAATATAACAAAATACCGTATGTCGAAAATCTCTCTGGAAAACTTGCAAAAACGTTAAAGGAAGAAAATTCCAAGATCACATTTTCAAATGACAACACTGTTGGCAAAAAGTTTTATTCGCGCCAAAAAACGAAAACCCCTACCAATCTACAATCAAACGTCGTTTATAAAATCAACTGTTATAAGTTTACAAAATGCTACGTTGGTCAAACAGGCCGCTATTTAAAAAACGCATATCTGAACACGATAGGGACACAAAAAAACTTAATGCCCAAAATCGCACTGCTCTAGTAGAACATACTAGAGAAAATGGCCATCCTTTTGATTTCGAAAACCCCATCATCCTTGATAAAAAACCTTTCCCGTCAAAAAGACTTCTAAGCAAAATGATCGAAATTATCCACCAAGACACCGTCAATACCAGGAGAGACATAGAAGGATTGAACACGTCCTACTTCAACTTGATAAGTCAGTTTCCTAAATGATTTGTAATCGTTTTTTACCACAATTGTTTTTCTCCATCGATAAAAGAACATCTATGGTTCACGGATATTTTTTGAATTTTATCTCAGTATTCGTTTGTCTCGCACTTGATGTTAAACCTGTTGTCCCGTGAAAGTGTTCTTCGTTTGTATCTAGAATGTCTGTTTATGTATTATTTTTATTTACATCCAACTCGGAAAAACTAATTTTTGGTGAGTCTTTCCTTTCTTAATAATCTATTTTATGTTCCAATTCTTGTGGTCAAATGTTTCTTCATTTTTACTATTTCTCAACCCCTTCAACTTACAAAAACTCATTGTTACAGAGCCCTGAAGATGAATTTAATAAAATTCGAAACGTTGGCAAAGGAAACAATTGTTTTTCTCAACAAAATTGATCCAAAACCCAATAAACCTCCTCAATATTATAATCTATTTACATTTCAACATCTGACATTGGCGACGAGGGTGGTCCCAACACATATTATAGGTAAAATTTACGTCATTTCGACCTTCGAATAGGTCAGCGCCCAAATTGGCGAAGGTAATTCTTACGTTACAATTACCTTAAATTTACCAATATGGGGAAAAAGTGGAAGTAATTCAGAAGTCGAAAATTGGGCAATCAAGACATTTTGCCTTCGACTAGTCGACTGATGGTAAAAATTTAGTCATTTCTACCTATTTTAGGTTATACATATTATAATAATACAAATAATCGAAGGTTAGAAGTGTATATTCTGTATCTTAACCTACATGCTTATTCGTGAAAGCTTTGGCGTATGAAAAAAGAACTGCCAAGAAACGTACAGCAGAGAATGATGTACGCAAGTTATGGTTTGGCATTCAGATCTAGTTAGGATTTTATTTGCGATAGAAACTTTTCTGTGATAATGTTGAATTTTACTTATGTAAAACAAGTGGGCCCCTTCAAAATATCAAATTGGTATGGAAAACATTCATAAAATTGAGTGTACTTCCTCAACTGTTTTCATCAAACACTGCAAAAACTAATTTCATAGATGAAGTATGTATATACATATCTTATACTCTTATTTTTTGACTAACTATTATTGAAATGTGGTTGATTCGAAAAAATTATGAATAATTTTTGCAATGGCGAGAACGGTTCAAGCCAAAAAATATGGCGTCTATCCCATATGAGACCTATAAGTCGCATTTTCCTAAAATTTTACTTTGAAGTCCATTTATCCTATCTTGGGATTTCGGACCCTTCTTCATTGTGGTCAAGTGATGAAATACAAATGTTATTGGATGTTTTTCATGCGATATGTCAATCCATCCATTACCGTCATAACCTAACCTATACTCTGTCTTTTTTTCACTGGCAGCTAAACACCCTCATTATAAATGTAAATCTGCGAAAAGAAGAAAACGATGCTAGAAGAAGCTGAGTACATCATCCAATTTAGAAGTAGTGTTGTTCCTAGCAACGTCTCCTTTCACGTCAGCCCATATGAGCTCGATAGGATTGAGCTCACAATGGTATGGAGGTAATCGTAATGCAACCATCTTTTTTTATTTATCCATTTCGTCAACTACGTACTGTTTGTAGTTTGCTTTGTGTTGCCTCGCAATGGATAATAATTCTTTTTTCACCATATTATTATCATGTGGGAGATCTATATGCTGTAACCAATCAAATATAGCTGTTTTTTTTCATTTTGATGTTGGCAGCGCTTCCTCAAGCCTGGAATGGTAGCTAGCATTGTCCATGACAATAACGGCATTCGCAGGCAACAGCTCTAGCATTTGTGAAAAGTAGTCCTCAAACACATCCGCATTCATCTCCTCGTGGTAATCTTTTGTTGATTTCGAGACGAATTGCAGCAAACCACCATCGACAAAACCATGCTCATATCCAATATGGGTGATAATTAACCTACGCCCTTTTCCGATCGGTGCAGGTAAGTAACCCAGTGGAATATCCTTCCATGAGTGCTTGACAGGAAGTTTTTTTGTAAGTGTCGACCCATGTTTTCTGCACAGTATGTCCTTCGAAGCCATGTTTCGTCCAAATAATAAATTGTCCTTCCTTCAGATCGATACTTCCTGATCGTCCTTAAATAATTTCTTCTCCAACGCAAAATTTCGTCTTTATCTATAAGGAGGGACTTTCTATTCTGCTTTCCCCAGGAAAAGCCTATCTCGCGTAAAAGTTTCCATAATTTGGTTCTGCCTTCTTGTGGTGAATCGTCGTCTTCCTGAATTGTCTGTAGAACTTTGTCTATTGTTGGTATCTCTTTATTTATATAAAGAGAGTGAACTTTCCTTCGGATGGCGGTCCTATCAAAGTCATCGATTGATAGTAACTTCCTTCCTGAATTTTGTTTTGGTGCACTAATGTCTCCACTTTTCCTCTCGTTTTTCCTCCCGTCGTATTAGAACATGTAGACACTATCTGGCGAACGGAACTTGTGGGTTGTTGATAAACAAGTGCATCATGCACATTGAGCACTTTAGTTTTTTCTCTTACAGAGTATGCTACAAATGTATTGGGTTCAACTGGTGTAAAGTTTGCACCCGATGCCATTTTCATAAACACTTCACAAAAATCACACACGTATTAAGAATTAGCAGTAGCACGTCACGGACTCCCCTCCACAGCAAAACAGTATTCTATTGTATTTTGTAGAAACTAGTCGACGGGGGAAACCCCGAATTCCTTTATATATTTGCTTTTAATACCAACTAATGATCCTATAATGGGGCAGGTACATCCACTTTGCATTCATTATCCTTCATAATAACAATTTCGAATTGTATTGGTTTTACCTAAGAAGTAAGCAAATTTTAATTATGAGGTATCAACTAAGAACCCTCATTTTGTAATAATGTCCGATTCTTAGAAACGAATGTACAGTTCAAGTGTATCTCGGGAATTTACATCTAAATATTCTATTTCGACCTGACTATTTACTATAGTAATTGTGCTCAAATATTTACCTCAATTCCTTCATAATAACAAGTGGTGAGGGGAATAGGTATTAGTATCATCATATATTCATTTTGTAGGTATTTAACCATATTCTCATAACTTGCTCCTAAGTTAATCCGTGTTTACAGTATGAAAGTTCGTAATAAGTATCATTGAATTTCCGTCTTACATTTTGGTAAGAAATGTTACTCCTATGGTTTATGTTTATTTTATACCTGAGTCGTGCTGCCAGTGAAAAAAGGACAGAGTATAACCTTATTTAGATCCGTCGATGGTTAACAATTATTTGCTTTCATCTTCTAACTCATAATAACGGATTCGGTGTGTTTTAAAATAGTTGCCGTAATAAAAAGACGTGGAGCCCATAGTAGAATATTCCTTTCCACATAAGTGGGAAATGATGGCTCGGATCTTTGGACTCTAGGTAGTGTAGGTTGCTTTTCCATTCGGGCAGCTAATCGATAGTAATTGGTAGTATACCTGTATGGTTTATTAATTCTATTAAAATGTCTACTTGGTATTTTATAGATTTCTGAAATATCCAGCTCAAATATCTGATAATAGACCAAGTTACTTTGAGGATTTCATTTTGGGTAACTTTGACTTCATTGTAGACATTCCACTTCATTCATCTAGGGCAAAAAATGCCATGGCAACTTAGTTGGTGCCAAAATAGGTAATGTAGAGTATATAGTAGACCTGTTCACCGACTTGATTCTCTGACTATATGAACATACATGAGGTAATAATTAGGTTAATATTTACTAGAAAGTTTTTCCTGAAAGTTCAAGTATTTTGAACGCATTTTGCTGGTTACCTTTGGGTAAAATTTAACCTAATAAATAACTCTATTGACCCATTCATAACAAGTAATTTCATTCTATGCAGTACGCCTATTAAGTTCATAGTTTTTGAAGGAGATTCGAAGGCCTCAATTACGATTTTAATAACTCGAATTATAACTCTGGAGTTAGTTAGTAGTTGAAGGTAGAATATTTGGCCAGAAATAGGTCAATTCGGACGTCTTGAAGCCATCTTACCACGCTGCTCGGTATAATTTTCCTATAATGTTAGTTGGAGAATTTGCATTATGTAATTATGATTTGATAAAATAACGCCTGATTCTGTTGAGCTGAATATAAGATTGATCAAAGTTATTTTGCACCGTTTCATAATATTATTGCAGTGAATTTCATGTTTGCCGGGCACTGAGAATAAACACACCTCGTAGAGCTTTTTTTGTTTTGCTATTCCAAGAATTGGGATTAGAAATACTATAATAGTTGATTTGTTGAAAATATAAACAGGATGTTCATAAAATCAGATGTGGAATCATCTTTCTATCAATATTCAATTGAGAATGTTTCCCTTTTCACTATAACAGTTATTATTGTCGATAATTACTCTAATTTACTTCGGAATATGCGGAAATGTGGTGGGAACACAACACCACACAATTTCCTGTCCATAAGCGACCTTTTCACGGCTACTCCCATGAAAAGTATGCAAACAAAACACTCGCCTGCTGAATTGGGTTAATCTCTCCATGATATAATCGTGATATCGAAATTTTCCAGGAAATAGATATCGACAAATACACCTACAAATATCTCCATCGTCGAGTTTAATGGATAACATAATTGACCTAGTTCTTTATGGAGGAAAGCTGACAAGGAAATGGCAATTTGTTTGTCGATTTGCTTTTTCCTGTCTGTGGAATAGGATTGGCACGATCACGAAAGTTGGATGGAAAAATCCAAGGAATAAGAAATCATCCAGCTGAGGCTTTCTGGTGTGCGGAAGTTCTTTTGCAAACGTCTTGTGAAAAAAACATTCATTTAAATCGAAGCACCGACACGGTTACTTGTGCTGCTTGCAAATCTCAATATAACAATGAAATTGTACCAAGAAGCATACAGGAAGCTGCAATCTCCGAGGCTATTTTGTATTCATGACATCTTTTACAACCACAAGGCCTATTTTGAGACTGTTTACCTACCAAGTAAAGGGCGTATCTAGGAGGGTCGTTTCTAGGGTAAACACGTAACTTTAATGGATTTTAAATATAGATGTTAAGGTTGGGTCGGACAAGACAGGAATCTTTGTTTTACACTGTATAGTATATTTCAAGAATAACGTAGAGTAAATTCTAAGGACGCTAATTTCCGAAACCTCGAAATACATAGGCGTGCATAATTTACAAATGCTACGTTTTATTTAATATGAATAAACGTTGAAAGAATATATTTCACAAAGTGAATAATGAATGTTTTTGTAATTTGTTAGTATTTGAAAATATAGAATCATAGGTTTCTACTGTTATTCACAAGTTTTGATAATTCTCAAACTATCTACCTTAAATTCAATATACAGTGCTAGTCAAAAGTCCCCTCCCCCCCTCGTATCTTTTGAACGGGTATACTTATAATAATGAAATTTGGAGGGTGGAAATAAACGGATGTAGGCTTCTCAACTGGTCATAACAGGTGACGCAATAGTCATAAATGACGTCACAAGGCCACTGTGACCAATAATTTTAAATGGGACCCTATGGCAAGTGACAGCTCGTTTGAAAGGTATTGAAAATACCTATTCAGTCATACCAATTTTGTTTGGGTTTCGGCTGATTTTGATTGATAAATTGAAGAAATACGAAAATTATAGTTTCGCATTTAATTAATAAAGATTTTAAAGTACGCCTCTGGTTAATTGTCAAAAAGGTTGACGTTTTTGAAATCTCTACTTGTCAAAAGTGTTTATACCTTGAAAATTTACCTAAGCTATTGTTTAACGAGACGTTTAAGTGTTTACATAGGCAAAATGGTACGTACTGTAGCCGACAAAGTAGCAGCTATCTTAATAATTGGTGAATGTAGAAACAATTTCCATGCAGCGGAACGACTGTTTAATGGGAGGTACCCCGATCGCCCTATATCGAGGGTTTATTTGAGGGAGCTTCTTCGGAAGTTTGAAGCATCAGGTAGTGTTCAAGATGCCAAACGATCTGGTCGACCAACAATTAGTGATGACAAAAAAATTGACATAATTGGAGAAATGGTAGTAAACCCTACTTCTTCCACAGCCCAAGTTGCGTCTATCTGTGAAGTCAGTCAAAGGAAAGTACATAGGGTGTTGGCTAAAACAAATTTCATCCATACAAATTAAAATGGTGCACCAACTTTCAGATGATGACCCCGACCGAAGACTAGAATTCTGTGAAACTATGTCCAATAAAATGAACCAACAACCAGGCTACATACAGACAATTTGTTTTAGTGACGAAAGTACTTTCTTTCTCAATGGAATGTTAACACTCAAAATGTGAGGTATTGGGTGACACAAATCCTCACATCTTTCGTGAAAAACATACTCAATTTCCAGAAAAAAGTAAATGTTTGGGCAGGTATTTTGGGAAACCACATAGTTGGGCCTCTTTTTCTCAATGCTAACTTAACCGGTGAATTGTATCTGGAGATGTTACAAAATGATATTGAGGCGTTAATTCTTGAAATTCTAGAAGATAATCCAGATGAATTCGACAACTTGGAAATAACATTTCAACAAGATGGTGCTCCTGCACACTATTACGGTGCAGTAAGACGTTACCTAGATGAAGAATAGATGGATTGGACGACGAGGTTCGATCGAATGGCCAGCTCGGTCACCGGACCTTACACCATTAGATTTTTTTCTATGGGGGTACTTGAAATCTAAGGTTTACGCTACAGCACCTGACAGTATTGCCATTCTGAAACAACGAATTGTTGAAGAATGTAGGGCAATTTCCGCTGACACACTGGGACGAGTACGACAAGAGTTTAGCAATAGGATGCATTACTGCCAGGAAGTAGATGGAGCACATTTCGAACACTTATTATAAGAACTGGTTCTTAAATCTTTATTAATTAAATGCGAAACTATAATTTTCGTATTTCTTCAATTTATCAATCAAAATCAGCCGAAACCCAAACAAAATTGGTATGACTGAATAGGTATTTTCAATACCTTTCAAACGAGCTGTCACTTGCCATAGGGTCCCATTTAAAATTATTGGTCACAGTGGCCTTGTGACGTCATTTATGACTATTGCGTCACCTGTTATGACCAGTTGAGAAGCCTACATCCGTTTATTCCCACCCTCCAAATTTCATTATTATAAGTATACCCGTTCAAAAGATACGAGGGGGGGAGGGGACTTTTGACTAGCACTGTATACGTAAGTTTAATTGAATTAAATAAAACGAAAAATATGTAAAGTATTACGATGTATTTAATTAAAACCATATAAACAATATTAATTGGAGAAAATGTCAAATAAACTTCTGAGCTACAGTTCACAGTGTTATGCTTCCTCACATTCTGTTTCAGACTAAGATGCCTTTTCAGACGAATTGTCATCCGCTGCAAGATCAATTATTGTTCGGTCTCATGAGATTTTTCGCTCGACTTACTGGATTGCTTGCGGTGTGATAGTATGCTTGCTGGATGATGATGTTTACGATTGATTGATTATGAATGTAAGACAACTCTTACAACACGAATATTTAATCTCGTATATAAAATACCATGAATAGAGAATGACTTATATTGACAAGTTGATGACACGTTGTTTTTCTTTCTTGTAATTCGCCTTTCGTTCTCTCTCCATCTTTCTGTCTATTGACCAAATCGAGTGAGCCAGATTGGAAATCAAATAATATTATACAGTAGGATACAGTACAATTATTTTATTTTCTATTCTGCTGTCAATAATATGATCAAGCTCCCACATATTTTTCTCAATTTCCATAACGTGATTGTTACATTTTTTCCTATTTCCTGTCGTTACTTCAGATATTGATTTAAGGAAAAGATTAGTCAGATCTGATAATTTATAATTTGTGTTATTTCGAGCAACGTTACCTTTGACTTGAGCCCATATTGACTCATCGGATTAAGCTCACAATGATAGGGTTGTAGGCGAAGTATTTCAATTCCTCGTACCTCAACGACATATTTTTTATAATTTTGTTTAAGAATGTTGGCAATGGCTTATAATTCTGCTTTTGTCATTGTATCGTTGAAGATTAATTTCTTAGAAATGAACCACGTTGAAATTCCATTTTTCTTCCATTGAGTAGTTGGTGAACGTTCAACTAATCTGGAGTGGTAACTGCATTGTCCATCACTATAACTGAATAAATGTTCTTGTTTTCTGTCCTATTTTTTTTTATTTTTCTTAGGTAGTCTCGTCTACAACATACAATATCTTCGCAATCGATAAGCATTGACTGTCTGTACAATTTTTCGTATTTGAAGTTTAATTCATGTAAAACTTTCCAAAGTTCAGTTCTTCTTATTGTGAGCAAATTAGGATCATCGGTAATAACTTGTAAAACTTTATCTAAAGTTGGCATTTGCTTGTTAAAAAAATGAATGGACTATCCTACGAACTGCATTTTTTTTAATCATCCAGCTTCTCTTTTGATAATTTTGGTCTCCCTGGTCTCGGTTTAAGTTTACCAGCCGATTTTTCTTCTTTAAAAATTTTATATATAGTTGATTTTCCATATCCCATTGCTGTAGAAGACATTTCAACTATACTTTCAACAGTATTAGAAGGATTGATTTGTTGAAAATATAAACAGGATGTTCATAAAATCAGATGTGGAATCATCTGCGACTGAAAGATAAACTTTAGTCACTATCTTCCATCGTCAAGATAACCTCTTGTGGGGTATTCATGTTGAAAAGGGAAACATTCTCAATTGAATATTGATAGAAAGATTTTTCTGTGAATTGAAAAATCCACGATTAAAATGAAGTTATTTTTTGTGAATGTCTAACAGAAAACAACTACTTCCCTGGCTAAAGCCACGCTGGACATTGAACTACATCTGATAGATATTCTGAAAAGGCCCTAACTCAAAAGAAAAAATCTGAAATTGAAAATTTGCATTTTCATTCATATAGTTATTTGATTTTCTATTCCAGTCTTAATTAAGAACTCATAAAGATGAATGAGGCAAAGAAGAATGTTTTCCAAAAGAGAGTACTCACCAGAAATCATTCGTAACATTGACGCAGGAGAGACATCGCATTCACTAGGTCTTCAATACATTTTTGTCGACGAAAATCTATTTCACGCTTCCACGATCATCATGAAGACCGAAAGAAATGGGAAACATATTTTCAAGGAGCAATCTCACTTTGCAAAGATGGAAAAAATTAGAATCATTTCTTTTGGAGAGACACTTTGAAATTAGTGTTTTCTGACATTAAAACCTGTCATGGGGTATGATAGATTGATTTGTTGAAAATATAAACAGGATGTTCATAAAATCAGATGTGGAATCATCTGCGACTGAAAGATAAACTTTAGTCACTATCTTCCATCGTCAAGATAACCGGGGAAGTAGTTGTTTTCTGTTAGACATTCACAAAAAATAACTTCATTTTAATCGTGGATTTTTCAATTCACAAAAAAATCTTTCTATCAATATTCAATTGAGAATGTTTCCCTTTTCAGTATTAGAAGGATTCTGTTGCTTAAAATAATTGTGGACATTCAGTACAACACTCTTTTCGTTAAGTGATAAATGGTCCATCTTTAATTTTTTCACTGGTCTATAATCACAAGTTAATTCCATACTCGATAAAATCACTATCAACTATCGCAAAAATCACAATTACGTCTGATCTCTTCACTCGCCTATAATCGACTGGACAAAACTATTCTGATAATAATGAAGGAACCCAAACAAATAATGTAATTCCTGACCGGCTGAATACTCGGTAGCCTATTATTCTAACAATAGCAGGAAAATACATTTTATGATAATCTGGGTGATGTGCAAAATTGTATATCTAAATAGACGAAAACAATGTAAATTAAGCTGAAATATTGCCGTTGTGCGATAAGCACAGGTACTAAAATATGCATACCAAATTAGTTTGTTTTCTGAGAATTTACTCTACGTTATTCTTGAAATATACTATAACAAGAAATATGGTGTTTGGCTGAATTGGGTGAGTATGGGAGAAAATTGATGTATTTTTTGCTGATAGCGCCTACTTTACAGTGAAATCAATATTTTTTCAAGTAATAGTGTTGCAATGGGATTCAGAAAAAAAATCTGATTGGAGGATATCTCATTCGGTTCAATATAAGTTGGATAAAATATCCCCTGTCACAATCGCTTTGAGAAATTCGAGATTTGTTCAAAAGAACTGCATTTTTTTTATAGTTATTTCCACGAACCTAGTGAGGTACAGGGTGCAATATCAGCTTTAAACCAAAGAAAGTAACAAAATCATTATACAATAAAGATGATAGAGATGAAGGAGATAATGAAAAACATGGAGAGAGAGAGAGGGAGAAAAAGGTAAAATAATGGAAGAAACTATATATGAAGAAATTAAAAAAGTTGTAGGTATAACAAAATAACCACTGAATTAATGGAGAAACTGAAGAAGAATTACACGAGGAAACATCCAGACTGATAACGAAGAAGGAATGCCAGAAGAATGCTCTTCCAATAATAATCCCAATACCAAAAAAAGGAGACATCTCACTACTCAATGTAACACAGTTAATACTGATAACCTCAAAAGATTTCAGGAATACACAGAACATATAATTGGAGACTATCAGAATGGATTTAGATTCAAATTCAAATGCTAAGACAAGTATCTAACGAAAAAAGGCAAGAATATTATATGGAAATGCATATGATCTTTATACCGGGTGTCCACGGAAGGTGGCTCGCCCCTATAACTTTTTTGTTTTCGGAAATAATGGAATTAAATTTGGAGGATATGTTTAATGCATAAAACTGCATTTTTAACCGACGAAACCAAAAAGGAGGAGGTTCTCTATTCGACCCGTATATTTTATGTTTTTCCATCATATTTTTTTATGTATGATCACGCATAACTCTTTACTGAGGCGTCCGATTCCGATAATTCTTTTTTCAGTGGATAGGGTGTACTTCGACTTTGGTCCCATTCGAATTTAAAAGATGAAATCCACCCCTAAGGGTAGCGAAATGAAGGATATTGATCGGGATCGGGGGGGGGGAATTAGGGATCGGTTAACCAATTACTTACTTAAGTACAAACTCTTATCGTCCGACCAACATGGTTTCTGCAGTAACAAAAGTACAGAGACAGCACTATCTGAGTTCAGCGGTCGGATCATTTCAAGTATTGACAAAAAAATGTTTGCTTTGGGTATTTTCATTGATTTCTCGAAAGCTTTCGACCTAGTGGATCATCGATTAATCACTGCCAAATTAGAGAGATATGGAATAAGAGGTTTGCCTTTAACTTTAATCGAGTCATACCTCAGTAATAGAAAACAAATGATAAGAGTCAATAACATTTTCTCTGAGGAAATGGATGTAGAGCAAGGTGTGCCGCAAGGTTCTGTCTTAGGTCCTCTACTTTTCAACATTTTTGCTAACGATCTCATTCTCTATATTCAAAGGGTTCAGAATGTTCATGTTATCTGCTATGCAGATGACACGAATATTTTGGTTGTTGACAAGGATCTCAATAAGCTGAAAACTACTGCTGAAGCGCTATTTGCCAATATTGTAAAATGGTCCAACAATAATAACCTACAACTGAATCATCGTAAAACAATAACTGTTCTTTTGGTAATGGCAGGACTGATGAAATCAAACTTTTGAAGGTTCCAATGATGAAATAGTAAGTAGTAAATCAAGTGAAACTATTGGGGGTTACCTATGATAGGAAACTTCACTGGAATTGTCATATTGATTGTTTGTGTAAAAATTACAGAGTAGCTGTTATAGTCTAGAAATTTATGAAGAACCACTGTAGTGAGTACACACTACTGTCATTGTACTATGCAAATTTTCATTCCCATATAAAGTATGGAGTTTTGATTTGGGGAAATTGTGCACATGTGAATAGAGTATTGGTACTTCAGAAATATGCGATTAGAATTCTTGCTAGTATCGATACTAGAACGAGCTGCAGAGATTATTTTAGAAAATTCAAAATCCTAACTGTTGTAAGCTTATATATACTGGAAGTTTGTACATACGTCTATAAAAATAAAAACGCGTTTTTGAATACTACTGAGAAGCATGACCATAATACACGTTTCAAAGGCCAACTACAACCTGAGAATCACCGGACTACGCTGTACCAAAAAAGTTTTTTTTTACTGGCTGTAAATTATACAACTCTCTTGATGAGCATATTAAAAGCTCCCTCAATTTAAATATATTCAAAACAAGACTGAAACAGCAGCTAGTTCAGAAGGCCTGCTACACTATAGATGAGTACTTAGTATAATTTGTGTTATGTTCGCGATATATGCAATTGATTTTATTTGTATTCAATATAGCATACTTATATATACGATTGTCTCTCTTGTTGTCTCTTGTGCATTCACGTCTTCTACCTTTTATGATATATTGTCCGAAAAGTATGTTCCTGCAAAGATGAATTTCTCAATTTTTTATCATATATTTTAATCTAATGGTATGTATTTTATTTTATTTTGTTTTGATGTTTAATTTATTTTGTTTTGATGTTTAATTTATTTTGTTTTGATGTTTATTTGTGACTTGTTATAAACATGCATCTGTCTTTGGTCCTTGTGATTGAATTTATATGTATATTTTATGATGAATAAATTGATTGATTGATTGATTGACTCACCCTCTGCATTCTGGTCCGTTAACCGATTCTATCAGGCATAACTTTGTACTGGGTTCTTCGATTTGGATGATTCTTTTTTTAATAGATAGGGTATACCTTATATTTGGATTTCGAAAGGAATTAGCCACCCTCACGGGTAGAAAAATAGGGGATAATTGATTTTTCACTTGTGAACATTAGCACACACATACGTAGTTGACAATGACAGATCGCTACTGACATTATTCTTGTTCCGTCAAAATCAGTATATTTTTGAGAGGATGGAATGATATACAAAGTAATGGAATAAACTAACCAGAACAACGAAAATAATTTATATTACAACAAATAGTAAAAGTAGATAATCATATTATTTAACTGGTAATAGTTGAAGTAAGGTGGGTAAGTAAGTATTTTGGAAGTAATCAAAAAACAAGTAGGTAGTAATTGGTAGATTTTAGCCACAAAAAATTGAAAAATAAAAACTTTTTAACAAAAAATTAAACCGACGAAAAAGCAAGAAATAAAATAAACCTTGGTCTAAATGATAATTGAGCTCCTAAACTAATGTAAGT
Source organism: Gonioctena quinquepunctata (assembly GCA_018342105.1). NCBI lineage: Eukaryota > Metazoa > Arthropoda > Insecta > Coleoptera > Chrysomelidae > Gonioctena > Gonioctena quinquepunctata. The sequence continues at coordinate 230,164 of JAFIRS010001332.1, read as the reverse complement.
AACTGATTTTGAGTCGGCGCCAAACAAACTAGCAATTGAATTAGGTGAAGCGTAAAATGATGGCAGCGAGATGCACGGCTGCGTTTTGATGACTTCTTTCATAGATAATGATCTTCGATAATTGTTTGTTTGGCGCCGACTCAAAATCAGTTACTTACATTAGTTTAGGAGCTCAATTATCATTTAGACTAAGGTTTATTTTATTTTTTGCTGTTCAGTTGATTTTTTCGTCGGTTTAATTTTTTGTTGAAAAGTTTTTCAACAAGTTACTCAACTTCATGCTAATTCCAGATTCACCGGAAGTGACATAAACTTTCGATTTTTAAATGGGACACCTGGAATATTTTCAGTTTTTTTGTCTACATATGACATTTAGAATACAACCATGCATCATTTGTTACTGTTTGTAACCGATTTTTTATTATTTCTGTTGAAATGTCCCAAATTAGTGAAACGGCTTTCGTCAGTATACATGATTTTATATGGAAATGTGTCATCCTCCAAATATTTTCCATAGAACCAATTGCAACACTCAAGTCTCCTTGCATTATCGTTTTGGTACAGGTGCTGGTGTAGTTGATATTTAAATGAATGATATTTACGTTTCTTCAAAATGTTAGCTGCAGAAGACTTCTAAATGTCACATTCTCTTGCGATCTCCCTGAGTGACGTATTAATATTTACTTGAACGTATGCAAGAACATCTATTTATTTTCCTTCACTCACAACAAACGAATCGTTTCCATCATTATCAGGCTCATTTCGCATTTTTTTAACCAATTTTGGAAAATAGTGCCGGGTCGGGTGACGCTGATCAGGATATCTCTGAGCGTAGAGACGTGCAGCATCGGTTGAATTTTGCCTACACTCTCCAAAAACAAAACTAATAACATATAAAGTTTTCCAGTTCTTGTATAAATATTGTTATTTTCCATGATTTTCAAACAATGAGGTACACAATAACTACCTAATTAGCTTTGTAGAAGAGATGTAAAATAATATGTCGACACGTCAATTTTTACCGCAACAATTTAATGATTTTGTTCCAGTTGTGTTGGTTTTAAATCTTATTTCAATCTTAATAAGATACTTCCTTTAACTCTTTCAGGCACGAAAATAAACCTACATGCACAGAAAAATAATTTACCAGAAAAGGAAAAGAAGTCATACAAACGGTATATCATGCATCAAATTTGCCATAATTAAAAAAAAAACTCATTTTCATCCTCAATTATTTTTGTTAAGGCATAGGATACCATGTGTCCGGTATGCAACATCTTCATTATGATTTCTGAAAAGAAATCACATTTATGACTGGTACAGATTTTATCCCAGTATGCCACGAAGTTAAAAAATGGTGGGTTGAAATTTTAACCTATATGCCTGAAAGAGTTAACGAAAGTTCTAACGTTATATTTTCAGTTTTTATTCAAAAGTTTTCTTACAACCTAATAGAGTGCGGTATCAAATTAATCGTAATAAAATGCTCTTTTTTTCTAACCCGACGAGCCACCATGTTGCCATTTGAAAAAAAAAGTAATAAACATTTTAAAATCAAACGTCACATAGCTCAAACATTTTGATCGAAAGTAGTAAAGTTGTATTTTTACAAACATTTTAGGACTGAAATTAGTTATTTGAACGTATCCATAGCCCTCTAGAATAAAAATTTATTTCGGGGAAAAAAATTAAAAAACGGTTACAAACAGTAACAAATGATACATGGTTGTATTCTAAATGTCATATGGAGACAAAAAAATGAAAATATACCAGGTGTCCCTTTTGAAAATCGAAAGTTTATGTCACTTCCGGTGAATCCGGAATTTGCATGAAGTTGAGTTACTTGTCAAAAAATGCAGTTTTATGCATTAAACAGATCCTCCAAATTTCATTCCATTATCTACGAAAACAAAAAAGTTACAGGGGCGAGCCACCTTCCGTAGACACCCGGTATAAGTTTTAAGCGTTCGACTAATTTAAGTAAAACTAAGGAAATTATTCAAAAGCATCGAAATACCAACAAAATTGAAGAGTTGATAACGGGGGTTGTCTTTTATATTTCGGGAATGGGCCATCCCGGAGCTGCCATCTGACAACTGACGTCACTATCGTGAAGTTCGATCTTTTTGTCGTCATACTTATTCAGAACGTATTGACTTACAGTCCCTATTTGTGTTGTTTACAGTGACTTGGAAAATTCATCTCTGATGATAAATGGAAATGACTCGTAAACATTTCCGTGCGATTATTTTTCCCAACTTTCAACGTGGATATCTCAACAACAGTGCATTGATTAACTCAATTCAACTTTTTGGCACCATAAAAAATCACTGTATATCGGTGGTATACTCGTAAAAGTGAATGAAATAATTCAACTCAGATTACAATTCGAATAAAATAACGTCTTTTTCCCCATCGTGAAGCGTTTTGTAATCGCCACATGCGATCTCTGTCACATCAAAAATACCAAAGAGCTCGTCGACACTGCAATTTATTTTATTTTATAAAGCGCTTGAATGACGAACCGATGCAGAAATGTCAGCGACCTAACGTTTTCACAGCGATCACTGTTACTGTTTCGTAGATGACGAAATGAAGAACCATCGATGTAAGATAAATTGAATGGCTGGAAACATTTATTTTTTCTCTTAGAAGAGAGCATGCCGCTTCTACAAAAACCTGAATTCTTCACCCTGAAGATTTCAATACATTTTTCTGATTTGGCAGTCAAGGTATGTCAAAAATTGAGTAATAATAATTTTCAATTCCTATTTTATTTCCATTAACGGGTAACTCAATATTATGATTAGATATTTTTTATACCCGTTGTTGCATTTACTACATCCCAGCAACATGACCTGGGAATCAAGTATAAATCATGTCAGTGGATACTATGCAGTTAGATATTTCTAGTCCATTTTCAGTAAAAACCAACTTTAAATGTATAGTTGCTGTTGCATATTCCCACATTACCTACAATATCGCCGTGTGGGGTTGCTCTACAAAACTAAACAAAATTTTTGTTTTCCAGAAAAGAGTTATACGCCTAATGTATGGAATATAATTTACAGACGTGTAATTAAACATGCAAAAGAAATTCATTACAAGAATAGAATAAACAAAGCTGAAAATAAAACTAAATCAAACTGGACCATAGTAAATAATCTGAGAGGTAAATCAAACTCCCGTCCTCAACAAGTCAACATAGATCCCGATACCTTAAATAACTTTTACTGCACAATTACTGAAAAACTAACCTCATCCCTCGTTCTGACATCAAATCCAATGGAGCATCTAATTAATGTAAATATACCTAACAACTTCCATATTGAAGATACAAATTTATTGGAGCTGAAAGAAATCTTGCAAGAAATAAAAAACAAAAAGTCAACGGGAATTGACGAATTTTCAGTTAACATTTTAAATAACCTTCCCGATTCTGCTTTGAATGCACTAGCTATGGCGATAAATAAATCCTTTGCACATGGGAAATTTCCTTCATGCCTAAAAACAGCTCTTGTAATCCCTCTATTCAAAGGTGTTAATTCAGAAGATCCTAGTAATTTTAGACCAATTTCCATCCTCTCAACACTATCACAAATCATAGAAAAACTGATGAAAAAAAGAGTATTAGCTTTCCTTTATACATATAAAATAATAACCAACTCACAATTTGGCTTTCAGAAAGCAAAAGGCACAAATGATGCAATTTTGTCCTTTTTTGAACATGTCCACACACATCTCAACAATGGGGAAGGTCTAGCTGCAGTATTCTGCGACTTTTTCAAAGCTTTTGATTGTGCGAGTCATGAACTTCTTTTGCAAAAGATGTACTGCTATGGTTTTAGAGGAGTGTGTAATTACTGGTTTAGGTCTTACATAAGTGCTAGAAAACAGCTAGTAAATTCAAACGGAAAACTATCACACACCAAGGATATCTTATGGGGCGTTCCACAAGGATCAGTTCTGGGTCCGATTCTTTTCCTTATATATTTAACCTAGCTACTCTCTCGATTCAAGGAACTTTTACGATCTTTGCGGATGACACCACTCTCCTTTGGCATGGAAAAAATAGTATACATATGAAAGAAACGATTACAGGTGATCTATAAGTTGTAAAAAAATGGTGCGACGCAAATTACTTGTGCTTAAATATAAAAAAAAACAAACCTACTCACGTTCAGTTGTGATATTGATAATTTATACTTGAATGGTATTATTCCTGAAAATAAAAACCAATCCAAATTCCTAGGAATCTCCAACGATAATAAACTAAAATTTGAACAGCATTAACAAAAAAATTGGCTTCAGGATGTTATGCAGTCCAAATCGTATCGAATGAACTGAGTTCATCCACAACAAAAATTGTATATCATTCCCTGATAGAATCTCACTTGAGATATGGTGTTGCTTTCTGGGGATTCTGCAGTCAACAACTCTTTCACTCAGTGTTTGTTTTGCAAAAGCGAGCAGTTAGGTACTTATGCAAGGTGGGAGTACGTGAGTCATGTAGACCATTATTTATAAGAGAAAAAATAATCACTGCTACTTGTATTTTCATTCTAGAAACTGTCTGTCTGATTTACAAAAAACATAATATGGTAGAAATTCCAAAACATACAAATTACGTAACCAGGCAAGTAACAGAAAATAAAATACCTCTTCCTGTTCCAAAAACAAGTCTGACAAAAGATTCTTTATTCTATGAAAGTAAAAAGTTGTATAACCATTTACCATACGAAATCAGAAAGGAAAAAAGCTATAAAAAGTTCAGAAACATTGTTAAAGAAGCCCTTGAAACAAAAGCGTACTACACTCTTGAGGAATATTACAATGAAACCTTGCCTTGATTAAGATTTTTATATTAATAACAATTACACACCTATATGTTGAAGCTTATTTTATCCGGTAAAATCTTATATGTTTATTCTATGACATGTGAACTTATGTTAAAATTATGTGTTTCTTGTACTTGTGTTTGTTTTTTATTTTTTTCTTTTTGTTTAAATTATACAAACTATATTTTGTTAACAAGCTTTGTCAATGAGAAAGTTTTTCTTAGACAATAAAGTATATTTCTCTCTCTCTCTCTCTCTCTCTCTCTCTCTCTCTCTCTCTATCAAAGAATCTTGTAGACAACACTTTATGCTCAATGAAATAATGTGCCTACCGTGCATTTATATTTACAAATGCATTGTATTATTTAAAAAACACATACACAATTATGTGATATTCATATACGTATCCTTCCAGACATGGATAAGTCATTAGGCTCCAGAAATATTCAACTTGCTTCTATGAGAATTGTCCCCCTCTTACGTAAGTGCAAAATTATTCAAGCAACTTCCTGATAATATGAGAAATTTATATAGAATAAATAATTTCAAACTGAAACTCAAAGAATTTTTGATTAACGGTTGTTTTTATAGTATTGATAAATATTTTAATGAATAATGCGAACTAAACTCATATTATCTTTTTTTATATTTTTATTTCTACCCTTGTGAAATTGTTATATTTTATTTTTTATATTCATGTAGTTTGATTGTGAATTATTTGTTGATTGACGTATCCTATATCCTTTGACGTATACTATATCAATAAATCTATCTATCTTACTAGGCTTAACCAAAACATCTGCCTTTTCACCTAGTGATAGTCTTTTCAGCATCAAAACTTTTATTCAAAAAGTTTAAAGTTTTTCTCCAAATCGCTGCAAATAACTTTTGACCTTTTTTAAAAATAAATTCCTGATTTTTGTTTGCTCTGTATGTCATGTAAGAACATCATCCCTTTATCAGCAACAGTTTGTGGAATTTACCCCTTTTCAAAAGTTTGATATACAAAATGTCATACTCTTGTTTTGTATTGTTAATAAACGCTCGTCGAAAAAACATCTGTATTGTAAACTTTCCAACAAAAGTGGCAGGACAAAACTGCATTGTTACGCCCCTGCAATATTCTTCCGAATTGAGTCTGCTCGTGATTGGATATTGAGCCTTCCTGTATGTTACTTGGGCCATCTGGACTTATGTTGGCTCCGATAAATCAGCAAGCTTTATACCGTTTCAACGTCGGATCATAAAGTGGTTGTAAGGTTAGATTGCTAATCATTATCGTTGTTATTTGCTCGTTCTGCAATTGTTTACCACTGTTAGCGAAAATACCTAATAAAAATGTTTTGATACCTTTAAAAAATGTTTTGGTACGCCTATGTCTTGTCTCGTGTCGGCTCCGCTTCGTGCACCGAGAGAGGGGAGGCCAATGGGAACTCGCCATGGACGAACAAAATCTACATCTGTCAACGTCTATGTCACATGCTTCCTTCAATTTACCGCTGAAAAGTGACGTATGTAGTACCAAGCATAGAATGTACGATTCAAACAAATGTACCCATCTTTTCTGTGTTATGTGTTCTGACTTTATAAGATTTGAAAAGAACTAAGAATAGACCTCATCTTTATTCAATCCATCATAATGATAGTTAAAATATCCATGGTCACTTGGTGGTCGGTTACATTTCAACAATATTGCGCAAGGTGCTACGCAAGTTGCGAATCGGGTTGGCAACACTGCGCAAGGTGCTACGCAGGTTGCGAATCGTGTTAGCAACACTGCCAAAGCGAATCAAGTCAGCAATGACGTGATTGGATAAAGCTTGTAGTGGCCGGCCGTTTATTCCCAATTTTTGCAATAATGGAGTGTGGTGACAGAATTATTACTACAACTGCTCGAAGATTTGACTATCTGAGTGCAATGGTGGGGAAAAATGTAATTATTAAATCTATCGACGGAGATTGGTGCCGGGGCGTTTTGGTATCTGTTGATATTAGTTTGAATATAGTGATTTGGCAAGCCAGAACTGCTGCAAGTTCCACGGGTAAGTCAACTCAGATAAAATATATTTGGCGGGTAGAAATAGTTGAAGAAGGTGCTTCAATAGGTGAAAAACAGTATTTTGAATGTTATCCGTGATAAATTTGCTGTTAGATGCTTCTGCCTCTGATTTCAATTAAATCTGGTGTAGGTATAACGTATTTTTGCATGCTAAAAACGAATCTGCAATTCGAATGTTTTCGGAGGACAATAATAGTAATTTTCCCAATAAAAATAATTCCAGATCATATTATGTCGTTATTTATATTATTTTCGATCCTGAAATGATCCACTAGATATACAGTGTGGCTCAGAAAGTGTCCAGCATTTGTAGACATGAGAAAATTTAATTCCTGATAAAAGTTGTTGTTTTATCTGAAACCTTATACTCACTAACTCAAAAGTGTACGGGGTGAGTCAAAAAATACGAACTTGGCTCGAGTGTTATAGGTACTCTTATTTTTATAAATTCAAAAAGATGAAACCGCTGAAAAAATATGAAATACGGTCAGTAGGTAGTTTCATTGTAAAGTGTAAAGTCGATAACTGATGGTTTTTAGGATTGTGGATTTCAAGTTCTGATAAAAATTTAAAAATTCAAGATTGCGGTTCTAATATGGTTCAATCTCGATATCTGAGGGTTGCAGATTTTTTTTATATAGTTTTTGAACTTCAAGGTGGCGGCCTCAACTGAAAATACTTTTTTCACAAATCTTAACAATTTTAAATTCATACTTCGGGTTACTGAAAGTTTTGGGGGCAGTCATATAATACTTACTGTACAATTACATTAATCATTCGACCTCTTTTGTGAACAAGCAGTTGATGATTTCAAAATTGAGATGAGTGGATACAAAAAATATGTATAAGTGAAATTTTATGTTTATTTTTGACGATTCCGTGATCGGTTCAAAATTTAAATTACCTCAGTTGCGTAGCTCAATTTTATTTCGGAAACATAATGTATAATCCAATACTATCCGTTCAACAGGAGGTCAAAATACCTCAAATGTTTCGGCTGAAAATGTTGAATGAGAAAAAAATCCTAAATGAACCGTTTTTTCAAGAAATGCCTAAAAAACCATCAACAACCAAAAGTTAAGTAAAGTGGGTGGTATCAAATTATTCGTAAGAAAATGATCTTTTACAAAAAGCCGACGAGCCACACCCTTTCCCTTTGAAAAAATCAAGTTAACTGGAAAAATTCATATTTGCGTCTTTTAAATAATTCTTAAAACGACTATGAAGTCATAAGCCTCAGAGTCGTATTTTTGCCACGTTACTTGATCAAGAATGAAGCGATTTACACAATCTATGGATTTCTAGATCGAAAAATAAAAATTGGAATAAAAATGACTTTATTTGTCAAATATTGACAAGTGAGGTGTTGTTGAATTCAGAATGTCATTCTCGATCGAAATAAGTGAAAATATATAGGATGTTCCATTTAAAAATCATTTCCGGTCAAACCGCAAGTACGGCAAAGCAAGTAAATATGTCAAAAAATATAAATTGAACTATAATACACAACCCCCAAATTTCGTTTTTCTATCTTCAATGATAAACAAGTTATAGGGGTGTGCCACCTTAGAGAATCACCCGGCATATTAAAGAATTAACTCCCAAATTGATAAATACATTCAAAAATAAAGATGTCAAAATAGCCAAAGAAAACTTGAAAACTGTTTCACTTCTTTTCACGAAAACCAAGGACCCCCTGAAAATTAAAGACAAATCTAATTTTATTTACAAAATCGATTGCTCAGATTGTCAGAGAGTATACACTGGTCTGACATCGAGAAAACTAAATGGTCGAATTATCCCACATAAAAGTGATTGTTCTTGTTCTTGATTGTCCTTACAACGAAACATGTAATGGATTATGAAAATGCCACAATATTGACGACTGAAAGAAATTACCATAAAAGAACCTTTCTGGAAATGATTCACATAAATGAAGAAAATAACTGTTTGAACAAAAAATCTGATATTGATAATCTAAGTAAAATTTACACCTACGTTTTGAAACTTGAAAATCATAATTACCGATCGTTCCGAAATTCTCATGAAACCTAAAATCAAAGTTGGCAATACCATAATGTAATGATAATAATTCATGTTTCTCCTATACACTAGAGATGTCTGTTTTATAGATAGTAAGTAATTGTTGATCTTTTTTATTCTGTATTGAAACAAGGCGAGAAAAAAAACTCAGTGCTCCCCTTTTTATTATTTAAATATTAATTTCGATTGAAATCAAGTAACGACAGCGGTTGATTCTTACCCTAGTATTTCAAACCCCAATTTTTATTTATATATAGGAAAAAACATGTGTAGCTTGTGTTTTATGTTTCAACATTTTATTATTGTTCTCCATGAAGTGTATGTTTTCTATTTTTAGTACGTGTAATCTCAAGTTAGTAAGTATTTCATAGTTTTCATTTAATAATTTTTGTAATGATAACATTTTGTCCATAGATATCTCGGTATAGGAATAAAGTTTTTCCGAAAGCTCGACAAATAACAAAAAGTATTCTTTCAATGTTTCTGGCCTGATACAAGAACGATATCTGACTGCAACCCTAATACGATTCCATTAATATTCTAAACGAGTCAGTCAAGATCACACATCGGAATCTATATATATATATATATATATATATATATATATATATATATATATATATATATATATATATATATATATATGAAAGAGAGTAATATCGAGGGGACTGTTAAAAACAAAATGGAAGGAGTTTAATGGACATAGCCCTCAGAGAAAAGTGCTAACCGTAGACACGTGTTTCGGGCTCTCGGCCCTCATCAGTACGGTGGAGAAGTGCAAGGATATATATATATATATATATATATATATGGGTCACCAACAGATGTCAGTATAGGCCAATCCACGACACCAAAAGTCGTACTCCTAATGCGTTCAGAGTAACGCAAAACAAATAACGAAAGAAAGAGATATTTGTTACGATTCCAAGAAAGCCACCATCCGCCTACAGCTGTTTCATGGTTTCCAATCATCAGGAAGGCTTGTGGTCTTTCTCAAAATCGTAGCAAATCTCTCAGAGTGCTAATACCTACCGGCAAGTATGAAAATGTGAAATGCACAAAATTATAGAGGTGACACCTATAATTTGTGGGGTGAAGCTTCGACCTAATGACGTGTAATTTAATGACACGAAATTTCGTGCACATTAATAGGTCACAGCTGTAGGCGGGTGGTGGCTTTCTTGGTATCGTAACAAATCTATATATTTATATACAGTGTCCGGCATAAAGTTCGCAGCATATAAAAAACTTGTTTAGTATTGATTTCTCAAAAAAAATAATTCGTGATAAAAACCTGAATTTCAAACACCAAAATTGAATTTTATACGACCATATACGAGGAAGATAGAAAAGCATGCTTTGTTTTCAAAATAATATGATCCCATCACTTTATTTCTTACGGTAGAATGAAAATTAATGGGGAAATATTGTTCAGAATCGAATGTTGATACAGAAATTCTGCAAGATACTTAAGGATGCTGCAGACGTTTCTCTCCGATTATTTAGATGATATTCCTCTGGATATGAGAGCTGGAATGTATTTTCAACAAGACGGTGCATCCGTTCATCTTACGCTAGAAGTGAAGTGAACACTTCCAAATCGATGGATTGGAAGATATTCCAATAACGCTTGGCCCGCTTGATCACCGGATCTCACTCCTTTGGATTTTTTCTTATGGGGATATCTCTAACAGAAGGTATATTCAAGAATACCATTTCAAAATATACGTCATTTGGAGAATACTATCAGGGATTGTATTCGGGGAATAGCTCCCCAGATACTAAGAAATGTTCATGATGCAATGCACCGCCGTACTATGCAGTGTATTGAGAATGAAGGACTCCACGTAGAATGAAGCAGAGGATATATTTGTTTCAAAAAATGTTATTTGTATTGTGAAAATTAACTAATTGGCATTCTGGCATCATACCTTGGAGACAATTCAGTTTTATTCGCTATTTGCAGCAAGATTTTGTGAAATTCCGTCACATAATTCAATTAATGTGATTTTCCGATGGGAGGGAGAAATGAGAAAACATTCAGAGAGTGATATCATCATATCTAACAATATACCATTCGTCTAGCATAATATTCCTTGTTGTACAGGGCGATGAGGAAAAAATAGGGAAAAAAGTTGAAATATGAAATTGGTATAGGTATTTCTGGATCAACATTCGATTTTGAACAATATTTTCCCATGAAATTGAATTCTACCGTGAGAAATAAAGTGATGGGATTATATTATTCTGAAAACAAAGCATGCTTTTCTATCTCCCTCGTATAGAGTAGTATAAAATTCAATTTTGGTGTTAGTATTTCTGGTTTGGGATGAAGCAGAGGTTTTTATCACAAATGATTTTTTTTGAGAAATCAATAATAAAAAAGTTTTCCATATGCTGCGAACTTCATGGCGGACACTGTATATATATATATATATAGGAAGGGATACATATTGTTAATGACATTCAAAATATCTTCAGTGATACCCGAAAGAGCTTTGACATGTTGAAAAGGGAAACATTCTCAATTGAATATTGAATAGTGGAATCGTGGAAGAGTGGAAAAGATTTTCGTCGACCAAAATGTATTGAAGACCTAGTGAGTGCGATGCATCTCTTGCATTAATGTTACAAATGATTTCTGGTGAGTACTCTCTTTTGGAAAACATTCTTTGTTCCCTCATTCATCTATATGAGTTCTTAATTAAGACTGGAATAGAAAATCAAATAACTTCTGGATGAAAATGCAAATTTTCAATTTCAGATTTTTTTTTTTTGAGTTAGGGTCCTTTCTCAATATCTATCATATGTAGTTCAATGTCCAGCGTGGCTTTAGCCGGGGAAGTAGTTGTTATCTGTTAGATATTACAAAAAAATATCGTGGATTTTTCAATCCACAGAAAAATCGTTCTAGAATATTCAATTGAGAATGTTTTCCTTTTCAACATGGATACCCCACAAGAGGTGACCAAAGTTTATCTTTCAGTCGCAGATGATTCCATATCTGATTTTATGAACATCCTGTTCATATTTTCAAACAAATCAAGCTTTGACATCTTTTGATATGTTGCTTATTCCAAATCCAAACTTGATAAACTTGTCATTTCAGTGAACAGTGGAACCTTGGAAATCGATTCCGACAAATATCTTTTCATCGGATTGGACGATGGCACGAGAAAGTTTAACAAACCGATTGCTTCCATCAGCTTCAATAACTTCCAAACGCTTACCAGCGGAAGTCTACAATCATCGGCTGCTAGTGTACCTGGAACTTCCATGGAATACGTCATAGAAAGTTCGTTGGAAATCTGTCCGAATGATTTCTGAAACTGAGCGGGAAATATACGAGAATGTTGAGTCAATTTATTAGTTTTTGTACCTTGATTTTAAAAGTTCCTCTGTAAGTGTTAGTGAATGAAGTTTCTAGAATGTATTTTTAATAAACCATAAGGTATTCCAATAAAATAATCATAATATTAATATTGTTATTATATTTTTCCCAAAAAAAATATAATAACAAATATGTCTGAAGGTTTTTAACAAATAAATTAACATAGACACCACATCAACGCTGATGTATTTTAAATCATATTTAAAGCGATAATAATTTATCGTGTCGTAGCCTATTATAACTTAAAAATACCAATGATAACAGTATAAAGTACCACTATTAAAAAAAAACAGTTGATAAAATTTCTCAAAACTTTTACCACAACAAAAGGTAAATTGTTATTTTTTATGGAAGAAGACAAGGATTTGATGAAACTTTTGGCTATCAACTTCGACATTTCATATAAAAAAGTGTAAATTCAATCGAAATTTCTGAAAAACCATTCCGTAAATTGGAATGTTGAGGGAAGATTTGTTCCTCTCCGAAACACAGGAAAAATACATCAAAACAATAATTTGTGGTATAGTGTTCTAAGTACTTCTGATGGATGTTCTTTCAGTGGCAATGGTCCTGGTGTGATCAAAATCCATTCTGTGACATGTTTCTTCATAGCGCCGGAGAATCTAAGTGTCGAACAGCAAGTTGATGTTCATAAACTCGGCTGGTAACTCGCCCGTTAGTTTGTCCTATGTATGTCCTAATAGGACATTCGTAACATGGTATTTCATATATTCCTTGGGACCTATTAGCTTTAGGGGATCTGGGGTGATTGGAGATTTTATTATTCGCTGTGAAAATTGTACTAATGTCGCGTTCGTCAGAGATTCTGCCAATTTTGTCGGTGACACCTTTGATCTAGTGCAAAATATCTAAAAATCATTTAGTTTTGAAATAACTGCGTTTCATTGACTACAACAAAGAGGTGTGGGTTTATTTCCACATGCTGTTCAATCAATTATCTTCCGTTTGGGGTATAGGAATCGCTTTCGAAACGATGTTTCGATATTCCACGAACCATCTTCAGAAACCTAAATATTTCCTAGCAACCTTATTACGTGCGAAACTATATTCTCCCGCCCGTATTCGTTGAAATTTGTTATCGAATCCTATTTAAAATCGAAATAACTGAGTTGCTTACCTCTCTGTCCTGTTGTAGTTGACGTGGTTCGTTTCGTTCATCATTACTGGAGACGCCATCATGAAATCAGTTTCGGTGAAAATCGGCTCATCCGGCAGGTCGACTTCGAGGGGTTTCGATTGTTGGAAAAAAGTCACGCGGACTTTTTCTCGTTCGGCTCTGAAATTGAAAAAAAACGTCAGGATCGGTTTGTAATTTTTCGGTTGGTTTGCAAATTTGGGATGTGGATACGGTAGATAAATTCGATAGATATATCCGAGTCGTTCGTTTGTTTTTCACGGTGCTGGATAGCAAGCGATATATCTCAATTGGGAATGTTTCCCTTTCAAAACCTTGTATGACCTTTCGATTCACAAACTCGTATGATAAGTGATATTTCAAAAACTAGTTGCACGATTCGTAAAAACAACGCACATTTCAATTTTCAGAAAAATATTCAATAGAGAATGTTTTCTTTTTGAATACATCCCAAGAGGTTATCTTGAACGTTGGAATTTACTAAAGATTATCTTTCACACGCAGATCTGATTATATGGACACCCTGTTCATCTTTACAAACAAATCAAGGTATATAATCTTCTCAACAGATCACAAAACAAGAGAAGGTTTAATTCTTGATGACAGTTTATGCTGAACACCACACATCGGAAATATCCGTTCAAAGATGAGTAAACACAATTTTCTCCTAAGGCAAAATAAAATCGTTTGTTGATAGAAATACCCTTCTCTTTGCTTACTTTGCCCTCATCCAATCATATGGGTGAGTCAAGCTGAACGCCTCGGATAAGATGCCTAAAAACCCTGGTGTATTCACTGATTAGATTTTGTTTAGAATTTTTGAGGGACAAAACAAATGAAAAACGTTAAATTCTGCTCAGAAGTTCATTAGTAGATGGCGCGGTTGAGGAATGTTTGTTGTTTGTGTCACGCAAAATGTCAAACTTCAAACCTATGAAATTTTCTTTTTCTGTCAACATTACTTCATGCCAAAAATTGTGAATTTATCGTTTACAAAGATTATAGTTCTACGAACGAGATCCCGCTTAGAATAGTTGGCGCGAAAATGAGATGAAATCCTCGAAACTTACTACAATGTTTACATCTGTATGTCAAGAATAAGATTTTTCTTGAAGTCTACCTGGCGATTTTTTCAAAGTGATTTCTTCTCAAATGGCCTTTTTGGGATCATGGAAACTTCCACGAAGGAATGTGAAAAGGTAGGAGAGTGGACTGATGTCTCTAGATGATGAATTAACTTGAAAATTGAGGGGATTGGAAAATGTCCTAGATGACATTGTTCCATTAAACTTTCCGATACAAACTATTACCAAGCCATTCACTGCCCATCTCTGCCGGACTATTACCTCTCTTACAATCTTCTGATAGTAACAAAATCAGAGAGTTCAATGTAGATATCATAAAATCTGTTAATGAAGTTGAGAAATCGATGAATCCTGGTGTGCGACAGACAGTCTAGGCTGCTTCCAGCTATCTTAGAGTGACGTTTCCGAAAAAGGTGAGCCCTACCAACAAAGGTAAGGAAAGAAAACAATAATCTGAATGCTTCTTTTATTTTTCAGTAACACCCCGCATGAGATAATCGGAGAAGGAGGGAGATCTAAACCAAGCAGTTGTTCGGAAGAACAAGGCCCACACCCAAGATCGATAAGGCTAATGACTATGATTAGGTTAATTATCACATTTTAATAAACAGATGAATTTCACAAGTAAGCGTGGACTTTTCATTCTATGAAGATATCTTGATTTTGGCTAGTGTATTCCGAACCGTCACAGAGGGTACCATGGCTCTTTGGAAGAAAATATCCAATATATTTAGAATTTTCCAATACTTTTAGTCAGAAGATTGTCATCTCATGGGAAACATTTTATACAAAATATATATATATATATATATAATATAAAAAATAAATATAAAAGTAGTAATAAAATTATTTGACTTGCTAGTTACTAGATAAATTACAATCACAAGTTGAAAAAAATTATTACAATGGGCAAGGTAGTTCAGAGAAGATTCAAATTAATTTATACACATACGAGTCATTTTACCAGTAGTGGAGTAATATTAGATTTTAGCTTCAGAAAGTTAGGGGACTGCGGGAACTTTCTACTGTACATTAGTGAGGATGTAAGGAACAACATATAAAAAGCTACCAACCGTAAAGTGTGTGCATAATTTATTATTATACAAATAAGATGCAGAAGTACATTGTTTTTTGAATATCTTAAAAAATATATAGATTAAAAAAAGCTGATACTGCCATTCGAAAAAATGGAAGATTTTACATAAAAAAGGTATATAATTTTTTTTTTAATGAAAACTAAGCTGCAGATTTTTTTGTTCTACGTACGAAAACGTATTTTTACTCCGCTATATGAAAGTAATTTGAGTTCTTGCGATAAGATAGTCGTGTTGTCGCCAAAATAGTGAACATCTCCTAATTTGTCCAAAAGCTGAGAGGTTCTTTCACTCAGATAGGATTCGAACCAATTGAAGCTTCGTCCTCTGACACTGTAGAGATGAAGCTTACGTAACAGTCAAAAGCTTCAGATATGGCGCAAAACACTTCCATCAGACTAGAATATAGATTTTTCAGAAAGCGAAAGAGATTGCACCTCCCGTACTTTTATTGGTTTGAAAGTAATTGTATGTAATTTACAGCTCTCCATAAAATCATCATCCGCTCCATCATAAGATTTTTATCATGACCAAACAGGGACAGAAATACATAAGTACCAACTCGGTGGAGCCCTATCAATGGAAAATTAACCATACAAAATAAATTGGTACGGTTCATAAGTAGAATTATTTCGGAGCACCTCTCGAAAATTCTATATAACACTGACATAAGTACATGGAATAGTTTGTTCTAAAATATGTTACATCGATCGATCCCTCAAAATATTTCAGAACGAATTGACATAACCTTAAAGGCGACAAAAGCACAATCACAGAACGGATCAGAGACACAAATCACAAAAACACCCTGTGTGGTCTGTAATTGCAGTTTACTGAATTATGACAAGAAACGACGTCGGCGCCATCTGAAACTCTAGATAACTCCCTTTATCAAGTGGGCTGGTGTCCCCCAGTTTGTCCCAATATTTTACAGGTTTACATGGTTTTTAGACATCTTAGCCTCGGACTCTCATGGCCAAATGGTATTTTTTCAGTAAACGGTCTGGGGAATTAAATGTATGTCGATCTGAACTACATTTTAAAAATAATGATTTTTATACAAGGTATTTGAAAAGAGCGTATCATATCAAAGTATTATTTTTTTAAATGGAACACCCTGTATTTTCTTGCATTTTTTAATCCTTTGAGAAAAAATAAGCTGACTTTACTCTCCGTTTGTGAGATATTCAACTTTTTCACAAAATGTAACGTTGTCAAAGAAATTCAATATCATTGGAATTAGCCACGACAGGTGTACGAAATTTTGACTGGTCACTCAAATCCCTTTCAGCTAGTTACTGTGGCTTGAGTAGACGATCAATAGTCTACAGTGTGTTTTATATTATCAGGAACATTTACCGCATATTTGAACTTCAATAACTGTTATTTCAAATGGAACATTCTATATTTTTCCACGTGACAAGATCCATCTTTTCATTTCCTTGCGAACCATATAATATTTCCCTATACCTAAATGTGGTGCTTCAGGAGTTATCGAAGCCTTTACGAAATCCGATGAATTTTTTGATTTAAAATTATTTCATCTAGTAGTCTGATGTCATATACTTAGAAATACGTTCAACTCTGTTCAACTGTTGTTTCAAGCAGACTCCTGTCAAATAGGGTAATATTTTGTCATAAGTTTGTGTTGAATTCGTCTTGCACTCGTGTTCTCAGATTTGAGAAGTGAAATGAAAAGTTTTACACTTGAAGAAAGAATCAACATGATTTTAACCATTGGAGAGTGTTATGAAAATTGTTTATTAGCGTTGAGGGTTTATGCACTAAAGTACCCAGATCAAGAACATCCTGATAAAAATGTATTTAAGAGATTATTAGCCAGAATTCGAGGAACAGGTAGTTATATCGAAACCAGTGACTGGGAATGAGGAATTCAATTTCGAAGTTTTGCAATATGTGATTAAAAATCCCAATACCAGTACTAGAGCCATTGCTAATGCAACAGGTATAAGTCAATCGAGTGTTAGCTGAATCATTAGAAAACACAAATATCATCCATACCACATTTAGCTGCATCAACATCTGTATGGAAGGGACTTTGAACGCAGGCTAGATTTTCGATATTACACATAACTCTTTTTTTAAATGCAGGTCATACTTTTGCAGTTTTCCATGAATCGGGAAAAATATTTGTCCGAAGAGATAAATTAAAAATTACTGCCAAGTTCATTATCATTGAAGATCATTGAGCTTGCGAGACTGGATTTATTCTTCGCGGTATTCATATAGGACCAAAACGATTTTCGATTATTCTGCAACTCAGATTTTTAACTCATATATTACAAAGAGAACTAAGCACTAAAATTTGAGACACCCGGTGTACTTGTTATCTAAAACAGAACAGTCGCTGTGGGTTTGCAGACTACTGCAATTATATTTTATCTCTCCCCGAACGCGAGTATACAGTAATCATTAATTAAGAGTACACTGCATGCAGTACAACCTGCGAATAATAATGCCGCCACTTTCCCTATATGTCTCTTTCCTTCCGTTATCTTTTATGGTAACAGCAACAACATTCATTGTTCGCATGACAATGCACAAAAACAATGAAAATGCTAATCGAGCGTATGATTGATTTTTGTTGTGACCGAAATACGGGCCAGCATTCTTGTTACAAGGTTACAAGCCTTAGAATATATAGTATAGTATAGTATAGTTTTATTTAGTTCAGAAATATTTACAATATGTTGAAACACATCACAGTAAAATTGGGACAATAGTCCAAATAGGAATAAAAATGTTTGTAGATCAAATATTAAATATTATATACATAAGTTAAAATTTTATCTTTAGGTTGTTGTGAAGATGTCTCTGTCTTTGGTTAGCTTGAAATATTCATCAAATGAGTATATACAGTTTTCAGCCAAGATTTTTTTCAATTTTATTGAAAATTTGGAAAGTGGCAGATCACGAAAATTGGTTGGTAATGAATTGAACCATTCAATATCTTTGTTTGTGTGTCTGCGTAATCTAGTTTGTGGTTGCAATAGCATAGATTTGTTTTTTGTGTCGTGTCTGTGAAGATCGGATTGTGCTTGATAATCATTCATGTTTTTTTTATGTTTTGGTACAGAATAGTCGAGAATATGGACATAATTTTCAGTTGTTCAAATATTGGTCTGCAGCTGGCATCCCAATTTACTTTTTTTATACTGTTAGGGCTTTTTGAATGATTAAGATTTTTTGTAGATAACAGTTTGATGCGTTCCCCATATTTGGGCTCCATATGTTAGAACAGAGTGAAACAGTGCAAAATAGGTTGTATATGCAGCTGATTCTCCAAGTAAGTGACAATTTTTTCTGATAGCGAACACTGTTTTTGAGAGTTTTCCACATAACACATTTATATGTTCTGTCCATTGCAACTTAGTATCTAATATGACCCCAAAGAAATTTATTTTCATTTTCAGAAGTGAAATTTATAGAAGTTTGGCTTTTACTTTTACTATCGTTTAATATCATATCATTGGGTTCAAACCAGGTCCTAGCCTTCTCCAAGATAAGTGAAAGGACGAGTCCAGTATCCTCCTCCTTTCCCATGTCAATGCCAAAAAATGTATCGTCCGCAATCATTATGGTTGATACGTTAATAGAATTCATAGTGAAGGGTAGGTCATTTATGTATATAAAGAACAGAAGGGGGCCCAAGACTGATCCTTGTGGTACTCCTCTCTTAACAATAGCTGTATCACTGCGTTCTTCGCCAATAATTACAATTTGCTTTCTTTCGTGTAATTATGAAATAATGATACCTAGTGCGCTGCCACGTATTCCATATACAGTGAAGGAAAGAAAGTTGGAGTGCATGCTCAGAAAATTATGAGTACATCCTGTGTGACGATTTAAAGATTTGACGATTTCATGATATTATGATTTGACGATATGACGATTTGATGATTTGACGATTTCACAATGATTTGAGGATTTGACAACTTGATGATTTGACGATTTGACGCTTTGAAGATTTAATAATTAGACGATTCGAACAACTTTGACGATTGACATTTAGTTTGAACATTTGATGATTTGACGATTTGAAGATTTGACGATTTGATGATTTGATGATTTGATGATTTGATGATTTGATGATTTGACGATTTGATGATTTGATGATTTGGCGATTTCACAATGATTTGAGGATTTGACAATGGATGATTTGACGATTTGGCTGATGATTTGACGATATACGATTTGACATGATTTGAGGTTTGACGACTTGATGATTTGACGATATGACGATTTGATGATTTGACGATATGACGATTTGATGATTTGATGATTTGATAATGATTTGAGGATTTGAAGACTTGATGATTTGACGATTTGATGACTTGACGATTTGATAATTTGACGATTTGATGATTTGACGATTCCCTAGAGTTCTGGATAGTTGATATTGGTTTAACAACCAGAGTCGATTCAGTTCTGAAACATTATACCCACCGTAATTAGGGAAATTGGTATGACATCTCTGGATTCAATGGCACGGGCCTTGGTGGAAAGATTTAACAAACTTTTTCATCCGAATCTGGAGGTTTTGTTCACAGAATTCAAAAGCGAACTGAGGTTTTGGAAGGCGCAGTGGGTAAAAATCTCCGAAGAAAAACTTCCTATTCATGACGAGGCTTTAGGAGCCCTAGCTCACTGCGATAAAGTAATGTTTCCTTTGATAACATCATTTTTAGAAATTCTTATTACACTTCCGATCAGTGTTGCCTCATCGGAAAGAAGTTTTTCTTTGTTGAGGCGAATAAAAAGTTTGCTCCGATCTACAATTTCAGAAGATAGGCTATCTGGCTTAGCCATTATTAACGCCCAGCCGGACGTTACGATCAATGAACAATTAGTTATTGATAGATTTGCCAACAGTGGCCAAAAGCATATGGATTTTGTTTTATAAACAATAAATTGATGAGTTTATTATTGGAATTGTGGATTTGTGTTTTTGTTTGTTTCGTCACATTTTTTCCATCTTATTTATGTTATTGTTAACTGATTTCAGTTTTGTTTTCAGTATATTTGCAATACGGAAACAGTGGCCAAAGGTGTAAATATTTTGTTTTATGTACAATAATTTTATAAAGTTTTTTTTCGGCATGTTTTATTTTTTAGAGTTTATTATTCAAAATAATTGTCGAATTGTGTTTTTGCTTGTTTCACAATATTTTTTCCATCTTATTTATATTATGATGTTTCAAATAAAAAAAAATATATATTTCATTTCATTCCTATAGATTTTATAACTTTGGTTACAAATTTCCATTAACTCATGCCCCCCTGAAAAATCCGCCAGCGTCAGGTGACGAGTAAGTGCTCATACCCTTTTTCCTGACTTCTATTAGTCTGCACAACCAAGTCATATCAGAAAATTATAATGATCCTTCGATATTGATTTCTGACGAGTCAAGTTTCACGAACAATGAAATGTCTAACAGACAAAACTGCAGATATTGGAAGCAACATTTATTGAAGGAAAGTAATTTTCAGGAAAGCACTGATTCACTGATTCGATATTGTTTAGATTATTTGGGCAACACCAACTGCAGTTGAATGATGCTTAGCACTTCGCTAGTAGATGGCGCAGTTTGATGAATTATACCCAGAAACGCCTTCTGAAAATCTCTAGTCAACTCTTTTCATCAAGCAGGCAAGTTTGTCCCAAATTTGAATAATCTCACAAGGGTTTCTGTACATCTTACCAATACCTCAAATGAGAAAAAAATTACTCACGTCATCATCCCATTAAGAACGTACGCATTATCTCACAATATTCACATCAACAATATGCAGAACAACAAATATCAGAATCGAACATCATACTACCGTTTCAAATTCACCTTCGATACTGATTCTCTGAATATTCTAATAGCACAAAACCAATCAAATCGCTGAGTTTGATCGCATGGAATTTTTTTATTGAATAGTAGAATCCCCAGCGCGGAACATCTGGGTTACATGAAATGCATGGCGACAGGTACGTTTGTAGTTCTACTGGTGTCAGCTATAGGCTAGTAAATAGAGACATCTACCTCAAAATGGTTTGGACTAAAGAGTTTTTTTTGTACGGAGTTTGGAAAAGTACGTACTTCAATAATCTGAAAAGTTCTACAGCCTAGCGGGTCGGGAATTTGGGAAAAAGTATCAAATAACACATTTGAGAAATGGGTGGTGAAGTATTAAAAAACAAAATATACAGGAGGACATGGAGGACACCGAGGTGATGCTAAATAACCTATATTTTTTGGGTTTATCGTCCTTTATAACCAAGATACAGGGTGATTTATTAATTTTCCCCATTTGTCGCTTTTGTTTTCGAACTGAACACTTTGCGCGACTAGCTCTTGAATATATAACTCACGGAATAACCTACGTCGCACATCCAAAGCAATTATTCTTTACTTTTCAGCACATTTGAATAAAAGCTTGTCTTTAAAAAGGTTTTTTTATTAATTATTTTTTATAGTTCTCACTTAATTTCCCCAAAGATACTTTTATTCTGAACAAAAATATAAAATATAAATATGTATAACATCTTTTCCGAAAGATTGAATGACAACCTTTTTGCAAGATTTTTCTACATGAAACTATTCCATTTGGGAAAATAACTGTGGATACCTTTTTTACGTGAAAATATCCGCTCTTCCCAAAAATATTTATTTAACTATGAAGTAGCCGAAATTAAGGCCAAAAACTTTGAACAAAACAGGTTTCATTAACTTCTTAGGGTTGGTCAAACAACTAAGAAAGCGGAAAAAACAAATTTTTTACAATTTTTTTCACACATTTTTCCGAACCTATCAGAAGAAAAACCATTTCGGTCCAAATCATTTTGAGCTTTTACTGGAAAATGACTTGACTAAAAAGTACTTTTTATTGTCTAGGCCAATATGTTGGGACCATTATTCCAGATTTCTAACGAGTTAGGTACAGAAATACAACTTGTGATAGTAACAGTAAGCGAATTGTTGTATTTCATACATATTAAGTGGAAAAAAAACACAGCTATCTATACAGGGTGATTCAAAAGTACTTTGACAAACTTAAATATAGTCCGGAAACGTTTCGTTTCCAAGATACAGGGTGTTAAAATTTTATTTTTGTTTTTTTTAAATAATTTTCGAAATACTGACTATAATCAATGGAAAATTGGTATTGAGAGGTTTTTTGAGGTGTCGAATTCGAACCTCATGTTATTATTGCTCTTACTCGTAGGGGGCGCCACCTACACGTCTTTTTCTTTTTTGAAAATTTATAACTTTTTGAGCGTACTACTAGCACATTTTTCAGTAAAAAAATCAATTCCTCTATCATATCTACGTAAAAAAGCTACCCTTGTTACAAGTCGCTATAAGCAAACGCTTTCTAGATATTATTTGATAATCGATGCGTGTTGAAGTAATTACCATTATTTTGCATTTTTCATAAGAATGCTCTGGAAATGGATTTGACGTTTAAGTGAGTAGTTTTGGTTTTTTGTAGGGGGCGCCACCTATTCTATTTATTTTTACTCGTTTAAAATAGTTATTTTTGAATCAAGGGTGCAAAATTTGTATTTGTTTTAATTGTAATTGTTTTAATGGAATTTGCAAGAAATATCAACATTTTATTTCAAGAAATTTGAATATGTAGAATAAAATAAAATAAAGGAAACTAAATTGTATTCAAATAAATTGTTCAAAGTGTCCACCTTCAGCGAAGATACAGGCATTCAGTCTTCTAATCATTGAATCTCGTACCCGCTCAAAAATTATTGGTGTGTTTCTTATTGTTTCACAGGCGTCTACTATTCGGTTTCTTAGATCTTCCTCGTTCGCTACTGGAGTTTTATAAACTAGTTACTTCAAATGTCCCCAAAAAAAAAATAATCTATCGGGTTTAGATCTGGGGACCTTGGTGCCCACGCCTGGTTAGGTTCTTCTACACCCCTACCGATCCATCGATTTGGATAGACAGTGTTAAGGAATTCCTTGGCTAAAATGGGCCGGATCCCCCATCATGCATAAACCACATGCGGATACGAATATCTAATGGTACATTCTGAAGTAGTCCCGGCAATTCATTTTCTAAAAAGTCATATATTAAAAATTGATGATTTCCAGCCAATTTTCTCAAAAACCACTGACACATAGTAATGCGTTGGGGAAAATCTCGTGGCAAAATGAGCTTGTGCCCTTTGAATATGGTATGGATAAAACTGTTGATCGTGGATATTTCTCCAAACTGTGGACTGAGTAGAATTGAGAGCTTCAGCAATTATTCTTGTACTTGTTTCTGGATTCTCCTCGAGAGCGTTCAAATCGTGAGACTAGTAAATGTTGGAGCTGAAGGCAGTAATCGATTAGGAAATCGCTCCTGGTAAATACGTCTTGCTTCGCGCGCATTGCCATCCGCAAGGCCATAAACGAAATGCATATCGGCTAAATGAGCATTATTGTTTAAATAATCCATTTTTTCAAAATTGGTGTTTTAAAACTTACAGAAACTTTAACAAAACAACAAAACGTTTAACTGTCTCATAATATGTAATTACCAAAACTACTTACTTAAACGTCAAATTCATTTCCTAAGCATTCTTGTGAAAAAAGCAAAATAATGGCAATAACTTCAATTATCAAATAATCGACTTGAAATTTTCAAGTCCAAATATCTAGAAAATGGTTGCTTATAGCGACTTGTAACATGGGTAGCTTTAGATATGATAGAGGAATTGATTTTTCTACTTAAAAATGTGCTAGAAGTACGCTCAAAAAAGTTAGGAATCTTCAAAAAATAAAAAGACGTGTAGGTGGCGCCCCCTATAAGTAAGAGCAATAATAACATCAGGTTCGAATTCGACACCTCAAAAAAACCTGTCAATACCAATTTTCGTTCAATTAAGGTCAGTATTTCGAAAGTTATTTGAAAAAAAGTAAATAAAAATAAAACAACACCCTGTATCTTGGAAACGAAGCGTTTCCGGACATATATTTATTTGGACAATTCCTATTAGAATGTTGTGAGGAATCACCTCCTGAAGTTTGTCAAAATACTTTTGAATCACCCTGTATAGGAATATAATATGACATTGGACTTCCCAATTTCATTCATATATGGGTACTTCATATTTTCTGAGAAATTAATCTGATGATTTTTAAGCAACGAAATGACGAAATCCAGTAATTACCATTCCTTCGTTGGTAATTATCAAGCGACTATATTCCAGTCCAAATGAATGAAAATCGAACATGAACATGTTTGCACAAACTTTTTATGGATATTTCCACGAACGGCTGGAAGAAAATGCTTGTAGTCTCGGCGACTCCTCGAAGAATCAACAGATCAACATTATCGAGCTGAAAGTCTATTACAAAACATCAACAAGTTATGTTTACTTTCTATTTTTATTTCGTAAGGCAGAGTGCCAAAAAAGCAGGCGTATGGACAAAAATAGACGTGAAAATCGTGAGTGCAGCCTATATTTCGTGTAACTCTATTATTGATTCGAAAAAAACTATAATGGAATGAGTTAGTTGGAAAGTTGCCTAATCCAATGAAAGTAAACTGAAAAAGCGAATTTTGGGAACAAATCGGGAGAACTTTTTATTGCTCGATAAATAGTATTAGGATTAGTGGATGGTAGGACTAATTTTAGCTAATTTAGGGATTATTGCCTCTGCACAAGGACCCTGTAGAACAACCGACTCTCTAGATTATAATCGCGACATGATCGACATTTTTTCAATCGTACCGAAACCAACGAGTAAAACCAATAACCAGTTTTTTAGCGCCTATTCATGGATGAATCATAACCCCAATAAATATTACGCAGACAGCCTTATAAGCAAGTTTTTTCTTCATTTTGTATGTGTACAGATATAGACTGATTGTTTATTTAGATGTGTACAGCATTGACCTCATTCCGCAGAAGCACGTCAACGATAAGTATTGATAATTATATACTTTTCAGTGTGATACATGTCGATAAGGTTCTCGTATTTTGTGTATTTACTTTCGCCCAATAAATTTCCCGTACCTGATACTCATAACACTGTGAGAAGTAAATAATGCTTGATTTCCAGAAAACTCCGGTGTACTTATGAAGAGGGTACAAATGCATGAAAGATAAACAAACCATTCCCGATAACTCCGACGCAGTCACACCTACAATAACGTTCGTACGATGCGAACGCAGAATTCAAATATAATAATTTGTAAGTGAATACTCATAAATGTTACAGATATTTTTATATTGAGTTAAATAACGTGTTATATTTCGAACCATATGTTTTTAAAGAATTATTTTAGTGCATACATTTCAATATTGAGTTAAATATGTCTCAAACTCCATATTTTTTATTTTAGTGTTTTAACCTGATGATGACAAATACCATGTCGAAACGTAGGTAAGAGAAATTATATGAATTGATTGAATCAGACCTTTATTCCGAGAAATTGAAGAAAATATATATGTGGTCAAGAAACTGAAGAAATATATATATATATATATATATATATATATATATATATATATATATATATATATATATATATATATTACTAGTAAAATATTGGATAAAATATGAAGAGAGTATTATCCCTGACTTCCAGGGCAACAACCAACGTCACCACGGAGGCAGCTATAGCTACCTACGTGACATCCGAGTCCAGGAATATAAATATGAAGAGAGTATTATCGAGGGGACTGTTAAAAACAAAATGGAAAGAATTTAGTGGACATAGCCCTCAGAAAAAAGAGTTAACCGTAGACACGTGTTTCGGGCTCTCGGCCCTCATCAGTACGGTGGAGAAGTGCGAGGATGAACAACACTTGGTAGAAAACGACAAATCAACGGAGTCAACAAACAGAAGCCAACCGCTCATTTGTGGTTTCGGTCAGCAGACCCTGACTTCCAGGGCAACAACCAACGTCACCACGGAGGCAGCTATAGCTACCTGCGTGACATCCGAGTCCAGGAATATCCTCGCACTTCTCCACTATATATATATATATATATATATATATATATATATATATATATATATATTCTAATTTCTTTACAACATTTGTTTATATTCTTTATTTTCTCGGAATAAGGGCCTTAGTCAGTCTATGTATTTTTTATTCCATGCGACGTTTCGACATTGTTTATGCCATCTTCAGGTAAATTCTTAAAATAATGTAAAACATGTAAAGTTAAAAACATAATACGTTACATAACATCAAATTCGATTAAAATTCAAAACTTACAATATAATTCAATTGTTATTCTTTCATTGTTTCGGTTCATGTTTCATGATTGAATTTGGGTTTGTTTTATCTGTAATCGTTTTTTTTTAATAAAATACATGGGGTTTTCAAGTGAAAAATAACTACTTCTAGAATATATAGGTATTTCCACAAATCATTAATAGTACTTGATTGAACACATCATAAGCGAAAATGGCTATCTATTTCTACAGTTTCAGTACTGCCAATCGTAGCACGAATACCTGCTGTGTTCGACATATTCAGTTATAATACGAGGGCTCTTTGCTATAATTCATGCAAGACTTTTCCATGTAGAAATGTAAAGATCAGTTTATTTTTTTATATATTTCTTGTTGTGGAGTGAGAGTTTATGGTGTATGCCACCAAATAATTACATCCTAATTTACCAAATAATTTCATCACACATACATACTTTGTGCTTCAAAATATACATATTTGTGCTTCATCATGAAGAATAGAAAAAAAACTCAAAATGATGGTCTATATTTATAATCAATTGTTTAAGGTAATTTCACATTATTGCTAAATTTAAGAGCAACCAAATAATTTGCTTATTATGTAACTTCCGACCTCAACAAACGATATTTTTAAACCCATATATATTTTATAAAAAAAACGTGTGTGGTCGGTGTTGACTGGTAGAAATCGTCACGTAATACCAAGCAATACTATACCTATATATTCATTTTCCAAACTACTCCGCCACAGTAAAAGGTATTTTATTCCTGATAATAGTATTCGTTATATTTTTGGATTTATCGGGAATTAGGACCAGGGAGTAAAACTATTTTTTTTATCGCTGACGTTTCGGAAGTTTTTTCTGCTCATGGATTCAACTAAAAAACTGTTCAGTAGTCGATACAAACTCTGGTCGATAAAAACACATTGGCACAAATTACACATTGAAAACTTTAAAATTGTATATAAACAAATACAGACACGTCAAAATGAAACAACAACCGTGTATGGTCAATATTCAACTGATCATCCCACCTGAAATATTCCAGCGCTACATAGATAAAGAAACGAAAAAACAAAACAAATCTTTTGTGTATCATTATTTAGAAATATGTTTTTCTTTTGAACCTTTCTAGAATATGGGTGTATATTTTTGTCAGGTTTCGTGTATCACTTTTTTGGTTTACGCAATTATCATGGAGATTGATTTGAATAATTTCGCCCAATAATCTCTTTGAATAAGTCAGCTCTTTTTCAAAAATTTTTCCTGAATCGAAATCAAAATTGCACGTCGATTCAAAATGATGTGCAGCAAGTGCTGTTTTTTCTTTTTTATTTCTATTCTTTTCATAGCAGTCATATTTGTGTTGATATATTCTGGTTTTTAGGTATTGTTTAGTTTGCCCTATATAACATTTCCCACATTCACAGGGAATGCTATATATTACACATGAATCTGATTTAGTTGGTATCTCATCTTTTAACTGCGTGAATAATTTTCCTGTAGTTTTCAAATTGTAAAAAGGAAACTTGTGAGAATCAGTTGATAAACATTTTTTATTTTTATATGAGAGTCCATCTAGATATGGAAATTTGAAATAGTAACACATTTCTTTCGGAAACATATCTTGCCTACCTGTGCCTTGACGTTTATTAATGATACTATTAATTAATTTCGTGAGGTAGTAGTTGTTTTTCAACAAGTTTTTCGCCTTAACTAAATTTTCCGAATGGAAACAATTATCCATTCGGAAAATTACAAACGACAGTGTTGCCAAATATTCATTTTACAATTAAAAAAAAAACTCAATTTTTTTCTTAGCCCAGTATGCCTTGATCAGGTTAAAATATATACTAATTTACATCAGTAACTCATAGTAATAGTCATTTCATCGATAAGATCAATAACAAATCCTACAGCAGAAATTGAAATTTTCTGAACGCATTTTCAACGAAAAAATCGTTATTTTCAAATTGTACCTATCGAGGGCCATCTTGCCATTCGATAGAGAATTTAATTACCAATTCAACGATATACATTATGTATCACTTTCTTTTTGTTCAAAACTAAAAACGATCAATTATTGATTTTGTACAATATTTTATACGATGCCTACAAATTCCAATGAGTTATCCGTTTAGGTTTGATGAAATGAAAGGTAGCCGTGGAATCATGGAAAACAGTGCTTAATGTCATGTCATGTCAAAAGTAAAATACCAATTTTACTTGTCATCTCGTTTCGTTTGTAAAATTTTTTTTGGAAATGGAAACTAATAATCGTTATTCTCGAAACGAACAAACCTATGTGATATTGATATACGGAGAATGTCAGAAGAACGCTGTCAATGCTAGTATGCTATACGCTGCTCGTTATCCGTTAAGACGGCACCCATCGAGGACCTATTTCAGGAAATTGGAAATGATGCTAAGGAAAGAACCAGCTGATCAAAACCACATCCACTTCATCGCCAGTGAAGAAGCGGAAACTAATGTTTAAGCATATGTTCATTTTTCTCCATCTGCCTTAGTGCGATAATTGGAAATTTAATGTGGGATCAGCAGGAAAAGTGCCAGAAAAGTATTGAAAAAACATAAATATTGCATCAGCATCTATATGAAAATGACCCAGAACGGAGACTAACTTATTGTAATTGGCTTTTGCGTTATCATGATTTGAATAATGGTTTTGTCTCGAAGATACTGTTTACAGATGAGTCTAGGTTTACGAATAATGGTATGTTCAATAGGAATAATACAAGGTATTGGGCTCAAGAAAATCCTAGGTTGCTGAGAGAAGGTAATTTTCAAGAAAGATTTGGATTCAACGTCTGGGTAGGAATCATAGGGACAAGAATCATTGAACCAATTCTTTTCGACGAGCCTTTGACGGGCCAAAGATATCTACAAGTCTTAGAGCACGATATTCAAAATAATATCAACGATTTACCTGAGAGCATCAGGGAAAATATGTTTTTTCAGCAGGATGGTACAGGACCACATAATACTAATATTGATCATCGCCAATATCTTAGTGATACCTATGGGCAGAGATGGATTGGAACAAATGGTCCAATCAGATGGCCAGCCAGATCGACCGATTTAGCCCCTATTGATTTTTATTCATCACATGAAATCCAAAGTATACTCGAGGAGACCAACTTCTTTGGAGAACTTGAGAGAGTTTCAGGAAATTCCCGCTCACGAACTGATAAATGTGATGAGGTGTACAATAAATAGAACTAGTCTATGTGTTAGGGAAAACGGGCAACACTTCGAACATATCATTGGTCATTAATAAATAAACTTTTCGATGGTTGTGAAACTCTTCTATTGAAAACAGGATAATGGTATTGCGAGTAATAATTTGTACGTTGAATGTTTCACTGTTTCAGTCATTAGATTTATTAACAGTTTAATTATATTAAAGTTATCTTTTCTGTAATGGGTTCATGATCATTACATATTGTCAAGTCGATTATTTTTGGTAATTCATTGTTACCATTCTGAGGTAAAATTTGAAAGAATGAATAGATGTAATTACCAATTTTTTCAGATTGATTTCATTTTTTTAAATGGCTCTCTACGTTTTAAACAAAAAGAAAGTGGTATATAATGTATATTGTTGAATTGGTAATTAAATTCTGTATCGAATGGCAAGATGGCCCTCGGTAGGTGCTATTTGAAAAAAACGATTTTTTCGTTAAAAATGCGTTCAGAAAATTTCAATTCCTGCTGTAGGATTTGTTATTGATCTTATCGATGAAATGACTATTACTATGAGTTACTGATGTAAATTAGTATAGATTTTAACCTAAACAAGGCATCATGGGCTAAAAAAAATAATTGAGAAATTATGTTTTTTCAATTGTAAAATAAAAATTTGGCAACACTGTCGTATGTAATTTGAGCCAAAAAACATCAAACATACAGGGTGTTTCATTCATTTCCAAAAATAGTCTTTGGTTTGAATCGATTCTCTTAGAATTATTTTGGTTTCTTCATAATTCATCGGATGATCTTCATTTCCGGGATTGCACAAGAATGTTTTTGAAGAAAAGGGAAACATTCTCAATTGAATATAGAATAGAAAGTTTATCCTTCAGTCGCAGATGATTCCACATCTGATTTTATGAACATCCTGTTCATATTTTCAACAAATCAATATTTTTGAAGTTCACAATCGCTTTTGTGGCCAATAATTCTAGATTTTAAAGTTTGACTAGTTTGGCCTATACACTTTTCAACGCAAGAAGTACACGGTACACTCTGTAAACAGTATTAGATTCCTTCATAGAATTTTGTAATAATTCTTCTGGAAAATTTAAATTTTTGGTTCTTGTTTCAAAACACTTATGATATTGAGAGATAAATTGAGGAACTTATGCTGAATATTAAGTCGAGATGGTTCCTAGGGTAAAAAAGGAGAGTTTGTGGTCGCTTCTAGCAAGAAAAAAAATAATTCTGGTCTGTATTTTCATCTCCCCACAAAATTTATACAGTGCTTCTCAGAAGTCCCTCCCCAGCCTTATTTTTGGAACGATTATACATAAACAAATGAAATTTGGAAACTGAATATTAAAGGTTGTAAACTTCCCTACTAGTGATGATAGATGACGAAATCGTCAAAGATGACGTCACAAGGCCATTGTGACCAATAATTTTAAATGAAACCCTACGGCAAGCGATACCTCTTTTGAAAGGTATCGAAAAAACCTATCCAATGATACTAATTTTGTTTGTGTTTATGGCAGTTTTAATGGCTCATTAGTAAACATTAAAATTTAAATTCCATTCAGTATGATATTAATTACAGATTTGAGAATCAGTATCTACTTATAGAAATTGCTCGAAGTGACCTCCATTTACTTCCTGACAGTGGAATATCCTATTTTTAAACTCTTCTCGTACTTTTGCAAATGTGTCTGCGGAAACAGCCTCACATTCTGCAACAATACGTTGTTTTGAAACGTCAATATTGTCAGGTTCAGTGGCGTAAACCATCGATTTAAGGTATCCCCACAGAAAAAAATTCAAAGGTGTGAGGTCCGGTGATCGAGCTGGCCATTCCGTTGAACCTCGTCGTCCAATCCATCTACCACGATACTCCTCATCCAAATAACGTCTTACTGCACCGTAATAGTGTGGAGGAGCACCATCCTGTTGAAATGTCATTTCCAAATTGCCGAATTCATCTGGATTATCTTCCAAAATTTCAAGGATTAACGGTTCTATTGCGTTTTGCAACAGCTCCAGATAAACCTCACCAGTTAAATTAGTATTTGAAAAAAGAGGCCCAACGATGTGGTTTCCCAGGATACCTGCCCGAACATTCACCTTCTGGAGAAATTGGTTATGTGTTTCACGAAACAGGTGAGGATTTGCGTCACTCCAATACCTCACATTCTGTGTATTTACATTTCCATTTAGATAGAAAGTACTTTCGTCACTAAAACAAATTGTTTTGACATAGTCTGGCTGTTGGTTAATTTTAGTTTCCATATTTTCACAAAATTCTAGTCTTCGGTCTGGGTCGTCGTCTGAGAGTTGATGAACCATTTTTAATTTGTATGGATGAAATTTGTTTTTTTTCAACACCCTGTGTACTGTACTTCGACTGACTTCACAGGTAGATGCAACGTGAGTTGTTGAAGAAGTAGGATTAACTATTACTTCTGCCAGTATATCAATTTTTTTCTCATCAGAAATTTGTGGTCTGCCAGATCGTTTCGCATCATTAATACTACCCGTTGTTTCAAACTTACGAAGAAGCTCCCTTAAATAAGTCCTCGAAACGGGGCGATCGGGAAACCTCTCATTAAAAATGCGTTCTGCTGCATGAATATTTTGTCCAGTTTCACCAAGAATTAGGATCGCTGCTACTTTATCACCTAAAGCACGTACCATTTCGCTTCTTGAAGCACTTAAACGTTCGGCTCACAACAGTTTGACAAATCATTAAAATGTACAAAAATATTAAAAGTACCAAAAGCTGCTAAAACAGTTGAACGTTCGATTAACAATACACAAATTATTAAATGTACAAAAACTTGGACAATTACAAAAACGTCGGATTAGGGAGACTAACAAAAACGTCAGCTTATTTGACAACTATCCAGAGGCGGAGCTTGAATTTTGAATTTTAGTATTAACTGATTTAATTCATCACAGCTTTGCGTTTTTTAAAAGCGAGTTTCCAAAACTGCCATAAACACAAACAAAATTAGTATAATTGAATAGGTTTTTTCGATACCTTTTAAAAGAGGTGTCGCTTGCCGTAGGGTTCCATTTAAAATTATTGGTCACAATGGCCTTGTGACGTCATCTTTGACGATTTCGTCATCTATCATGACTAGTAGGGAAGTTTACAACCTTTAATATTCAGTTTCCAAATTTCACTTGTTTATGTATAATCGTTCCAAAAATAAGAGGGGGGGAGGGGACTTTTGACAAGCACTGTATGGTTTGAACGAGTACCTCTGCGGCGTGCCACGAACAACTCCCAGACAAATTGCTTTCCATGGTCGAATGTTAACTCAATAAACACTATCATCCACACTCGTTGCGTAGGTGGGATGATGAGGTCACTATTGTGGGATAAGTTCCGCTAGAATGAAAAAAAAGTGCACGGCATTCTTTGGTGAATATAGATTATAAATAGAAATTGCGAACTGGGAGGAGCTTTTAATTACGGACCCTGAATCTGTACAGTGAACGAGTTAATAAAAAGTTTTCAGTAATAACGAGTTGTGATATTATGAAGCAGGTGGGCGGAAAAGTAGCGGATTCGTTCGTCGAAACTGGATCAGTAAGCGTAGAGTTAATTATGATTGGACTGAGGGATTGTTCCATCATCCAGAAGACAAAGAAAGTTTGATATGATGGATTTTTTCACCATCACTTCTTCAGTAGGACCTATTTCATTCTCAGCATAGTAGGTCAGTAGATATAGACAATCAATTAGCATTAATTCCAGAAGTTTTCAAACTTCAATGGTATGTTAGTGCATCAATGAAAACAAACTATAAAATTTTGCAGAAGTCTGTGATGAAAAGAACATTGTTTTAATTGCAAAACATGTTTTCATGCTTTATTATTGCACTGAAAATTGCAAAAGTTCTGCAAACTAGGCATACCTATATTAATGGTGTTTTACAACATGCATTAATTGACATGTTTTTTGGGTAACCTTCCACAGTCTGAAAATGAAAATATAATCAGGAAAATCTATACAAGGTTACCAAAAATACACAAACCATCTCATCCTCTACGCCCTATTGTAAGTTCCATTGGATCTCCTTCACAAAAACTCGCTAGCTAGATACCTACTCAACATCCTGAAAACACTATCTGGAAATGGAAATAGTTTTATAAAGAATACCCCTCACTTTCTGGAGAAATTGAATGAATTACAAATTCAAGATGAAGATCTTCTAGTAAGTTTTGATGTCGAAAGTTTGTTTACTAATGTCCCTATTGATAAAACTCTAGAAATAGTGAAAGAAAGATTAGAAAATGACACATCACTGAAGACAAGAACAAAACTGGATGTCAGTGCCATCATAGAATTACTCAAACTATGCACGGAAAAAACATATTTCCAATTCAAGAACGAATTTTATCAACAAGAGTTTGGTATGGCGATGGGTTCTCCTTTGTCACCCATTTTAAGTAACATATTCATGGAATACTTTGAAGAATCCTTCGTTGGGACATTCCACAATGGTCCAAAAATATGGTGGAGATACGTGGATGATGTTTTCGCTATCTGGAATCGAAGTGAAGAAGAATTGAACATTTTCTTGGATCATATAAACGGTCAAGAACCGACGATCAAATTCACGTTAGAATTAGAACAAAACAACCAACTCCCCTTTTTAGATGTCATGATCCGAAAATCATCATCCCGAATGGAAACATCTGTACACAGAAAGAAGACGCATACCAATCGATATCTACACGACAACTCAAACCATCATTCAGTGTGAAAAAAGGCATAGTTAAATGTCTCTATAATCGAGCCCAAACAGTTCGCAATTCCAACCAGAATCTACAGGATGAAATAAACTTCATAAAATCTGTTCTCAAGGAAAATGCATATCCGGATCAGTTTGTGGAAAAAACAATCACTGACATTGAAAACAAAAATCCATCAAACAACCAATTAACACAACCAACAGGAGTACTCCCACCACCTACACATTTCACAACCAACATAATACCTTATGTCCCCGGATTATCTGAAAAAATCAAACGAATTGGACATAGGTATGATGTGAGAACATCATTTAGAACAACAAACACACTGAGATCTATAATAAAACAAACAAAACCAAAAAACTCAGAAGAAAGTACCAAAAACTGTGTTTACAACATACCTTGTTCGTGTGGTGATAGTTATATAGGTGAAACGTCAAGACCATTGGAAGTGCGCCAAAGTGAACATCAGAGTTACATCAGAAATCGACAAATAACTGGATCCAAAATTGCAGAACATATCCTCACATCCAATGGCGATCATACGATTGAATGGACTAGGATAAAAATCTTGATGAAAGAACCACACCGAGAGGAGAAAATTGAAAGAAACGGCCTGTATTCTCCTTTCCAATAACAACTGCTTTTCAACAAATTCTGTTGAAATGGATCATACATGGTTACCTCTACTCAGAGAGGAAGTGAGATATGGTAGAATGCTAATAAACTGATCTGAACAACACCCCATATATCAAATGAGCAATACGTCACTCTCAAACTTTTTTGACAGATCTCAATTGACATCCGCCAGTTGAAAAATCGAAAAAGACTCTGCGAGAAAAAATCCAAATTATTAAAACAATTAAAGGAGATTTAGCAGATTTTGAGAACAGGGCAGATATAGTCCCCGAAACGTCAAGCAAAAACTATATAGAGAAGTGTCTTTTGAATTTTTTAAAATAAATTTTTTGATAAGCAAATTCAGAAAACGACAAGTTATTGACCAATTGAATCATTTTTCTATAGGAAATATAATTTGGTGAACGCAATAACTTATCGGGGTGAACTAATTAGTTTGCCCTTTCTACACTTGTATAGATTTTCCTGATTATATTTCCATTTTCAGACTGTGGAAGGTTACCCAAAAAACATGTCGGAAAACGTTGTTCCTTCACAAAAAACCACATTCATTCAATACTAACATGCATTAAGTTTGCAACCTTGTAAAAGTTACGGAACCTTGTTATTTTTCATTTGTTTAGGTTTTTCATTGTAATTTGTTTAAATAAATTACAAAAGTTCTGCAGATTGGATAAGTGAATGGAAAAAAAGTTTAAAATATTCACGTACATTTGCAACCATTTCTGAAAAACGCATCATTTATTTATTAAACTTTTTTATCGAGGCTCCCATTTCCAATACACACAAGCATTGAAATGATCACAAAAGTTTTTATTGTGGTTGCAAATAAAGAGAATACCGGATATGTAACTTTGCAACCTTATACGAAACACGGAACCTATTTATCGACCAATATTTTTTTTTTATTTTACAACTTCTGAAATAATTGCAAAAGTTATGCAAATTACAATTAAAATTACGACTAATATTTTACGTGACGCAAGAGATTTGCAACCGTCATTGTTCAACGGAACATTTTTTTTGTACAGTCGATTTGTTTTTTTTCATAATTTGGCCATAAATTGCAATAATTGTGCAAATAGGTTTAAGATATATATTAGACCAACATATCTACAGTGGTGCAGTTATCAGTCATCGCGTATATCTGTTATATTTTGTACTGGTTGATTGAAATTGCATCCGAAGAATAATACGGTTACGTAGTTAACCATTTTTTTTTTTTTTTTTTTTTTAATTTTAATTAATTTTTTATTCCATTTTTGTATTCAACTTAAATAATGAATTATAAAATATGATAAAATGATGGACAGAAAACCAGATAACATCCACATCGCCTAAGCTTCAAGAGCTTGTATTGCGGTTTGATATCCTCTGATTTTCTGATTTTCATATCTACTTGTTTACAAATTATAATCATCTTTCTAGTACCATTTTTCAGATGATAGAATCTCTCAAATTTTTCCTAAACAGGTGGGTGATTATAGATTAGACGTTCATTTACTGTAAGGACTATTCGAAAATTGTATTATACATATTCTGATTTCGTCCGATAATATCCTTGATAACATGTTTGTAGGAATTCAATGTATTTAATTTCTTAGCTTGTAGTGGAAGCATATTGTATAACCTGGGTCCATAAAAAAGTATATTTCTTTGGGAGTGATTTTTTCTCATTAAGGGCACCCTAAGAGACAGATTTTCAGTGAATCTGGTGGATCGTGAATGATTTATAGAAAAATTAATTTTTTCTTTGAATACCCAGATCAAGCACTGGTAAGCGTAAACGTTTCTGATCATAAAGATATTGGATTCCTGATAAAGAGACTGCGTTGAGTAACGTCTGTTTTTCTTTAGCATAATTTTAGAATAGAGTTTTGAGCAAGCTGAATATTTTTAGAACATTATTATAGAGACCGCCCCAGATAATGATACAATATCTTACCACAGATTCTACTAGTGAGTTATATAATAATATTAGATTGTTTTTATTAAGTATATCTCTTAGAATATAGAATCTGTGGTAAAGACTTCTAATTCGTTTTATTACGTACTTTGCTTGATCATCCCATCGCATGTGCTGATCTATAACAATG
This sequence comes from Gonioctena quinquepunctata, assembly GCA_018342105.1. NCBI lineage: Eukaryota > Metazoa > Arthropoda > Insecta > Coleoptera > Chrysomelidae > Gonioctena > Gonioctena quinquepunctata. Next base: position 192,558 of record JAFIRS010001332.1, on the reverse strand, counting down.
CCAAGGTATTTCATTGAGGTAGTTTTATCAACTTGTGGACAGGTACATTCATTATATTGTTTTTTACAGGTGAATTTGTGTATTTTCAGTAGCTCATTCCTAGGTTGGTCTGTGGCTTGAAGAGTAAAGGTGATATATTTTGTTTTTTTATATTCAAGCTCAATAAATTGTGATTTAGCCAGGTCTGGATTTTTTTAAGATCCTCTTCTGCTACTTTATACAAATCAACCCATGTATCACTGGAAAACACTATGGCAGTATCATCAGCATATGATATTAGGCTTCCTTGGATTTGTTTTATTTCAAAAATACTGTTAAGATATATGAGAAATAGTATAGGACCTATTACAGTACCTTGTGGAACTCCGATATTTATTTCTAGTGAGTCACTCAGATGGTTATCAATTTTTACTTGTTGAGTTCTATGGTCCAAGTAATTTCTCATGACCTCAAGGGCTGGACCACGTATACCTACCTTGTATAATTTATCAATCAAGACACCATGCTGGACGGTGTCAAACGCTTTGCTAGGTCGAGAAAAACAGCCATACATTTTTTGAGCCCTCAAGGTGAGAAATTATCTGTCTACTTACTTCCAATACTGCATTCTCTGTGCCAATATTTTCTGGAAACCAAATTGGCTCCGTGATATTATTGAATGTTTATTGAAAAACTCATAAGTCTATCTTTCATGATCGTTCAAATAATTTAGCAAAATTGTTAATTACTGAAATCGGTCGGTAGTTTGTTAGTTCTTCATGCTTACCGGATTTATATACAGGGTCACTAAACAATTTTTCCACTGCTGAGGGAGCATACCACTTCTGAATACTAAATTTATGAGATGTACCAGGGTTTTATCAAGATAGTATGATTTTCTTTTATGATTTTTGCTGGAATTCCATCTGGACCAGGAGAGACATTATTTTTCAAGATTGATATTTTTCAATGAGTTCATTTTCAGTAATTGGAGTTAAAAATATAGAAGATAGAGCTGAAGATTCATTTAAGAATTGTCTAGGTAATTCTTCCACTTATTCAATCTTTCCAGCCATTTCTGTACCAATACTTACAAAATACTTATTGAAAATGTTTGCTTTTTCACTATTATTTGAAACAATTTTTCCATCAAGGGATTTCACGGGTATATCTTTCAGATTGTTTTTAGTGACAGTTATTGTTTGCGGCCTCATTCATCAACTCCCAGGTTTTTTTGTGTTTCCGTATACTTCACTTATTTTTTTTTATAATAATCATTTTAGTAGTTTTTAAAGCTTAGTCAATCTATTTCTATATTGTGTGTATTGTAATTTATTTTCTTCAGAATAATTATTCAGTAACCGCTTTTTTAGATAATCTCTATGTTTTATCGATTGTATTAGGCCACAGGTTATCCATGGTTTTATTTTCTTTGTTCTGAGGTTCTAAGTGTTATTTTGTATGTTGCTTTGTTAATGCAGTTCTGTATTTTAGATCAAATATATCATATGCTTCCTGTATGTTATTATTGTTTAGAACATCATTCCATGATTCAGTTTGTAAATATAAATTGAGTTTCTGTGAATCGGTTTTCTTTATATAATTTTGCTTTGGTGATATGTTTCTATTATTGCTTATTATTTCGATATCGATAGCTATCGCAATATGATCGGATAAGTCGCTCTTTATTACCATTGGTTTGATTTTAGTAGATTTTTCAATGACTTGTTTCTTAAAAAAATGTGGTCTATTATACTTTCAGAATTTTCGGTTACTCTTGTGAATGTATTTATAAAGGAAACAAATCCATGCTCTCAAACATTGTTGCTGTATGTATTTCCTTCGTTTGCAGTAGTATCATGAAGGTTTATATTTATATCACCAAGAAATATTTCAATCTGTTCATTGTTTATATTTGAAAGATACGTTTTATGTCTTCAATGAATTGTGATTGGTTAGTTGAAGGGGTCTGTAGGAGGCAGTGATTCCTATAGTATTATTATTCTTATTCAGGATTATCCTTAATAATTTCGTTTCTGTTAGGTTAAATAATTTTATATTAGCAGGCATATCTTGTTTGACGTAAACAATCAAACCATCACTTTTATTTATGGCCGATTCATTGTGATAGACATTAAAATTTGGAATATTGAAATCTCTCACGTTATCAATGGCCCATGTTTCTGAGAGAACTATTACATCAATATATTCAATTTCGTCTTGCAAGTATATCATCAGTTCATCAAAATGTTTTCGGATACTTCTTATGTTAAAATGTATCACATTTAAGTGTATTCTATCGTTAACATATCTGAAACATTCACTTATATCATTACATATTTTAGTCTCAATGTCACCCTCCCTATCCAGAATATCAAGAAACTCTATCATCCTTTAATAATAATGCACATATACAATCAAGTGAGTAATGATAAAGGAAAGACAGCTACGAAGAAGCTGATTAGGTAGTTCAAGTAGGCTGAGTTGCGTCAGTCTCCCAGCTATATACACATATATACTAATCTATACATTTATATTACAGTATGAAAGTGTTTTACTTCTGTTGATATTACTTCCAGGTGAGATACCGATAAAAGTTTACTTTTCGAAATTCATTGATAATGATTCTACTAGTTTTCCTTAATTATTATAAGTCACTATAGCTGCTGAAGTAACTAGATTTAGAAACTACGTTTTATGCATTCATTCAAAAAAGAAAAAAACTTAAAGCAAGAAAATTATTCGTATAAATGGACATAATTAAACATATATGGTAAGTTCGTCAAACCTCATTTAATTTGGCTAGGTCTTCTTCTTTATTGATAGTTTGGATTTCATTTCGGCATTTCACATATATTTTTCCATTTTCAGTCCATACTGATGTCTTCGATAATTTATTTATAGCCTTTGTCATCAGCTCAAGTCTCCATTGGGTTAGATCTTCTTGATCACAACACCAGATCCCTTTAGTAATTTTTTGTTTTTGTAGATGTTTTGTTTTGTGTTTAAATTTCTGAGCCTCATGAATATCCCTCTAGATTTTTTTCCTGCATCAGTCCCAGTTTTTCCGATTCTTCGACAAACTTCGATATCATCGATAGATATTTTCATGTTCATTTTTGTATTGAATAGGTCCATAATTTCTTTTTTTATGTTTTCTCCTACTTTTTCCTTATAATTGAAAATTCTAATGTTTAATTTTTGGTATCCTGCTCCAAACAATCAGCTCTCTTTATTATTTCCTGATTTTCCATTTTCAACTTGATGAGATCTTTGTCTAATTTTTCGATGGCTATTTGATTATTTTTCTTCTCTTCGTTGTAATCCTTAGAAATATTCTTCAGTTTTTGTTCCAATGTTTTGAGTTTCTCATCCACGCTTCTTGTTATAGCTTCAGACACATTGTTTACAAGCGTTTTTATGAATGTCTCGTCTTTCAACACTGAAAGTACAGCCAGATTCACGACGCCTTTTATTTCGTCCTTGATTTCTCGTGTCATTACCATTTTTTTTTTGTCCACTGTTCTTATTACACTATCTTCCACTTTATACAGAGTAACGTTTTTTAACAATTTGATTCATATACTTCGTTTATTATATTTATATAGCCGGGAGTACTGAATAGGTGTTTACACTCCGAACGGCATGATACGAATCTCGGAAGCAATCACTGTTTTCGACTAATCAGCGGAATAAATTTAAACTAATATTTTCGAATGCAACAATCGAAAGAATACAAAATTGTAATTGTAATATGATGTTTTGAATTCATATCGAAAACGTTAGCTTTCAACATTGAATGATTTCACCTACCGTTGACGAGCTTCTTCTTGGTCGATAGTTAACCTGATAACACAATGAATGTCATTTATTAGGTATATAAAAATCTTTATTATTCAGATAACACAGGTGTTGCAAAAATAAATATTTTTTTCAATTCCTAATGTTCCGCATTGTAACATAGTTCGCAAATTATTATACTGCCACCAATTGGTAAAATGAGTTGTCTGCCCGATTCGCAAAACTTTTCCTTTTTTTGGTAGAATACAAATACGAAAATATTTTTCTTTTGATTTTACCCTCATTTCCGTGTTACAGACGAGGTTGCAAATTAATTAAAACATTCTACGTCAGGACATCTCCACTTGCAACCATTATTTAAAACTTTTGTAATAATTTCGATACTTATTTAAAAAAAAAACAATTTAATGAACATATTTTCCGTTTGACGCAAGAGGTTGCAAATTAAAACTCTTGTCAAAAACATTATTTTAGTTTTTTTTTGAGTTTCGATAAAACAGACATTTTCGTTTTGTATGAGTGGATGTAAATTGCTATTTTTCAAAACTTCGAAAGTTTGCAGAACTTTTGCAAATTTTTCCGCGCTAAAAATGTGAAAATTCATTATCATATCATTATCATAATACTGATTTTCAACATCTTCCGTTCAGAAAAAAGGGTTGCAAAATCAGACTACATATCATATGAACGTCCTCTTCACACCACTGAAGTTTTGAACCTTTTGTAATTATTATTAAATATTGGGAAAATCATGTTTATCTCTACTGGCCTATAGGTGGATGGTTGACTTCCAGAAATGATGAAAAATGTAATTATCAATCACAAATTGAAGGGTACAATTTAGATTTCATTGTGAGTTTTTTCATGGGGTAGACATTAAAAAAGAGTACTGCAACACCAAATTTCATGAATGAGTGAGTCTTTATTTTTAGGGCCAACTATTATTATTTTTCAATGAATAGAATAGACATTTATTTCCAAGAAAACAACAGTGTTTGTAGGAAAGTGTTCAGTAGTAGAGAACAAATTTACAATGATGGAACAAAATTGTCTTGATCATCGGTTATAGACTATACGCATTTACAAGAACTATCATAACAAAAGTATTACAACATAAGTACATTTTACATTGTATCACCAAGAAATTCATCCATTGAATAGTACGGCAGAACATTTTTAATTGAACATTTGAATTTATTGAATGACCATCTTAAATTGATTTGTTGAAAATATAAACAGGATGTTCATAAAATAACTTCATTTTAATCGTGGATTTTTCAATTCACAGAAGAATCTTTTATCAATATCCAATTGAGAATTTTTCCTTTTTCAACAATCTTAAATTCACAAGGAATTTTATTGTATAATTTAGCACAACTGTAATATACACTTTTCTCAAAAAGAGAAGTACTAAGCCGGGGAAGTAGTTGTTTTCTGTTAGACATTCACAAAAAATAACTTCATTTTAATCGTGGATTTTTCAATTCACAGAAAAATCTTTCTATCAATATTCAATTGAGAATGTTTCCCTTTTCAACATGAATACCCCACAAGAGGTTATCTTGACGATGGAAGATAGTGACTAAAGTTTATCTTTCAGTCGCAGATGATTCCACATCTGATTTTATGAACATCCTGTTTATATTTTCAACAAATCAATATATCATACCCCATGACAGGTTTTAATGTCAGAAAACACTAATTTCAAAGTGTCTCTCCAAAAGAAATGATTCTAACTTTTTCCATCTTTGCAAAGTGAGATTGCTTCTTGAAAATGTGTTTCCCATTTCTTCCAGTCTTCCTGATGATCGTGGAAGCGTGAAATAGATTTTCGTCGACAAAAATGTATTGAAGACCTAGTGAATGCGATGTCTCTCCTGCGTCAATGTTACGAATGATTTCTGGTGAGTACTCTCTTTTGGAAAACATTCTTCTTTACCTCATTCGTCTTTATGAGTTCCTAATTAAGACTGGAACAGAAAATCAAATAACTATCTGAATGAAAATGCAAATTTTCAATTTCAGATGTTTTCTTTTGAGTTAGGGCCTTTTCAGAATATCTATCAGATGTAGTTCAATGTCCAGCGTGGCTTTAGCCGGGGAAGTAGTTGTTTTCTGTTAGACATTCACAAAAAATAACTTCATTTTAATCGTGGATTTTTCAATTCACAGAAAAATCTTTCTATCAATATTCAATTGAGAATGTTTCCCTTTTCAACATGAATACCTCACAAGAGGTTATCTTGACGATGGAAGATAGTGACTAAAGTTTATCTTTCAGTCGCAGATGATTCCACATCTGATTTTATGAACATCCTGTTTATATTTTCAACAAATGAAAAATGTTATTAGCTATTTTTCAAGCACCACTGTATTCGCAAGGTTTTGAAATGCTTTAAATCAAAATTTTGTTGAAAAGTTATAAGGAAATCAAATTATAAAAATACCTACGCTGTTTAATGATCTCACCCATTCAATTATAGGTCCTACAGAAAAATTCTAAATATACCACTGAATTCAAAATTTTTATTCCAATACTGTAATCTGACCAAAATATAACATACAATTCACCTTCAGCGCCGACCTTCGAAGGTCAAAATATCGTAATTCTGATTGGTGATGTACAATCTGCAACTGCTGACTTTTCAGTTGTATCATGGAGATGGCTATAGACATTTTTGTAAGCAAAGTGGACCAATTAAATTCGTTACGCCTACATTTTCATCAACAGAGGATAATTTCAATTGTATATTATCGGATGTGGAATACTCTGCAAATAAGGCTCAAATACGTCATACTGACAAATCTAGATGAATAATAATGAACTGAGAGAAACCAATGGAATTCGTTGAGTCAACCTTTTTTATCAACCAACCTATATGGTACTGATTCACGCAGTTCAACACGAACAAAGATGTGTGATTCAGCTTTATGATTGGTGAATGGTACATTGTTTACTTTTCGAAACATTAATGTGTATATGATTTTAGCAATTGTATACCTAAAGGCCGCCATACACAATTCAGTTTAAGATAAAAAAAAATATTATTCAACATACCGAAAATTATCCATACAGTATGGAAAAAGAGTGATTATAAATGTGTATCTAGGTGATAAGGACACATTGTTTACTTTTCGAAACATTAATGTTTATATGATTTTAGCCATTGTACACTTAATACTTGTCGAATCTCTTGTGATTGTTGACGTTCAATGAAATTCTGGTTTACCTGGTGAATATTATGTTGACTATTGTACGTCCTTGAGTGATTCTAGTTCAAATAATTATTGTTGTGTACCTCAATGTGACTATTAGGCAAAACGATACCGTTGTACTGGAATAAGTTTTTATCATTTTCCACGAGAAAATGAACGTAACGTTCTGGTGCAGATTAATCTAGGATTGAGCGAGTGTCCTCTCGGTGAGTCTATAGACGACTAGCTCTTGGGATCTTGAAGAAGAATACAGTTCCTTCCCAAAATGTTCCTGTATCGTGTGCGACCAAGAAAAAAGTTTAAAAGAGGACCTTTAAAGAGAGTTAAGAAGAGAAAAAAGATGAAAAGGGAAACATTCTCAATTGAATATTGATAGAAAGATTTTTCTGTGAATTGAAAAATCCACGATTAAAATGAAGTTATTTTTTATGAATTTCTAACAGAAAACAACTATTCCCCGGCTAAAGCCACGCTGGACATTGAACTACATCTGATAGATATTCTTTTGAGTTAGGGCTTTTTCAGAATATCTATGAGATGTAGTTCAATGTCCAGCGTGGCTTTAGCCGGGAAAGTAGTTGTTTTCTGTTAGACATTCACAAAAAATAACTTCATTTTAATCGTGGATTTTTCAATTCACAGAAAAATCTTTCTATTAATATTCAATTGAGAATGTTTCCCTTTTCAACATGAATACCCCACAAGAGGTTATCTTGACGATGGAAGATAGTGACTCAAGTTTATCCTTCAGTCGCAGATGATTCCACATCTGATTTTATGAACATCCTGTTTATATTTTCAACAAATCAGAAAAAAGATATCATTCAACATACCGAAAAAGAGTGACTATATATGTATATCTAGGTGATAAGGACACATTTTCACACCATATTGTTTGTTTTAGATAAAATAAAAAAAAATTAGTTTTGTTAGTTTTATTTTCAATTCGAACATTCACAAATAATGTGTAAAATTTCTTCAAAAAAATGTATGACAATAATTCCCGATGACTTAACTAAGCTGTCCAGAAACTTCGAAAAATATTTAAATACACCACTTCACTAGAGTCTTGAAATGAATAACACTACAAAAAAAAACTGGAAACTATGTAATATCACATGGAAATATTTTAAGAAAAAGTCCAAACACAATGTACTTATGTTTGGTTTGAATTTTCGCCACTCTGGCGCTGGTATCTAATTTTGAATTTCCAATAATAGTTATCGACATTTTCATTTTGTGAACCAGGTGTACAGATAAAACTCGGTATGCCTCCTTTTTCATCAGAAAAACTGTGCAACTGATTCATGCATTGAACTACTCGATACACACGAAGAACAGTGTGTAATGCAGTATTCTCATTGGCAGAAGATAATCTTCAATTGTATTATAGTGAGGTGGAATGTGGATGTTTTCTTAAATACTGAGTATCTCAGGTAGGTCAGTTACAAAAGGATAGCTTCTTTCGCATGCGAATTCTTCATCTACAAGGACTATGGGTTCCTAACGGGCCAAAATGCATTATATGAGCCGCATACATTAATAATGAAAATATAATATGGAAAAACTGCAACCTGACAGTCCTTTCTTGGTTACGCCAATGATTTTAATAACTCATCAATTCAATCTAGTCTTGGGACAAGAATATTACTGGAAATTAATGTCGCTCATTAATGCAGATGACACATTAACATTTTACATAAAGCTGTTATTCTAAACGATTTGACTGAAACAATAGGCCAGTAGAGATAGATATGATTTTCCCAAAATGTAATGATAATTACAAAAGTTTCAAAACTTCAGTAGAGTGAAGCGGACATTCATATGATGTAGTCTGATTTTGCCACCTTTTTTTTTCGAACGGAAGAAGTTGAAAATCAGGATTTAATGAATTTTCACATTATTAGCGCGGAAAAATTGGCAAAACTTCTGCAAACTTTCGAAGTTTTGGAAAAGAGCCATTTACATCCTCTGATGAATTTGCAATCACTCAAACAATACGGAAATGTCTGTTTTATGAAAAATATTGTTGTTAGTCCTAATTTTTCGATGAAAATTCCAAAAGTTGTGAAAATCGAGAAAATAACTAAAATAATGTTCTTGTCAAGAGTTTTAATTGGCAATCTCTTGCGTCAAACAAAAAATTATATTTTTTCATTAAATTGTTTTTTTTTTTGAAATAAGTATCGGAATTATTACAAAAGTTTCAAATACTGGTTGCAAGTGGAGAAGTCCTGACGTACAAAGTTTTTTTATTAATTTGCAATTTGTCTGCAACACGGACATGAGGGTAAAATAAAAAAAAAATATTTTCGTATTTGTAGTCTACCAAAAAAAGCAAAAGTTTTGCGATTCGGGCATTTTACCATTGGTGGCAGGACAATAATTTGCAAACTATGTTACAATGCGGAACATTAGGAATTGAAAAAATTTATTTTTGCAACACCTGTGTTATCTGAATACTAAAGATTTTTATATACCTAATAAATGATATTCATTGTGTTACCAAGTTAACTATCGACCAAGAAGAAGCTCGTCAACGGTAGGTGAAATCATTCAATGTTGAATGCTAACGTTTTCGATATTAATTCAGAACATCATATTACAATTAGGAATATGCTTAAAAAAATACTCTGAGTACTTTCGATGGAGAATCGATAATATTTCGACACGTTTTCATAATTTTCTTGATTCATTAAAAAATGGAGGAAATATTGAGATTTAAAAAACACTCGTACAGTTGTACATTAGTACGATTAACCTACAACAGAGTAATGAATGCACAGCAGTTTAGTAACCAGAACAATAAGAATACTGACTTGTATTTTTATGACAGACTATATAACTAAACAAAAACAATGCACATTCATCTGAGAGTCCTGAGCTACAACTGACATAGAGTTGCCTACCAACCTGTTTTTACCTCTTTATTTTCAAAATTTTTTAAATCAAGAAAATGATTTTTACGTGTCGATTACATTTTAGTCCCCATTCGGATTCAATAGAATTTTTCATGCGAAACCACAATTGGAGTAAGAAAGTCGAGTAGAAAGATGAATTATAATTTTATTTAATTAAAGAAATGCATATCTGTAAAAATTAAATTTGAGATGTAATATCGATTCCACAAATTTTTATTTTTCAGCAACGTTTCTGTTTGATGATGAAAATTGTGTACTTGCGAGATATACAATCTATAACGTTTTGATATCCTTACTTCCATAGAGCATCGATTCATTTTAAAATCTCTTCGATTGCTATACAGTCATGTTGTGACACGTGAAAATTTTAAATGAAAAATGATTGCATGTCGTTTCTAATGTGATAAAAAATCAATATCCTCCAAAAGTCTTTAGCAAAATTTTGTACTCTTTCGATTGTTGCATTCGAAAATATTTTAATGAATTTATTTCGCTGATTAGTAGAAAACAGTGATTGCTTCTGAGATTAATAATTAATTTTCAAACTTTTTAATGGTTAACTACGTAACCGTATTATTCTTCGGATGCGATTTCAATCAACCAGTACAAAATATAACAGATATTCGCGATGGATAATCAAGTATTTAACTGGACCATTGTTGAACTGGACCATTCTAATATATATCTCAAACTTATTTGCACAATGTTTGCAATTTATGGCCAAATTATAAAAACAACAAATCAATTATACAAAAAAAATCCGTTGAACAATGACGGTTGCAAATCTCTTGCGTCACGTGAAATATTAGTCGTAATTTTGATTGCAATTTGCAGAACTTTTGCAATTATTTCAAAAGTTATAAAAATGCAAAAAAAAATTGATGGATAAATAGGTTCTGTTTTTCGTATGAGGTTGCAAAGTTACATATCCACTGAGACCGATATTCTCTTTATTTGCAACCACAATAAAAAACTTTTGTAATTATTTCAATGCTGTGTGTTTTGAAAATGGGAGCGTCAATGAAAAGTTTGATAAATAAATTATGCGTTTTTCAGAAATTGTTGCAAATGTACAGTTGTGTGCATAAAAAAGTCGTACAAGGTTTGTATGGTGTAAACCTGCCTATGATGTTCCAGATTTCATAAAAAAGTAGTACACGTACATATTTGACAAAAATATGTTTCAATTTTGACAGTACAATTTTGACAAAGTCGATAAGAAGTTTAATTAAGATTGACAAGCCTGACTCACAAAAGCCTATAACTGCTGTACGACTTTTTTATGCACACAACTGTACGTGAATATTAAAAAAAAAAAACCGTTCACTTATCAAAAAAAATTAAAAAAAAAAAAAATTCCAATTTTAAGTTGCAAACTTAATCATTTTAAAACACCATTACTTAGGATCCGGTTTCAGAACTTTTGCAATTTTCAGTGCAATAATAAAGCATGAAACGTTTTTTGCAAGTAAAACGTTCCGTTTATCGCAGACTTCTGCAGAATTTTATAGTTTGTTTTCATTAATGCACTAATATACCATTGAAGTTTGAAAACTTTTTGAATTAATCTTAATTGATTGTCTATATCTACTGGCCTACAACGTTCAGCAACTCTATGCTTATGTAAGAACAAACCACTTGTCTGGAAATTACTTAAAGGTTACCGTTCAAGCGTTCGAAATGTCGAAAATGATGTCAGAGTCAGACGCCCACTATTGAGACATTAACAATATTAATTCTAATTGGTTTCATGGCGTTAAAATGAATTGTAAAACAGCCGGAGAGGATTCTTCGTTGTCCAAATTTACATATCACTTTCACAAGAATACGACTGGTCTATTCGCTAAAGCAGAGTTGTCATAACACAAAAATATATTGGAAGTAATAGAAAAAGGATCGTTTGTTTGAAGGTTGTAGACGATGTGGTAACTTGATTACTATTACGAAGACATCTGAAGAGCAACAACAAAGCACAGTGATCTGCCTTCCATACATCAGAGGTGTCTCCGAGAAGATCAGAAGGATCGGAAACAAGTTCAACATCAAGAGCTGCTTCCAATCCGGCAGTACTTTACGGAGTTTCCTGACCAAGACCAAACCTGACAACAAAAATGAAATCAGTAAGAATTGCATTTATGAAGTTCCATGTGAATGCGGAGATTCCTACATTGGAGAGACAAAGAGACCGTTATCGGTAAGATTGGATGAACACAAGAAATGGACTCAACGTGGAGAAACATCAAAATCGGAAATCGCTAACCACGCCTGGACTGAGCACCATCGAGTTCTATGGGACGACGCAAGTGTTCTACATAGAGAGGAGCATTGGTTCAAACGAAAGTTCAAAGAGGCCGCCTACATCGAAGCCAATAACGCCTTTAGTCAACCAAGCGTTGAGATCAAGAACGTATGGAAACCCCTGATTGCTCTTTCTGGCGGGCTGCAGAGGCGCGAAACTTCACGCACCACCACACCGCGCGAAACTACACGCACCGCTGCACATGGCGGAATTGCACGCATCATTGCGCCGACAGTCATATAAATTGGTTAGTAGCACCTAAACTTGTCAGTATTCACCTGAAGACGATTGCAGATACAAGCATTCGAAACGTCGTGAAAACCTTTGAAATACATGAAGACGATGGATGTCCGAAACGATAGTAATCAAGAAAAAGGATCCTCCGGTTTTCATTGATTTTTGTAAAGCCTTCGTACGAATGTGTTGAAGTGCCAACAAAAAAATATATTTTAGAAATGTAAAATTCTGACTTCTGAGTTCTGGCATGCAAGTCAGAATTCTTAGATACAAGTCAGAATTCTAACTTTCGACATTTTGTCCAATACACATAGTGAGGTTAGATTTTTGGGAATATCTCTGAACAATCACTTATGCTGGAAGCAACTATCTTCTAAGTTAAATTCTCTGTTTTTTTTTTAATTTACGATCGCTTTAGAGCTGGATCAGATGATGAATGTGTATCACGCGCAAGTTGAATCGAGATTCAGGTATGGCATTTGTCTATGGGGTAATTCAGCTGGTTCAAAGGAAGTTTTCATTGGCCAAAAACTGCACCTGAGATGTATTTTTGGAATCTCTAATGGGAAAATTTGTAAAACAATTTTTAAATATGTTTTTTGTAAAATTCTGACTTGCAAGTCAGAATTTTGAATTGCAAGTCAGGATTCTGAGATGGATGTCAGAATTCTGACTTACATGTCAGAATTTAGAGATGCAAGTCAGAATTCTGAGATACGAGTCCGGTTCTAGAATCTGGAATGCAAAAGTTTGTAGTACGATTTTGAAACCCGACTTATCTCAGAATTCGACTTTATTATCAGAAATCAGAATGTAAGTCAGAATTCTCCATCCATCTCAGAATTCTGACTTGCAATTCAGAATTCTGACTTGCAAGTCAGAATTCTGGCTTGCAAGTCAGAATTCTGACTTGCAAGTCATAATTCTGACTTGCATCTCAGAATTCTGATTTGCATCTCAGAATTCTGACTTGCATCTCAGAATTCTGACTTGCATCTCAGACTGGCATACTTTTTGTATAATTCTAGGTAGCTTGTTCTTTCATTTTCGGGGTTGCAAACCACAAATTTTCTCATGATGTTTGTTTTGTGTTCGGTATGGTAATAACAATAATATTTTTCTTGCCTTCAATATCGTGTGATGGATGAACTTGTCATTCGCTACTGTCAACCAATTTAAAAAGTTATACTACGCAAAAGTTAAAGAATATAGGAAGTCCACTAAATCTTATATAATTTTCACAATATCTTTGGACCAATATGATTCGAACGATCAAAATGAAATTTGCAGGAACACACGCATATACCTTTTTGAGCTCAGTTTATTTTGCTTCAATGACACATCAGAGTATTGCAGTGTCATTCAAATAGCTCCATATGAGCAATACAAGTAAACTACAATGGTTTCATCGAAAAAAGAAATTGTCTAAGAACTAGAGTACCACCGTTTTGTGATCATACAGTGACGTGATATGGGGACAAAATAAGCATAATCGTTTGAATAATTCTGAGTATTTTGAAATCGTACGGAAAAGTAATTTCCGCACTAGTGCGGAAATAGTTATTTATACAACAAGAATATAAAGCGAGTCGTAGGCGAGTTATAAAACCTCGCAAGTGCAAAAAGAGGCTTTATATTCGAGTTGTATACATGATTTTTTTCCAATACTTTAGTTTTTTAACATAAAAATGAAAATACCCTTTATTATTAACGTGTTGAATGCAAACGTCTAATTTTTATTGTTTTGGCAGTGACAGTAACATATGAGAATAATGGGTATTGTGTATTACCTGTATTTAAACTACGTAGGTCTGTACTTTTTTGCAAGCCGTGCAGATTTTTTTTGCACTCTGTTCAAAATAGCCTACTTTTGACATTTAAAAATCATAAAAAATGATACTTTTTGCCGGAAAAAGTAATTTACCCCACTAGAGCGAAAAAGAGCTTCTTTACACACGACAAATCATTGAAAAAAGTGCCCTTTTAAACAAATTCGTAGAAAAAATCATTCGCAACACTTAAATGACATTTTTAGGTGTTCTCGTAAATTGTAATTTGAGCTGGACAAATCATATAAACAAGCTTTACAGCCTTTGAGGAAACTTTTGAGTTTCTGTTTTAACATTTCATTTGAAAAAATGAAAATACAGGGTAATTCAAAATTCCTCACAATATTCTAATATGAATTGTCCAAATAAATATATGCCCGGAAACGCTTCCTTTCCAAGATACAGGGTATTAAAGTTTTATTTTTATGTTCGTTTTTTTTTAAATAACTTTCGAAATACTGACATTAATTGAACGAAAATTGGTATTGACATGTTTTTGAGGTGTCGAATTCGAACCTGATGTTATTATTGCTCTTACTCCTACACGTCTTTCTCTTTTTTGAAGATTCATAACTTTTCTGAGCGTACTTCTAGCACATTTTTCAGTAAAAAAAACAATTTCTCTTTCATATCTACGTAAAAAAGCTACCCCTGTCGCAATAAGCAACCGTTTTCTAGATATTTGGACATGAAAATTTCAAGTCGATTATTTGATAATCGATGCGTGTTGAAGTTATTACCATTATTTTGCATTTTTCACCAGAATGCTTAGGAAATGAATTTGACGTTTAAGTAAGTAGTTTTGGTAATTACATATTATGTGACAGTTAAACGTTTTGTTGTTTTGTTGAAATTTCTGTAAGTTTTAAAACACTAATTTTGAAACTATGGATTATTTAAACAATAATGCTCATTTAGCCGATATACATTTCGTTTATGGCCTTGCGGATTGCAATGCGCGCAAAGCAAGACGTATTTACCAGGAGCAATTTCCTAATCGAGTACTGCCTTCAGCTTCAACATTTACCAGTCTCCACCGTCGTTTGGCAGAAACAGGTAGCTTTAAGAGGGCAGCTGTTATTATTGGAAGACCACGAGCAGTCCGAACCCCAGAATTGGAAGAAGCTATTTTGAACGCTCTCGAGGAAAATCCAGAAACAAGTACAAGAACAATTGCTGAAGCTCTCAATTCTGCTCAGTCTATAGTTTGGAGAATTATCCACGATCAACAATTTTATCCATACCATATTCAAAGGGTACAAGCTCTTTTGCCACGAGACTTTCCCCAACGCATTACTATGTGTAAGTGGTTTTGATAAAATTGGCTAGAAATCCTCAATTTTTGAGATATGTACTCTTCACGGACGAGGCAAACTTCTCCTGAAATGCTATCACAAACTTTCATAACAAGCTTGTTTGGCTCTGGAAAATCCGCACGCAGTTAGTTAAAGACAATATCAGTATCAATTTTCTGTAAATGTATGGGCGGCAATAATTGATAATTACTCGATAGGTCCTTTCTTTCTTCCGTTCCGACTGAATGGCGCAACTTACAGAAACTTTTCAGAAAATGAATTGCCGGGGCTACTTCAGAATGTACCATTAGAAATTCGTAGCCGCATGTGGTTTATGCATGATGATTTTAGCGTTTCAGCCAGGGAATTCCTTAACACTGTCTATCCAAATCGATGGATCGGTAGGGGTGTAGAAGAACCTAACCAGGCGTGGGCACCAAGGTCCCCAGATCTAAGCCTGCTAGATTTTAATTTTTGGGGACATTTGAAGTCACTAGTTTATAAAACTCCAGTAGTGAACGAGGAAGATCTAAGAAACCGAATAGTAGACGCCTGTGAAACAATAAGGACCCCACCAATAATTTTTGAGCGGGTACGAGATTCAATGACTAGAAGACTGAATGCCTGTATCTTCGCTGAAGGTGGACACTTCGAACAATTCATTTGAATACAATTTAGTTTTCTTTATTTTATTCTACATATTCAAAATTTGTTGCAACAAAATGTTGATATTTCTTGCAAATTTTATCAAAACAAATACAGATTTTGCACCCTTGATACAAAAATAACCATTTCAAACGAGTAAAAATAAATAGAATAGGTGGCGCCCCCTACAAAAAACCAAAACTACTTACTTAAACGTCAAATTCATTTCCTAAGCATTCTTGTGAAAAATGCAAAATAATGGTAATAACTTCAACACGCATCGATTATCAAATAATCGACTTGAAATTTTCAAGTCCAAATATCTAGAAAACGGTTGCTTATAGCGACTTGTAACAGGGGTAGCTTTTTTACGTAGATATGATAATTGATTTTTTTACTGAAAAAGGTGCTAGAAGTACGCTCAAAAAAGTTATGAATCTTCAAAAAAGAAAAAGACGTGTAGGAGGCGCCCCCTACGAGTAAGAGCAATAATAACATCAGGTTCGAATTCGACACCTCAAAAAACCTGTCAATACCAATTTTCGTCTAATTAAGGTCAGTATTTCGAAAGTTATTTAAAAAAAACGAACATAAAAATAAAACTTCAACACCCTGTATCTTGGATACGAAGCGTTTCCAGACATATAATTATGTGGACAATTCATATTAGAATATTGTGAGGAATCACATCCTGAAGTTTGTCAAAGTACTTTTGAATCACCCTGTATAATAAAAAATTTGAAAAAATGTTTTATATCTGGAAATCTAAAAAAAAAACTCCTTCGCAGCTCCATGGATTTCCAAATAAACTAGTTGTGTCAGGCGCCATCGCTTTTTCTTTTACGTATATTTTTATGAATATTCGCCATAGCTCCTTTTTTACTTTACTTTTTCTCGCCAAATTGGAATAAAATAAAAAACTCGAATAACCGCCTGCACGTATTTCGGCAAGAAAAATGCAGTTTTTTAAGTATTGATTTTCTAGTGGATTCGTCGTGGGATTCAATTTTTTATTCTACAAAGACGCGAGTAGAGGATATATTCACAGTTTTAAAATATTCGAGTACAATGAAATATTTCTCCAAGAGCCAAGCTATGCGGTTAATTTAAATGAACTCGAGCATCTGGAAAACATATTCGATAAAGATTCGAGAAATGCGTTGCCGTAACAGCGAGAACATCTCTTTTAAACGAAACAGATTCTGCCTGAAACTGTTCTCCAAACACTTTTATTGCTCCTCTACTTTGTGTTTGATAGCATCTGTTTCAGTCAGCAATAATTTTTTTATAGACAAGTCCCACATGTATTTTTGCAACATTATCTTGTGACGTCTCTTTTTGGTAACACCTTGTATATCAATTTTTATAACAAATAGCTGATGTAATAGTATAAAAAAATGAATCTCGCAAACCGTTTAAAATTAAGAAATGCTGGAAGACGATTTACAAAATATCATTTTTAACTAAATTTTAACAATTTCAGTACAACGAGTGCATTATGAAATTGATTGAGATAATTTCCGATTTCAGAGAGGTAAATATGGAATAAGTATTCAACAAACTTCTCACAACTACTCATCAACTCATTTATCATGAAAGATTAATATCCAACATTATTAATATGACTCTGAGAAGTTGGCATACCACAGTTGATCACTTGTTTGAAGTAACGCAATATGTTAATTCCAAAATTGTTTTTCAATGGTCTACTTATTTTTTGAAACGTTGTATTCAAAAGAAAAATCTGTAAAGATAGTTGAATATACTCCAAAAATATAGCACTATTGCCAAAGGAAATTTATCAAAAACTAGTACCTACGGGAAAATCCAAATAAACGCAAAAACTGGGGTGGAGATTGCTATAAAAATTCATCAAAGCACTATTGCTGCAAAAATGCAATCAAAATTAATGTGGATTCATCCAAAACCAAGTCGATTCAGTAAAAAATTGGGGAAAAATGTGCCAAAAATGATTGAAAATTGAAGAATCAGATAGTATTTGTTTCTTTCCTTGAAATAAATGAATAGAGAAGAACACTGAGATCAGGAACATCAGAATCATCTGCTATAAGGATGGATCACAAAAAAGCACTTCCTCCTTCCATAGAACTAGATAATCTTCCCCAAAGACAACTGAGATATGTCAAAGGCCAACAGAAAACTTTGGAAGACAAAAAAAATGTTTCAGAAACAAAGAAAATATCCTCAAAGTTGGAGGATCCTAAACTTGTAGAAATTAATAGATATTCTTCTGACGAATAGAAAACAAATTGTCTCTATGCAGTTTGAACATGATAGCTACATCTAAACTATACATTCGGCTTGCAAGGAACTCGAAATGAGTGTTCCTCAAGGTTCCATCTTGGGCCCAATTCGGTTCATCTTGGTCAACCACTTGGATTCGGTCATTGGCAATAGAGAATATACATCGTATTAGACGACTTCTCGTTAGTTATATCCGCTACCAATACCGAATGTTTCCAATCAAAATGCATCGAAACAATTCAAAAACTCTTTCTGCGACTGAAGGAACTTATTTTTCAATATCCAAAAGACCCAAATGTTGCGAACTCACAATCGGCATACCTTGAAATTTCGATTGGTGAAAACATTTTGTCCAATACAGATAGTGTTTATTTATGTTATATGTCAATTTTATCTTGCGTATTTTTATCTATTTTATATTTTTATCTATTTATTGACAATTCCAAAATATGTCAAAGAATGGAAATAAAGATTGATTGATGCGAAAGATTAAGAAAAAATGTATAGAAGGGAAGAAAATCACATAGAATGGTCGTAAAACTAGCAGAAGTTCAATAGGCTAAGGAGTGAGGAAGAAGCAGGTATCTTGATGAAATTATTGTGGTCACTGAAAAATAGATGAAGAAACCAAGAGAATGGAATAGAATCAGAATGTTCAGCTCGAATATGATAGAACCTTTGCCTAGATCTCAATTGCCTGAAATAAAACCTGAGATAGAACGTTGTCCTTATTCATGAAGATTCGGAAACCAAACAGACCAAAATGTCTATTGCTAAAAGTTAAAGTTAATTTGTCAATAACCATAATAATATCTAAGGTCCTCCGGTTTCTTTCGATTACAAGAACTCTTGACACCAACAGATGCCAACTCCATGCAACTATTGAGCTAGGAAAAATCATAACTTTTCATTGTTGGATGACATTCCGACAAACGGCCAGTTAGACACTCCCTTGTGAGTGTGCGAACGCCGGGACCACAGACACTAACATATCAAATACTTCAGATGTTTCGAAAATGCTATAAAATTCTCACCTTTTGAATAGCACTAGTAGGAGGCTATCGATTCACATAAAAAACGGAATAACACACAATTTTTCATCTTATGAATCAAGTCTGTAGAACGGGATTTCACGAAAACTGGAATTGTAGGAACTACCTTGGAGAACTGCTTCCGGTTTAGATTCAATATTATTATAGTGCTAATATTCGATATTATTATAGTGTTGATAGATTCCATCTTTCGATTAGTTTACATCTTACTGACAATGGCAACTTTCCGTCCACCGGGATCTTAGGCATTTCAATTTTAAGAGTGCCGGAATGACAGACACCCTGAAAATATCTATTGGAGTTTGAGAACTTTTTGAAGTTCGGAATGGAGCTTTAGAGTTCCCAGCTGCGACCTGCATCGCATTGCTGAACTGCACTGCCGCCTCTATCGATTTGCATACTCGAAACTAGTTCATGGTTATCGTGCTGCGTTAAAATAGCGAAACTATCGACATTCTCGCATTTTTATTGCTCACATAAGGCTTTTATGGATCAATTAATCTCATATGGTTTAATAGCATAGTACTGATTGATTGGCGACAGGGAGATTGAATATTACGAATCAGCACCATGAACATTGATCGTATCATACCTAGATGTAACTATCAAGTGGGACAATCTGCTCCAGACCCCAGTTTCAAAGAATACAAAGACAATAATAAATACGCATGAAAAATGGATCCTTGAGAATACCATAAGAAAATGAGGATTTGTGGATGCAGAACTAGCACTGTAACATACAAACAAATTGAAAACTCAAGAGAGATATAGAGAGAGAAGGAACTAATACTGGAAATAGTAAGAAAAGGCCATCCTTTTGTATAAGCAGGGACGAAATTTATCATGAGCCTCTCAGCCGCATTAATGATCTGGAAATATTTTTCCATAAACAGGCAATTCAATCTCAGTAGCGTTTATAATTAATCCTACGTTTAACTCGATCTTATAAAATATACCATTCAGGATTTGCTTCTATCCAAATTGCACTTCTGTTTGATTTCCACAAATACTTTAATCCTCATTTTATCTTATCAAACTCAAACAATTATTTGATTAAGTTAACAATTGAACGAATTTTTAATAATACAATCCAGACGTGTAGTATAATAATTATTTTATTCGTTTCAGACATTGATTCTATGAAAATGAAAGAGATTGGTTATTCGAGGGTATTTTGATAAAAAACAAATTTCATGATTATAGTAACGAACACGTTTCGAAAACTCAAAGAATGAAACAATTTTTCATATTTTTATTAGAATCAACCACTCTTTCCTTTAGGGTTTTGTTGGTTGCCTATGTTTTTGAAAATTGAATGGGACTTTGGTCCAGTAGATGTTACAATTAACCCAAATACATTTCGCGATAAGTTGGTCACTGTCATGTTTACACATTTTTCGTTTTTCACTGGTGGAAAACAGGTGATGTGGCAATTTTTAGTGATCTTAAATCAACTGTTCTTGTTGATAGTTTTATTAAAAACATATTTGATGTTCTAGTTGCTAAATGAATATAGTTAAGTATTTTCATTGTTTTCATTATTGGAATGTGTTTTTACTATTTTAATTCATGTGGTCAACTATTAGAACAAAATATTTCTTGAAGCTCCAGTAATTGACCACTTTGGTCAACTACTGGTTTTAAAAATTTTTTGTCTGTTTCATAGCTTTGCTATGAGTGTAAAATATTTATTTTTGTTAAAAAAAAATATCGTTATTTTAAAGCGGATCTAGTAATTGACCATAGTTTTGTAGAGGTCAACTATTGGTTTTTTGTCATGGTCAACAACTGGTACATATATTTTACTTTATATAAGGTTCTTTTATTTTCAAATACAGGTTTAGTAAAACCACTGTATTTCCCAGAAAAAATAAATGAAACTAACAGGAGATTTTTTGCATAAACGGAGGTACGTATGCAACAGGCTGTGAGTAATGTTAGCAATATTAGACAATCGAAGAGGCTGAATGGGGTATGGGGTATGGGGCACCGCATGCTACTTTAATAAATAATTTGAAAAGTTAATAGAAAAGAGTTTTTTTTTATTGATATTGATTGAATAAAGCCACGTTTTCAATTTTATTAGGAAAAAAAAAGCATGGAAAATTTAATTTCGAATCGAGGCAGTAGATTTCAAAAACTGTATGCACGATGCTTCGCGAACTTTGGGAGATCAAGACGGAATAGAACGAATCAAGCCAATTAACGTTCCTATATTTCGATTAACTTATTTCCAAGAAAAGACGGGAATCGTTTAAAAAAGCAGAAATGAAGGAATGGGGCGGCGATGAGTCAGCAGAACAATCACATGATAATACCAGAAGAATACAATAAAGGAAAACACATAGAAATAGAATTGGAAAATAAAACTATTAATGATAATTAAACTGAAAAACAAACATTTTATATTGACTAACGGAATATAAAAATGATACGCAAATTGAAGAAAATTGTAGTCCAAACCCGTGTGAAGAAGTTTCAACTCGTTAAAAAGCTAGTAGGTATTTTTGGAAAAGGTTTGAGTTAAAAATTATTTTTTATAAGATTCTGTTTGAGAATCAAAACGTGTTTTAATATCAATAAATCTGCAGTTTTGCTTAGAAACTTGTTTTATTTGATTTTATCAAGTGGTCAACCACTGGGTAAAAGTGTGGACAAGTCTAGTTCTTGCTGCTCAATCACTGGTGATTTATAGACTATTTTGACTCATATATTCTCTTAACTACATTTTATCATTATTTTCAAGTTTGTACATGATATTAAGAATCCCAAACCTTGGTTGGTTGAAAGCTGACGAGCCAGAGACAGGGTTGGCACTTAGCTTCCCTTGACACTGCGACCAGCTGGGGTCTATTGTATCATTCTGTCGTCAGTGGTTCCTCATTCAAATAGGTTTGTGCCTTTAATTAGGTTTAGTAGCCTGTTGATAAGGTTTTTCAAATTCATGCCTGTTTGCGGGTTGATCTCTCCAAAGGTTCTGTGTCGCCTACTACTTACGGCGTCACAGTCGAAGATAATATGAGAGGCTGTTTCCTCCTCTTCATCACATAGCCTACACTCCACGGTTTCCCTGCGTACTCCCATGGTGTTAAGGTGTTTTCTCAGGCCGCAGTGTCCAGTCAACAGACCTATTATTATACGTGCCTTCGTTCTGTTCAGGTTCAGAAGGTCAGCCGTCAGGGTCCGGTTTGGGTGCCCTACCATGACTTTGCTGTGTATTTGCCCGACAGTTTGATCCCAATATTGTTGGTGTCTTCTTTTTATCCACTCGTCGATCAGGGTCCTGCATCGGTTTTTGCTAATCTCATGCACAGGTTCTGGCCCTGTGAATAGCGTTCCAGATGCTTGTCTAGCTAGCTGGTCCGCTTGGTTCTTCTTGTATATTTTTTTTGGTTTTCATGAAATTTGATATTTTATTATCTATAAGTAATTTTTTTGAAAGAAGCTCTTAATTGGTCACCATCGGTGCATTCACCCTATATTGGGGAATTCAAGACTGTGGATGGGTGATATTTGACCATTTTTCACATCGAATCATAATTTCTGTTCCCGATCATCAATTCTTACCATCCAAATAGAAAAAACTTGAAAATATCCATTTTTGTACATATTTTCTCCAAGTGACATTGTATACGTAGTTGTGGAGTCGATGAACGTCATAGTCCTCACTGCACACATTTTGAGTTTATAACAAATGAAGAAAAAAGGATTTATCAAATTTCGATTTTTTTGGAAATCCCAATATTGAATATTGGGAATTTCTTATTTTCATCATTTCATGGTGTTTATGGTCCGATTCGACTCAAAATTTGTGTGTGGGGATTTTCGTGGTCGAAGATTACGACTTTTCTGTCAAAATTCGTGAAATAATAATGGCGACTCCAAGATGGCCGGCCGGTGGTGATTATGGTCCGATTCTATCCAACGTGTGGGAGTTTCCGGTGTCGAAAATTATGAATTTTTTGTCAAAATTCATGAAATAAAATGACGGCTCCAAGATGGCGGACAAGTTTTCAAAATTGGTATGAGAGGATTTCGGGGAAAAATTGCATAAACCTTATTCGTGCCGCGGCCAGAGTTATACTGGCAAAACATCAAGATTATCAAAAGTGCGTCATAACAAACATCGAGATTATATTGAAACAATAACAAAAAATTTACTTCAACTAATATTTCCAAAAATACATGTATGTTTCAAATGGGCATTCCCCAAGGTTGTATCATACTAGTTACTTATTTATTGGAAGCAAAATAATTTTATTCCCAATGGGTTATAGATGATGTCATGAGATGGAAATGAAGAGAGGGTCTGCATGAGGGATTTTCTCCATGTTCATTACCGAAAACAACTTATACAGAGTGTTTTAACCCGTTTTTTTGATCATTCTTTCAATAACCACAATTTGAAATACTGGGAAAGATTATGGTAACTGATGGGAAACGTGGTAAAAAAATTTACGGAATGATGGCATGCATTTTGTTCCAGAAAATCACGGGGGAGACAAATCAGGTGGTCAAGGATCCTATTCGAATAAATGATTAGAAAAACTTCTTCAATTTGAACAAATGGTGTATTCGCGAGACATCTGGGATTATTGAAAATGAACCGCGGGATTATATTGAAATCATAATAAAAAATAACTTCAACTAATTTTTCCAAAAAAATATAGTAGGTGTTCCCCAAACTTTGTGACATTATTTAAAGAATGCTGACATGCATTTTGTGGTAAATATCTAGTTACATCACACATGCACTCTGAATATGGGGAAAATACTTTTCTTACGTGTTTTTGCCTCCTGAGCGGTCTCATACGGTTTCCGAGTTACAGCACTTTAAAAAAAATAACCCCATTTTCAAGCACCGTTTTCTCGCACAAAAATCACTCAAAATGCCTCCTTCTTTTTACCAGCACAAACAATACACTCTAATCACTTATTTTCGGCACAACTTTGCACAAAATATCATCGTTTTTATCGGAAAAATCCTCCCTCTTATACAGTTGCAAATGAACAATTTTCGTTCCTTTGACAGAAGACATTTAGAATGACTTCTGTCAAAGAAACGAAGATTGTTCATTTGCAACTGTGAAAGAAGCAGGATTTTTTCGATAAAAACGACGATATTTTGTGCAAAGTTGCCAAAATAAGTGATTTAGGTATTGTTTATGCTGGTAAAAAGAAGGAGGCATTTTGAGTGATTTTTGTGCGAGAAAACGGTGTTCGAAAATGAGGTTATTTTTTTTGCTGTAACTCGGGAACGGTATGAGACCGCCGCATTTTTCAGGAGGCAAAAACACGTAAGAAAAGTATTTTCCCCATATTCAGAGTGCATGTGTGATGTAACTAGATATTTACCCATTTTGTTTCAGAAAATCATAGGAGAGACAA
Source organism: Gonioctena quinquepunctata (assembly GCA_018342105.1). Taxonomy (NCBI): domain Eukaryota; kingdom Metazoa; phylum Arthropoda; class Insecta; order Coleoptera; family Chrysomelidae; genus Gonioctena; species Gonioctena quinquepunctata. Next base: position 167,631 of record JAFIRS010001332.1, on the reverse strand, counting down.
ATCTGGTGGTCGAGGAGTCCCAATCGAATAAATCACGTCAAACTAATGTTTTGAATCTGAGGAGCATGTAACCCAATTTTTGACTGCTCTCAAAAGGGAAACTCAATCCGAAGAATAGCCGAGAGTTGTAAATAAAGTTACAAGCGGTGCTTTATCACTGATTTCAAACACCCCACATTGTAATTTTTTTGTATAAGAACCCCTCCTATTTGATTTATACAACGGGTGACGATCCTAACCATGAATAGGGTATACAGCTGCAACAAAAATAACGACAGTAGATTTAAAATGACGATCTAATGAAAATGAAACCATGACGAATGCGAATCAGGTCAACAGTCATTTCTGGAATGTTTTCAAACCGTCGAAAAATCGAGAAAACTATGATGGATGAATGATGAAACTCAACACTACGAGAAATGGACAAACGCTCATTTCACACACATCAGAAAATCATTAGGAACAACATTCGACAATCACAGAATGCACTTGAAGTTAATTGCACCATGAAAACACAATCGAGCAAATGGTATTGAATCACCTGCTCGTCTACAAGTGACATAAGCCTACTTTCACTTTCACTTATCGAGTTTACAATCGATTCAACACATTCGATCACCTCTTACATAACCCTATAAAAAAGCCACATCGGAACACAAAATACCCACGAAAACTAACCAAAACACTTCCCCAATCGATTTATCCTGATTTCAATCTAGTGGCCTTTGTTTGGGCCTTGGGGTACGCACCTTCTCAAATGGCGAAGACGCTTTCTCTTGTAGACACCGAGCAACCCTTTGACTAGTCCAATTGTTGCTGAAAATCGGCACTGACACAAACACCCCGCTACACCGGCACAAAAAACGGTTCGAACTGTCCCACAATCGAATTAGCGAAGTGAGCTTTGCTTTTACATAGGTTATGCGAGTCTGTACGCAAAACGCAGCACGCTAGCGACGTTGCCACGTTTACTCGGGCATTTGTCTCAGTGACTCATTTGACTTGTGATGGGCCTCTCTCAGCATGGTGTCGCTGCTTTTTACACGCTTTATATTAGCTTCACTTGTATGTTTGTTTGTAACCGACTTCTTTGGGCGCGATTTTGACCCACTTCCAGACGTCCGAATGATTTGGAATTTGGCAGGTGTACATAATTCCGGTGACAATGCATAGAGAAATTTTTGTGTGAAGAAAAAACAAAATGGCGGCTCCAATATGGCGTACGAGTTTTGTGATATGTCGTGTCCAAGGGTTTTTGTGGCCGGAGATTATGATTCTTTTGTCAAAATTGAAAAATTCAAGATGGCGGCTCCAAAATGGGGGACGAGTTTTGCGATTATGGTCTGATTCTATTCAAAATTGGTATGTGAGGGTTTTTGGGGTCGAATATTATGATTCTTTTGTGAAAATTGGAAAATTCAAGATGGCGGCTTTAAAATGGCGGCCGAGTTTTGTGATTATGGTCTGATTCTATTCAAAATTGGTATGTGGGGGTTTTTGGGGTCGAATATTATGATTTTTTGTGAAAATTGGAAAATTCAAGATGGCGGCCGAGTTTTGTGATTATGGTCTAATTCTATTCAAAATTGGTATGTGGGGTTTTTTCAGGTCGGATATTATATTCTTTTGTAAAAATTTAAAAATTCAAAATGGCGGCTTTAAAATGGCGGCCGAGATTTGTGATTATGGTCTGATTCTATTCAAAATTGGTATGTGGGTGTTTTAGGGGGTCGTATATTATGATTCTTTTGTGAAAATTGGAAAATTCAAGATGGCGGCCGAGTTTTGTGATTATGGTCTAATTCTATTCAAAATTGGTATGTGGGGTTTTTTGAGGTCGGATATTATAATTTTTTTCTGAAAATTAGAAAATTCAAGATGGCGGCTTTAAAATGGCGGCCGAGATTTGTGATTATGGTCTGATTCTATTCAAAATTGGTATGTGGGGGTTTCTGGGGTCGAAAATTATGATTCTTTTGTAAAAATTGGAAAATTCGAGATGGCGGCCGAGTTTTATGATTATGGTCTAATTCTATTCAAAATTGGTATGTGGGGTTTTTTGAGGTCGGATTTCATAATTTTTTTGTGAAAAGTGGAAAATTCAAGATGGCGGCTTTAAAATGGCGGCCGAGTTTTGTGATTATGGTCTGATTCTATTCAAAATTGGTATGTGGGGTTTTTGGGGTCGAATATTATGATTTTTTTGTAAAATTGGAAAATTCAATATGGCGGCTTCAAAATGGCGGCCGTTCAAAATTGGTATGTGGGGGTTTTTGGGGTCGGATATTATGATTACCTAATTTGATAAGATCACTCCATTTTTAATTTTCAAAAAAATAATAAAAATAATAGTTGAAAAAAAACTAAAAAAACACGCTTTTATAAATAAACACACTAAAAAGTAGGAAATGAATAATAGTTTGAAAAAACTAAAAAACACGCTTTTATAGAAAACCAGCCTAAAAAAATAGAAAATAAGAAAACAAATTATTTTATTTTAAAAAAAGCGTGGGGTGCATGGTATCAATAATTATATAGTACATTACACACCGAGGCGATACCTTGCACCCCATGCTTTTTTTTAAAATAAAATAATTTTTTTTCTTATTTTCTATTTTTTTAGTCTGGTTTTCTATAAAAGTGTGTTTTTTAGTTTTTTCAAACTATTATTTATTTTCCTTTGAACGTCGAAAAACTTGGGAATCCCTTCAAGGAATCTGACAAGTGACCACTGGTGGGCCACAGGGCTCCGTTTTGGGGCCCTCGCTAAATTTGTGCAAATATACAGGCATATAAATATAAAAAAAAAATAAAAAAAAAAAATTATATACAAAAAAAAATATTATATACAAAAGCTTGGTAGAATCACACCTGAGCTATGGTATAATAGGATGGGGGGCAGTATCAAAAACCTACTAACACCAATTAGAAGTATCACAAAAGCGATTCCTGAAAATTTCACTAGGAAAGGATCGTAAGTACCCGTCAGACCTTCTTTTTTCAGAGGTCCAGACAAATATATTTCACGCAAGCCACTACCAATCAGCATTTAAATAGAACAAAAGTACACGATTATGCCACACGAAAAAAAGACTTATATCTATAACCACAAATGAATAAATCGATTGGACAAAGAAACTATATGTACCTCGGACCTAAAATGTACAACTTCCTACCTTCCGTCATTAAAGAACAACCCACAATGAACACATTCAAAGAAAAACTGAAAACGTTCGTTAGAACGCAAGAGAGAGGAACTATTCATTGTTTAATAGAAACTAAGCATGAATTGATTTGTTGAAAATATGAACAGGATGTTCATAAAATCAGATGAGAGTTAGGGCTTTTTCAGAATATCTATCAGATGCAGTTCAATGTCCAGCGTGGCTTTAGACGGGGAAGTAGTTGTTTTCTGTTGGACATTCACAAAAAATAACTTCATTTTAATCGTGGATTTTTCTATTCACAGAAAAATATTTCTATCAATATTCAATTGAGAATGTTTCCCTTTTCAAAATGAATACCTCACAAGAGGTTATCTTGACGATGGAAGATAGTGACTAAAGTTTATCTTTCAGTCGCAGATGGTTCCACATCTGATTTTATGAACATCCTGTTTATATTTTCAACAAATCAATCTATCATACCCCATGACAGGTTTTAATGTCAGAAAACACTAATTTCAAAGTGTCTCTCCAAAAGAAATGATTCTAACTTTTTCCATCTTTACAAAGTGGGATTGCTTCTTGAAAATGTGTTTCCCATTTCTTCCGGTCTTCCTGATGATCGTGGAAGCGTGAAATAGATTTTCGTTGACAAAAATGTATTGAAGACCTAGTGAATGCGATGTCTTTCCTGCGTCAATGTTACGAATGATTTCTGATGAGTACTCTCTTTTGGAAAACATCCTTCTTTGCCTCATTCATCTTTATGAGTTCTTAATTAAGACTGGAATAGAAAATCAAATAACTATCTGAATGAAAATGCAAATTTTCAATTTCAGATTTTTTCTTTTGAGTTAGGGCTTTTTCAGAATATCCATCAGATGTAGTTCAATGTCCAGCGTGGCTTTAGCCGGGGAAGTAGTTGTTTTCTGTTGGACATTCACAAAAAATAACTTCATTTTAATCGTGGATTTTTCTATTCACAGAAAAATCTTTCTATCAATATTCAATTGAGAATGTTTCCCTTTTCAACATGAATACCTCACAAGAGGTTATCTTGACGATGGAAGATAGTGACTAAAGTTTATCTTTCAGTCGCAGATGGTTCCACATCTGATTTTATGAACATCCTGTTTATATTTTCAACAAATCAATCTATCATACCCCATGACAGGTTTTAATGTCAGAAAACACTAATTTCAAAGTGTCTCTCCAAAAGAAATGATTCTAACTTTTTCCATCTTTACAAAGTGGGATTGCTTCTTGAAAATGTGTTTCCCATTTCTTCCGGTCTTCCTGATGATCGTGGAAGCGTGAAATAGATTTTCGTTGACAAAAATGTATTGAAGACCTAGTGAATGCGATGTCTTTCCTGCGTCAATGTTACGAATGATTTCTGATGAGTACTCTCTTTTGGAAAACATCCTTCTTTGCCTCATTCATCTTTATGAGTTCTTAATTAAGACTGGAATAGAAAATCAAATAACTATCTGAATGAAAATGCAAATTTTCAATTTCAGATTTTTTCTTTTGAGTTAGGGCTTTTTCAGAATATCCATCAGATGTAGTTCAATGTCCAGCGTGGCTTTAGCCGGGGAAGTAGTTGTTTTCTGTTGGACATTCACAAAAAATAACTTCATTTTAATCGTGGATTTTTCTATTCACAGAAAAATCTTTCTATCAATATTCAATTGAGAATGTTTCCCTTTTCAACATGAATACCTCACAAGAGGTTATCTTGACGATGGAAGATAGTGACTAAAGTTTATCTTTCAGTCGCAGATGGTTCCACATCTGATTTTATGAACATCCTGTTTATATTTTCAACAAATCAATCTATCATACCCCATGACAGGTTTTAATGTCAGAAAACACTAATTTCAAAGTGTCTCTCCAAAAGAAATGATTCTAACTTTTTCCATCTTTACAAAGTGGGATTGCTTCTTGAAAATGTGTTTCCCATTTCTTCCGGTCTTCCTGATGATCGTGGAAGCGTGAAATAGATTTTCGTTGACAAAAATGTATTGAAGACCTAGTGAATGCGATGTCTCTCCTGCGTCAATGTTACGAATGATTTCTGATTAGTACTCTCTTTTGGAAAACATTCTTCTTTGCCTCATTCATCTTTATGAGTTCTTAATTAAGACTGGAATAGAAAATCAAATAACTATCTGAATGAAAATGCAAATTTTCAATTTCAGATTTTTTCTTTTGAGTTAGGGCTTTTTCAGAATATCTATCAGATGTAGTTCAATGTCCAGCGTGGCTTTAGCCGGGGAAGTAGTTGTTTTCTGTTAGACATTCACAAAAAATAACTTCATTTTAATCGTGGATTTTTCTATTTACAGAAAAATCTTTCTATCAATATTTAATTGAGAATGTTTCCCTTTCTAAGCATGAAATTCTAAACTTATATGTATATAGATAATTGTGTAAATATTTTAAAATTATCACGGCTATCAAAACATTAATCAAACTTAACAATGTAAAGTAAATTTTAGATTTAAGTGTTAAGTAATGCTTAAGATTTATATAGCTACTCATATTTAAAAATGCTATATTCTATGCCACGCACGAGGGCTTGCCCTCCTGTGGTTTCTCTAAATTTTATTCATCGATGAGATTATTATGTATTATATACCCTATAATTGTGAATTTGTATGATGAATAAATTTATTATTTATTTATTTATATAAGAGAATAGGAATCTGAGAAACCATCCAGAACTGGTGTGAAACTAAATCGTGCAGAATTGCTACTCAGCCTGCTCAATAATAAAAAAGAGTGATAGTAACAATTATTGAATGACTTCTATCAACTTGATTGTACCTGAATTTGATGAAATCATAATTACTGGATACTTAAACTAGCTAGCTTCTGAAAATCACATAAAAAGATTCTGATGTCTTATGATCTGGAGCAGATTATAATAATAATTTATTGCACTTAAATTACATATTACAAACATATAACAAAATAAAAGAGTAATATACAGTGCTTCTCAAAAGTCCCCTCCCCCCTCTTATTCTTGGAACGATTATACATAAACAAGTGGAATTTGGAAACTGAATATTAAACGTTGTTAACTTCCCTACTAGTGATGATAGATGACGAAATCGTCAAAGATGACGTCACAAGGCCATTGTGACCAATCATTTTAAATGGAACCCTACGGCGAGCGACACCTCTTTTAAAAGGTATCGAAAAAACCTATTGAATGATACTAATTTTGTTTGTGTTTATGGCAGTTTTGATGGCTCATTAGTAAACATTAAAATTTAAATTCCATTCGGTATGATATCAATTACAGATTTAAGAATCAGTATCTACTTAAAGAAATTGCACGAAGTGACCTCCATTTACTTCCTGACAGTGAAATATCCTATTTTAAACTCTTCTCGTACTTTTTTGCAAATGTGTCTGCGGAAACAGCCTCACATTCTGCAACAATACGATGTTTAAAAACGTCAATATTGTCAGGTTCAGTGGCGTAAACCTTCGATTTAAGGTACCATCACAGAAAAAAATCCACAGGTGTGAGGTCCGGTGATCGAGCTGGCCATTCCGTTGAACCTCGTCGTCCAATCCATCTACCACGATACTCCTCATCCAAATACCGTCTCACTGCACCGTAATAGTGTGGAGGAGCACCATCCTGTTGGAATGTTATTTCTAAATTGCCGAATTCATCTGGATTATCTTCCAAAATTTCAAGGATTAACGGTTCTATTGCGTTTTGCAACAGCTCCAGATAAACCTCACCAGTTATATAAGTATTTTAAAAAAAGAGGCCCAACGACGTGGTTTCCCAGGATACCTGCCCAAACATTCACCTTCTGGGGAAATTGGGTATGTGTTTCACGAAACAGGTGAGGATTTGCGTCCCTCCAATACCTCACATTCTGTGTATTTACATTTCCATTTAGATAGAAAGTACTTTCGTCACTAAAACAAATTGTTTTGACATAGTCTGGCTGTTGGTTAATTTTAGTTTCCATATTTTCACAAAATTCTAGTTTTCGGTCTGGGTCGTCGTCTGAGAGTTGATGAACCATTTTTAATTTGTATGGATGAAATTTGTTTTTTTTCAACACCCTGTGTACTGTACTTCGACTGACTTCACAGGTAGATGCAACGTGAGTTGTTGAAGAAGTAGGATTAACTATTACTTCTGCCAATATGTCAATTTTTTTCTCATCAGAAATTTGTGGTCTGCCAGATCGTTTCGCATCATTAATACTACCCGTTGTTTCAAACTCGCGAAGAAGCTCCCTTAAATAAGTCCTCGAAACGGGGCGATCGGGAAACCTCTCATTAAAAATGCGTTCTGCTGCATGAATATTTTGTCCAGTTTCACCAAGAATTAGGATCGCTGCTACTTTATCACCTAAAGCACGTACCATTTCGCTTCTTGAAGCACTTAAACGTTCGGCTCACAACAGTTTAACAAATTATTAAAATGTACAAAAATATTAAAAGTACCAAAAGCTGCTAAAACAGTTAAACGTTCGATCAACAATACACAAATTATTAAATGTACAAAAACTTGGACAATTACAAAAACGTCGAATTAGGGAGACTAACAAAAACGTCAGCTTATTTGACAACTATCCAGAGGCGGAGCTTGAATTTGGAATTTTAGTATTAACTGATTTAATTCATCACAGGTTTGCGTTTTTTAAAAGCGAGTTGGCAAAACTGCCATAAACACAAACAAAATTAGTATCATTGGATAGGTTTTTTCGATACCTTTTGAAAGAGGTGTCGCTTGCCGTAGATTTCCATTTAAAATGATTGGTCACAATGGCCTTGTGACGTCATCTTTGACGATTTCGTCATTTATCATCACTAGTAGGGAAGTTTATAACCTTTAATATTCAGTTTCCAAATTTCACTTGTTTATGTATAATCGTTCCAAAAATAAGAGGGGGGGAGAGGACTTTTGAAAAGCACTGTATTCCTTGCCAGTCATCAGAATATTAAGAATAATATCAAACATACTCAGAACAGGGTACAGACAGGATTCTGAATCTATTACATAATCCAAGTACTTCCTAAATACTCATCGGTAGAATAGGGTTCTAGGGAACATGAGAAAAGCAATATGGGTTTTTTTACGTCTTGAAAATTATTTTTCGCTTTCAAATGGGCAGGTATGTGATTGTACAATTTTATGCAAGAATACTGGGCAGCTTTCTCAATACAGACTAACCTGTGATAAGGAATGTTGTAATTTGAGATATTTCTTGTACTATGACTATGAGTTATTTGGAATCGTGTATTTTTGAAGACGAATTTGATACATTCAAATTTGTATATTGCTGGGACAGTAAGCATATTAAGCGATTTGAAGTGATTTCTACACGTTGTGAGAAAACTCAATTTCTTAATTATTCGAATAGTTCTCTTTTGATTTCTGAAAATATCCAAGGCTTCACCACTTCCTCCCCAAAGAATAATACCGTATCGCACTCTCGAGTAGAAACTAGCATAATAGAAGGTCCTAACGATGCTAATGTTAGTATTATTTGACAATATTCTGAGGCCAAAGCATGACTGATTGAGTTCTTTGAGGAGACGGCTTATGTGATAAGAAAAACTCAAGGTGTCATCAAGAAAAACATCCAAGCACTTAGTTTCTGCCGATAACTGGATTTTATATTCCTTAAGTTTTATGTTATCTGGAGTGTCAGGCCCACGATTTGTTGTAAAAAACACTGCTTTGGTTTTCTCTGGGTTTAGCACTAATTTTGAGTTCACAAACCACTTCTCAATGTTCGCCATAAGTGAATTACCATTAAGGGTGAGTTCGGGAAAATTTGGGGCGGTAAATGATAGTGTGGTATCGTCAGCATAGTTGATGATAGTTTGGTCTCGTTCGGCAATGGATAGCAGATCATTATGAATATAAGTGGTCCTAATACGCTGCCCTGTGGAACTCCCCTGGACACCTCAAGTGCTGATGACTGTATGAACCTATTTGTATTTTGATCCCTAATTTGGGACGCGTGTGAACGTTCAGTCATATAGCTTTTGATCCAGTTCATCTCTGAATTCCGTATACCATGGTATTTTTTTTTTTTTTTTTATGTTCTGGTTCCCACGAAAAGGGATATCCTGTAATGTTCAGAGAACATCGTGGGAACCAAGGGAAAGAAGGTAGGAGTTGGTGTTCTTCTTAAATTTCTGGAGGTTGTATGCCTCGGGGAACACCTCCCTAGGCAATGAGTTCCAAAGCCTCGCTGTTCGTTGGATGAACGAGTCTTTGGAAAGTGATGTTCTGCAGGTCTCCAAAGTGACCACGAAGGGGTGTGATGACTGAACTTGACGGGTTAATCTCGAAGAGACTGCCAAAGCAGGAACGATTGTTGATATTTCAGAAGAGCATCGCCCATGAAAATATCTATAAAATAGAGACAAATCGCCAACTTTTCTACGGTGTTCCAGACAAGTGAGCGAGTGTTCCAACTTTATGAAGATTATGTCAAAGTCTATATAGTCAAAAGCTCTTGATAAATCCAGGACACGTTTCCTGCATCCAGACAGCTATTGATGTTGTTTGTTAATTCAAAGAGAGCAATTCAGTGCTCCTACCCTTAAAAAAATCATGCTGATTTGAGTAGAAAAGATTACTTTGTTGAAAAAATTCGAGAGTTTGTTCATATACAACCATTTTAAAGAATTCTGAAAAGGAGCTAAGCAAGCTAATTGGTCTGTAATTAGTGGGCAATTCAGGGTGATCTGCTTTATAACAGGGTTTAATAACTGCAAAGGTAAACTCTTTTTCAATAAGTATGTAGGCATGTCGTCATCCGGCACTTTTTTACCTTCGATTTTGTTACCTATTTCCAGAAATTTCGGGTGTTTATTTCTTAAAAACGAAAAATATTTTCATTATTGGGAATATTACACTCATAGATACGTTCCGATGGGAGATTTTGCGAAATAAGTTCATTTGGTTTCTCATTAAAGAAACTATTAAGGATTTCTGCACCTAGAAAACCGTTTTCAAAGTAGGCTTGAACATCATTTTTATTTTTATTTCCTGTAATTTCATTGATGATTTGCCAAGAAGTTTTTGAAATGTTCTTGGATTTTGACAGTCTTCAATAAACTTGTTTTTTTCATCTTTCAATAGTTGATTATATTGTATTTGAACGGTTTTAAAGTCTTCCTTATGTTTGGGCGAGGTAGATGCTAATTTCTGCAAGTTGATCATTCTGTTTTTTGCCCCCGAAATATCAGCAGATTTGTATGTAAATTTCACATTATTGCTATAGCTTGTGGTTTTGAGTGGAAAATGTTTGTTAACGTATAATAAATCTTAGGGGTAACACCCCTAAACCCCCCCCCCTGGGTACGGCCTTGACTGTTTATAAACTTTTCTATTCAATAGTATAATATGACTCGTGAATTTTTTTGCAATTCCATACTTGCATGGATTTCTTGAATATTTTCTCAGATTCTAGAAGCTTATTACACTTTTATAAACACATCGATAAAATATCTAATTTAACAATGAAAATGTAATGTTTTATTAAACTATATCAATAGAAATATAAATGAAGTTACATCGCTAAAATATTAAGTTTCAATTCGGAACGTCATCGGAAATAAAGGGAGTCACCTTGAAACTGGGTTACTCGGTAATTAAAATGAGTCATAACCTCATTGGGTCTGCCAGCAATTCTATAACAATTAGCCCAAATTTCAAGCATTCCACCAACAACGATATTGGCTGCGGTTTCTATCCAATCACGAACCGAGATAAGACCGCAACTGATTAATTGAATGAATTGCAACTTTTGTTATCTATCGAAACCACTTACTGGATTGTGCTCCTTTAAAAAATCAATATTTCCCATTGTATACAAATTGGGGTTAACGCCTCTAGAATGCAAGAAAATTGGAACGCCTCCAAGAAAACGAGGAAAACGGGGTGAAAATTCACACTGGAAACTATAGTAGAATAATTCATCTACGACTCAAAATATAGGGTTCGTTCGAAATCGTACATATTAGAAATGTTGAATTATGAGGGAAATCGGAAAAATAAAAAAATATAATTTTCTGTATAAAGTATACATGGTGTTTCATAATTGAATGCTGATCCTAAAGGAAGATAATCCTTGGATGATTTTAAGAAAAATCCTTCATATGAACATAGGTCCGCAACCGCTTTATTTCTGAGATACAGGATGTTGAAATTTAACAAAAAAATCAGTTCTTCCCCAATATCTCTGAAACCGCTTTGGCTTTTTCTTCAATTTTGGAACATGCAAATAACGCATAAAAATACATTTTTTCCACGATAAAAGATTTCTTAATTTTCATCAGTGGCGTCCCTGTTAACATGCCCTGCCATATTATTGATCAAAATAATGGTACGCCACTGTCTTTTTTCAAATAAATATTATTTTTGTAATTGTCTTCTATCTTCCCAAAAAAATGGTCTCCTGCCTTTTTTTCGTCCGGCGAACGGTTTTTGAGTTAGAAAATAAAATGCATTCATTTGCTTGTCCCTATGCGAAATCAGCCGTTGAAGAGTAGTAGGATTATCTTGTGGGCTAGAATCATCTAGTATGCTAAGAACACATTTCGTTGTTTTCAACATAAGCAATTTGACACTTCCTTAGCTAGATACGTGATATTATTTACATTATAAAAAAGGTGTTTATTAAAAAAAAAATACAAATTCCGAATTAGCAGACATGCATTACTTGTATGGACTTGCTGACGGGAACGCATATGAAGCCAGGAGACTGTATCACGAGCGCTTCCCAAATAGGATGGTTCCTGATGCTCGAACGATTTCAAGCACCCACAGAAAGTTATGTGAAACAGGAAGTTTTGAGCCAAATCATCACTTTAAAGGAGCACATCGGACTGCAAGAATTCCAGCAATTGAGGTAGCTGTTTTAAATTCAGTTGACGAAAATCCTGAAATAAGTACGAGGCAAGTTGCCAACAATTTGAATATCGCCCATATTTTATTATGGAGGATTCTTCATGATTATTTATTATATCCCTATCACATTCAACGGGTTCAGACTCTACTTCCTCGAGACTTTCCATTACGAGTGAATTTCTGCCAATGGTTTCTCCAAAAAATTACCGAAAATATTTTATTTGACAGGGAAATTTTATTCACGGAAAGCTAGTTTTACTAAAAACAGGATCAGAAATTTCCATGATAATCATTTTTGGGCCAAGGAAAATCGTGGAAATCACCAGGAGCAGTTCTCATTTAATGTCTGGGCTGGAAAGTAAGCTTCAGTCAGTCAGTCAGTTTCATTAGCAGCATATGGTGATAATTATCAAATATCACAAGAGAAATTGAATCATTTAGCAAACAAAATCACCGAATGGTCACAAAAAAATGGAATGATACTCAATGCTTCAAAAACCGTTCTTCTACACGTAAACCCAAAAAAAGAATTACGCGATCAAATTCATATAAATATAGGAACAGTTTTCGTTACAACCTATTTCTTCTGCACGATTTCTTGGAACTTATCTGGATTCAGACATGTCCTTCAAAACCGCTATTGAGAATGTCAGCAAGAAAGTAAACTCAAGTTACTATGCTATAGCCCAACTGAAAACTATATTCAATAAAGAACAACTCCTCAATGTCTATTATGCGCTCGTATACTCTCGAATTAGCTATGACTTTATTGTATGGGGAAATACATCAATGGCTCGCAGACTACTGATCTCACAAAACGTATTATCAGACTTATATTTGGTATCAAACGAACAGACTCATGTAAACCATATTTTAGAGATAATAACATCTCAACAGTTCCCAGTATATATATTTACAAATGTATTTTGCTTGTCAGTAAAAATATAATTCACTAACACATAATCATGATAGTCATAATTATAAAACTAGGCATGGCAATTTGCTACAAATTCCTCACCACAGAACTTCCTTATATGAAAAAAGTCCTCAATACAGTGGTATAAAGTTTTTCAATATACTCCCGGAATCAATAAAAAGTGAAAGAAATTAAATACTTTTCAAAAAACAACTAAAAAGTTATTTGAATGAGAAATGCATATATAGCCCAAGCGAGTTTCTGACTTAAAATTGTATTGACTGTTAAATTATACTGAACATTGTGTGTTTAAATGTCTATATAATATAATAACTGAAATTGTATAATAACTGTTATTTATGTGCCTGTAAGTCTTCGAGTCTTCTTTACGGTCTCGTGGAATGAAATTTTATGTATATATGATTATAGGCGTATAGATTTTTATAATTATATATTTATATTTTTGACATGTCCAATACCATGTAATATGGTCTTAATGGAATAAAATATTATTATTATTATTATTATTGGAGATTACCTAATTGGACCTAATTCACCTCGCAGATTAAATGGACATAATAATCGCCGATTTCTTGAAGATAATTTGCCAATTCTGTTGAAAGATGTTCCTATTTTAATGCGAAATCGCATGTGGTTCATGCACGATGGTGCACCTGCTCATTTTAGTGCTCTGGCACGCGAATATTCAAACCAAAACTTTCATAATCGCTGGATAGGTCGTGGGGGAACAGAGTCATGGCCAGCTAGAGCCCCAGACTTAAACAGTCTTGATTTTTTTCTTTGGGGACACCTCAAGACTTTGGTGCACAGTCAACCAATTCTTACTGAGGAAGAATTGCGAAACCGCTTTATAGTTTCCTGTGAAGCAATAAGGAATACTCCATGAATTTTCCAAAGAGTAAGCGAGTCAGTGACAAGGAGGGCTGAAGCGTGGATACTTGCAGGAAACGAACATTTTGAACAGTTAATTTGATTATGGTATTTTCTGTTCATAATAGTTATGTTTTTAAAAATAAAAAAATTATTTTTAGGCCTACTCATTACAAAAACTAAATAATAGTTACCATAAAATCATAAAAATCTTGCCTAGATTCTTTGGTTACGACAATTGTGAAATTAAGACTAAGAGAAAAATCGAATGACAGTGGCGTCTCATTATTTTGATAAAAAATATGACAGGGCATGTTAACAGGGACGCCACTGATGAAAATTAAGAAATCCTTCATCATGGAAAAAATGTATTTTCATGCGTACTTTGCATGTACCAAAATTGAAAAAAGCCAAAGCGGTTTCAGGGATATTTTGTTAAATTTCAACAGAATTTTTCTTAAAATCATCCAAGGATTATCGCCCTGTAGGATCAGCATTCAATAATGAAACACCCTGTATAGTAGACCAAATTGAGTGAAAACTATTCCCGCGTAAAAACCAGTCCATAACTTCGCTGACCCCTTATAGCATAGCTCACCGTAAACCACTACAAATTATACTTAATCGGGTTTGGGGTATAGATAATAGAATCTAATAGAAGAACAGTTCGTAGTACCATCCACATAAAATTGTTGGCTCGAGCAAATCTGCTTTAAATTTGTACAACAACCAATAAAAGTGTTTAATTTTAATCATTTATCATTCAATGGGCCACATATGTTCAAAATAGCAGGGAGATTTTGTTAACGAGTTTGAAATTGAAAAGGGAAACATTCTTAATTGAATATTGAATAGAAATATTTTTCTGTGAATTGAAAAATCTACGATAAAAATGGAGTAATTTTTTGTAAATGTAAACGACTACTACCCCGGCTGAAGCCACGCTGAACATTGGACTACATCTGATAGAGATTCTGAAAGGACCCTCGCTAACTCAAAAGAAAAAATCTGAAATAAAAAATTTGCATTTTTATTCAGATAGTTATGTGATTTTCTACTACAGTCTTAACTCATATGGATGAATGAGGCAAAGAAGAATGTTTTTCAAAAGAGAGTACTCACCAGAAATCATTTTTAACAATGACGCAAGAGAGGCATCGCATTCACTAGGTCTTCAATACAAATGTATATTGTTAACTTTTTAATGCATTTGAATGAAAGCTTGTCTTCAAAAATGTTTTTTTATTAATTATTTAATATATATGGAATATATCTGAGAGTGTTGAAAATATAAACAGGATGTTCATAAAATCAGATGTGGAATCATCTGCGACTAAATTTTTCCAATTAATTGAGAATGTTTCCCTTTTCAATATCTGAGAGTCTTACTAACATTGTCGACGTATCCATGGTAGGTATTTCTCAATTTTTATGCCCAGATACCTGATATATCTATACAATTAACAACCATCATCAATAATTGTATATTGACAATGTTTGGCATGATGGTAATGACAATATATTCACAAATACCGGTTTTATCAAAATCAATAAGCTTCCCATGATTGACCCAGGTTATGATCGAATAAATATCATATAGATGGACAATACCAATGGTCGTAATACGGTTCCCTGAGGTACCTCATATCTAACATTTTTCTCTTGATCAATTTGTTTATGTACCTTACTACTTGAACACGGTTTTGGAGATAATTTTCTCATATTCACGCATCCTCCAAAACGTCACTAGAACTACCACCTTCATTTAACATTTATGTGATCTTCATAAGTGTTAAAGTGTCTCGTTTTTTAAATTTCTTTTGTGTTTTTTTTTCTGTTAAAATGTATATAATAAGCCTACAATTGCATCATCGATAGCTTAATAGAGAGCAAACATATTGCAATAGACAAACATTTTTAACGCTCGGTAAGGTTAACTTCCGAAGTTGTGAGAGAATCATGAAGTATACAGGAACAGTTGATTATTCCCAAACATTTTTTAGGAAAAAAGCAAATTGATTCTGTCACCTGTGCCTGATTAATCGTCCAGGGGAAACAGTTATTTATTTTGTATCGACATTTTTCATCTACCCCGAGAGAATGATTTTTCTACGCCCATGGAAGATACGTGCAGTAGCATACTCCGACGTTATTTTCTCAGACATTTGAATAAAATTAAGATTTTGTTGTGGAAGAGTTCCTTGGATACGACAGTTATGTAATTGATGGAAAAACTCACTCAGACTGCCAAAAATATTGCAAAAAATAATACACGATTGAAACCACACTCAACATTATAAATATCGCCACTCACTGTTTTGCATTTCTTCATTTAAATCGATATACTAACTGATTTGAGTGCAAAGGAATTAATGCCAACTATCTAAGCACACTGAAAACACCGGCGTCGGGCTGTGTATAATAAAAATTTGACTCTAATTATGCAATAACAGTTCCAGTCGAACTAGTTCGGGGCAGAAAATAGCGCTAATGCAGTTGCTCCAACATTAGACAGCTCATCCCAGCAAAAATATAGAAATAACGAATAGTACTTATGTTATTAGGGATGAAAAAACAGCTCGTTGATTAATTTTGAAATGTTTGTTATATTGTTATGACCTAGTGCGGGTTATGTGATAATTGTGATATTTTTTGTGGAATACGTCATATTAAAAAGACCCTACAATATGTGTTTAACCGACGAAACCGAAAAGGAGGAGGTTCTCTAGTCGACGAGTATATTTTTTTATGTATGACCACGCATAACTTTTTACTGAGATGTCCGATTCCGATAATTCTTTTTTCAGTGGCTAGGGTGTACCTCGGAGTTGGTCCCATTTAAAGATGAAATCTACCCCTGGGGGTAGCAAAATGAAGGATATTCATCACTCACCCTCTGAATTCTGGTCCCTTAACCGATTCTATCAGGCATAACTTTGTACTGGGTTCATCGATTTGGATGATTCTTTTTTATTAGATAGGGTATACCTCATAGTTGATCATATTTGGATTTCAAATGGAATTATCCACCCTTACGGGTGGAAAAATAGGGGGTAATTGATTTTTCACTTGTGAATATTTTGGCACACATATGTAGTTGACAATGACAGATCGCTATTGTCATTATTTTTGTTCTACATCCGTCACAATCATTATACTCTATGAGAGGATGAAATGATATACAAGGTAATGAAATAAACTAACCAGAACAAAAATAATTTATATTACAAGAAATAGTCAAAGTAGATAATCATATTATTTAACTGGTAATAGTTGAAGTAAGGTGAGTAAGTGAGTATTTTGGAAGTAATAAAAAAACAAGTAGGTAGTAATTAGTAGATTTCAGCCACAAAAAATTGAAAAATAAAACTTTTTAACAAAATATTAAACCGACGAAATACGGAGCTGAAAAGTAAAAAATAAAATAAACCTTCTTAGTCTCAATAACTAAGCTCCTAAACTAATGTAAGTAACTAATTTTGAGTCGGCGCCAAACGAACAATCACGAAGATCATTAAATTACTTCAAAAAAATTATCAGAATGTCACCGCGCAACTCGATGCCATCATTTTACGCCTTACCTAATTCAATTGCTTGTTTGTTTGGCGCCGACTCAAAATTAGTTACTTACATTAGTTTAGGAGCTTAGTTATTGAGACTAAGAAGGTTTATTTTATTTTATACTTTTCAGTTCCGTATTTCGTCGGTTTAATTTTTTCTCAAAAAGTTTTTATTGCCATACTACTCCAGCAACGGTGTTGATTTTTGAAGTGGTGGAAGCGTGTGCTAAGAGTAGTTTTTGGGTTACAAATTATTTTACTATATTGAGCGAGTAGGGCTGGTTCCTAATATAATGGCATGTAAAATTCGACAGCAACGATAAATGTGTTCTATTTGCGAATATTTCGATTTTTGGGTGAGATATTGGGGTAGTTTTTGGGTCACAAATCAATTCGTGTCACTGAACGTGTCGAAGAGGTGCCAAAATATAGTTTTTTATCAAAACATTCTCAACAAAGGTAATTTTCAGTTCGAAAACCAACAAATTCTATAAATGACGATATTTCAATTATTCAAAATCAGAAAGTTTTCAGCTGGGACACTAAACTATTTTTATTATTTAAAAACATGGAATTCCAAGTAGGATTCTCTATGTTCAAAAATTGAGGACATACAGTGTGTCTCATTTAAAATAAAAACAGATCAGATTTCAAAAAAATAACATAGCAAGCGGTCTTTGGCCCATATGATAACAAAATTTGAACTACATCGGACTTTCAATAAGACCACAAGAAGTATAAAGTATGGCTTTATTGCCGGTCCAATAACGAAATTTTCCGTATGTGAAGTTAGCCACATCCACAACTTGGCCTCAATTTTTTCTGCTAAGTGAAAGCAGAGCCCTCACCCTACACGCAGATGTTTTTGGTTCCTTCCAAATAATATTTATGCCTTAGTTATAGCCAATCAACTGTTCTACTTTTTTCTTCAGACGTATGGTGTTTACGCTCCAAAATTATGCAAATTCTACACTCTGCAACTTTCAGAAAAATAAACTGAGGAACTAACTTTCAATGCGGCATATCCCTGGGGTCATTTGAAGATTTAATTAGCATTTCTTGAGGATGTCCGTAAACCCTCGAGATCCATCTTGACGAATGGCGAATACATTGTTACTGTCACTGTAAGTGCAGTCAAGAAATCTTCGGTGACGTGACAGTTTCATTTATTGTCACCCTGACAAAAATGCGTGCAGGCTCTAATCCCTACATGATCCATACAGGATGAAGTAAGAGGATACCTATCAACTTACCTGAGTTTCATAATGTATTTGTGAAAATAACTGGAAAGCGAGATGAAACTAAACATGTTTCTCTTCACCACTACTACTAATTTTATTCTTATATCCCAAATGGAACAGAAAGACACTAGTTGGCACTGCAGGACACAACAGACTGATGCGAACAATAAAATAATATACCCAAATTATATGACAATATGATTGGTTGGCTAACCTCGCGAAGGGCCAAGTATAATCAAAGGTGTGTTATATGGGAAGTCATCAGAATTGATTTGGAATTATAGTACTGGACAAAGTTTGGGCTCGACAATCTATGCTACGTGGGCGAGCTGAAAAGTAATGGGCGTAGGAAAAAGATGGGACCAACAGTATCAAAGCAGGGTTAGTGTTTGTGAATAATATCCTCCCAGGTCCAGGCAAATGATTGAAGTATCGCGTATACGAACATGTAAAAGTTTCTCGGAAGTAAAAAGCAAATACATTTTCTCAAATTACTTAATAATTCACAAATTCGGAGGGCGGTGAGGTGGGGTGAAGTGGGTGGTTGGGGAGGGGTCGGCGGGAGATATACGCGGCATAGTAGAGTATTTGAGGCGAAAACCTGGCTGAAAGTATAAAAGTTAAAAATTGCTCAACAATTGTATAACCTTCATATTATCAATACTGACTATAGTCCGTAAAATAAAGGCACGGAGTAATGAACCGCTTATCGTATTAAATCCAGGTAGGTACAAACTGCTATAGGAAAAACCCATATTCTTTGGATTTTGCATACTAAATGAGGGTTCATTACTCAACGTCTTTATTTTACGGGCTATTATTGGTGCGTGGATCACATCATTTCTAGGAGCATAAGTTACATCCAGGAGCTCCTAGCCTCAGTTAAAGAACAGGATTCTTTGTGAGTGGACGTGCTATTTGATTATGTTTCAGCACTATATTTTTACTGGCACATTGAAGGTGTTTCGTTTTTCAACTTCTGAAGATGGAAAAGGAATTGAGTACACTAGCTTTGTACGAATTGGTTAAGGAGTCTTTTATTTAAAATTGAATGTTGGAAGTAACACACACATTCTTTCAAGAAAATTGTATGTTAATGAGAATTTTTTATATACAGAGTGATCCATTTGAAAGCGGGCCACCTCTCTAAAACTGTTATTTATTATCCGATTCAGAAGTTTTTTTTTTCAGTAGATAGAGCATCAATAGTTCTAGTTGAATAAAAATAAAAATTTCACGGCCTACTTCGAATTTTTTTCAAGGTCAAAAATCCA
The DNA here is from genome assembly GCA_018342105.1 of Gonioctena quinquepunctata. NCBI lineage: Eukaryota > Metazoa > Arthropoda > Insecta > Coleoptera > Chrysomelidae > Gonioctena > Gonioctena quinquepunctata. Next base: position 147,677 of record JAFIRS010001332.1, on the reverse strand, counting down.
AAAAACATACTAGCGATTTTTTTAAATAAAATTCGACGACGCCACTGGATTTGTGATGCTCCCAAATGGGTGTGACCAAAATTTCACGATGAAATTATTTTTTTTAACAGAAATATGGCATAAGTCAAATTCATATCACTTTATCAAAATATTTCGAATAGTCGTCATATAAATCACAATATTGTTAAAAATATCGTTTAAAATGCTCTTTCAGGTCGTTAGCAGTCGAGTTTGTGAACAGCAGTTATTCAAAATGGCGTCAAATTATGTTTCTTCCAAACGTAACTCCATAGTATAGGAGATAGTTATGTCCATCAGAACACTGCAGTTTTTTGCCAAAGAAATTAAATGTACATCTTTACATCAAATAGTAATCAATAATAACCAATATTGATAACATAAATGAACTACAACAAAAGAATGGATTGAAATGAGAGTGCCTACACATTAATTTTCGTACTTTTCAACCAAATCCCGATTTAATTCGATAAATTTATTCTACCATTTTCTAATGCTAACTAACCATAAGATTCGATCAACATTCGATCATTGGTTTGGGGTAATATCTGTGCAAGCCTGTCTTATTCTTTCACGCAGTTCCTCTTTGGTGGTTGACAGTTATTCCAAATATCAATCTTGGTTCATTCAAACATGCTTGGGATACCACATTTCTAAAATATTATTTTTATTAGGAGGCTTCGTAACTTTAGTTGCTATAGAGATGACAGGTCATCAGAACAATAGGGGAAATTTAAATGAGAAATTAGATTAAATACACACAAATTTGTCAGTGTTAATAGTGAAGTTTATAACTCCTCAAGTACCTACACTATTGAAAAGGGAAACATTCTCTATTGAATATTGAATAAAGATTTTTCTGTGAATTGAAAAAATCCACGATAAATGAAGTTATTTTTTGTGAATGCCTAACAGAAAACAACTACTTGCATTTCTATTCTTTGACAACAAACTGCAGTGTTCTAAGAGACATAACATATCCCACATAGAGTTGTTACGTTCTGAACGAGTATTTTAAACCATATTATTTACAAAATTGTGATTTATATGACAACTATTTGAATTATTTCGATATCGATAAAGATGCATCTGTTTTTTATCTTTGTTGATTGAATATTTATGTATTTTTTTGTGATGAATAAATTGATTCTGATTCTGATATGAATATTTTACTTATGCTATATTTCTGTTAAAAAAAATAATTTCATCGTTAAATTTTGGTCACACCCATTTGAAAGCATCATAAATCCAGTGGCGTCGTCAAATTTTATTAAAAAAAATCGCTAGTATGTTTTTTGGATTTTTGACCTTGGAAAAATCGAAGTAGGCCGTGAAATTTTTATTTTTATTTCGAATTTATGGCATTCAACTAGAACTATTGATTTTATATCTACTGAAAAAAAAACTTCTGAATCGGATAATAAATAACAGTTTTAGAGAGGTGGCCCGCTTTCAAATGAGTCACTCTGTATATATATATATATATATATATATATATATACATACATTTAAACAATTCGTATAAATGAATTATAGATCTGCCAGTCATATTTTTCAGGATTAGTTATACTAAAAATGTAATAGCACCGTCTTTCACAAAATCTTCTACTCGAACTCCATACACAAATCCCATATCTCCTTCCAAATCTCTACAACCGGCAACAGCGTAATCTCATTAGCCACGCCTGTTGTGGGGGATCCGATTTAGTTGACGCTTCCGACACATGGCGCTTCGCGCCACGCCGGTAAATTCGGAAAGTGGGTAACTATAATGCGGACATACGATGCAGCGACAAGCTGCCGAAAACTTGAATGAACTGCTCATAGATCGGGACACCGGGCGGGTGGGTACGAGTGGAAAACGCGGAGTTGCCGATCTGTGAAAAACTTCCCGAGGTATGGGAAATTTCTGATATTTTATCCGTTTGAGTGATAACTAATTTGTTTTTTCATATAACACTGGAGAAAACAGAGAGAAAGTGCTTTTTCATAGGAATCTTTGTATTTCTACTTCTCTTCTGTAAAATTAAAAGTCGAAAATAAAATTGATGTAGAAATCGCAATCAAATCATTTAAAGGATGCATTTTCGTCATATTGTGTGTTTAGCTGCTGAACAGTATTTGGGTTGACGTCAGTGGCAATCAAAATAAAATCAGAATTGATTCCTTTCCTTTAATCTCGTTGAATTTTTCACACGAGACGGTGTAGTAGAAAGTCAAAAACTGTCCTTGATGTAAGAATGTTTGACAAAAGCATTTGTTGCTAGGTGCTTTGTAACTGTTCTACACTTAAACTTTCTCATGTCGTGAAAGCAGGTGTCCCACAAGGCAGTGTCATTAGGGCAATGCCGAGATGACCCCGCATTAAAAGTAGCCAGTAAGAATCTGAACACAACAACGCATAAGGTGCAATCGCTAACCAACAAATTTAATAGTCAGTTCACATCACCTTAACCGACAAAAAACTGGCAGATCTTCAAATACTTTAGAATCTAACAGCATGAATCTAGATGTTTAGTTGAAATAGAAAATAAGATACCTTGGTTGAGAATAAAACAGTTGTTTATGTACCCTAAGCTACAGGATAGAACTGCAGACAAGCCTCAAACTGTCTGGGAAAACCAATTCTGGGTCCCAGGATACAGCGGGGTGAAAGGTTATGAAAAAGCCTAACCTGAGTGAAAACTCTCAAATTTTATTAAGTAACAAGATCCACAACGGGATCCTGGAAATAGTATGTCTGTCTGGCCTTCAACTTCCGGGATGTGACAAGAACTTGAAAATGTCCTGAGGAGTATACTCAGTGACTTGAAAATTCTCAAAGTGACAGAAGAATCAAGAACATGCTTGGTAGATATCAGGATGTAGAAGACCAGTGTGTAGAGTGTTTTGTTGAGAGAGCATGTGCATAGTTTTCTGTATAAAGCTCAGAGGACATTCAAAAGAACAAATAGACGTTAAATGAACCTTAGGTGAGTATCTAATTGGAGATTGGTTACATTGGCCGGTGTTGAGTATTCTGGAAAAAAGACATTGTTAATATGTGGGATGTGAGCATATCGTTCCAGATTATAGAGCGATCGTACTTAAATTCTGCAACTTAAATGGCAGAAATATTGATTACCCTCGTTTCGGACGTCTATCATCTTGAGGGATTTGAAAGTTTTTCACGACGATTCGAATGCTTGTATCTGAAATCATCTTCAGGTGAATCCTAGGTGCTATTTCTGATCTTCTCGGAGACACATCTGATGTACGGAAGGCAGATCATTGTGCTTTGTTGTTGCTCTTCAGATGTCTTCGGTCTCTGGAGTGCCTTCCTTTCCTCGATGTGAACGTTGAGAGAGAAGGCAATGACATCCGCACCTCTGTCTATAGAAAGAAGACACATACGGGACAGTATCCCAACTACAGCTCCAACCATCGGAGTTCGACAAAGAGAGGGATCGTGATAACATTGGTAGAAAGAGCGATGCATATATGCAACAACGAGGAGTCACTAGGTGCCGAATTTCCAACGGAATGGATACCTCAAGAAACCCCTAGAAGAAGTATTGGAACAACTCCGGAGACCAAAGACATCTGAAGACAAAGCACAGTGATCTGCCTTCCGTACACCAGAGGTGTCTCCGAGAAGATCAGAAGGATAGGAAACAAGTTCAACAACAAGAGCTGCTACCAATCCGGCAGTACTTTACGGAGTTTCCTTACCAAGATCAAACCTGACAACAGAAATGAAATCAGTAAGTATTGTATATATGAAGTTCCATGTGAATGCGGAGATTCCTACATTGGAGAGACAAAGAGGCCGTTATCCTAAGATTGGATGAGCACAAGCCTGAGCACCATCGAATTCTATGGGACGACTCAAGTGTTCTACATAGAGAGTAGCATTGGTTCAAACGAAAGTTCAAAAAAGCCGCCTTCATCGAAGCCAATAACGCCATTATTCAACTAAGCGTTGAGATCAAGAACGTATGGAAACAACTAATTGCTCTTTCAGACTGCAGAGGCGCGAAACTTCACGCACCGAAACTTCACGCACCGCGCGAAATCACACGCACCACTGTACATGGTGGAATTACGCGAACCGTTGCACCAACAGACAGTATTCACCTGAAGACGATTGCAGATACAAGCATTTAGAACGCCCATTAAGACGATGGACGTTCAAAACGAGAGTAATCAAGTTATAATTCATCCGTTATCAATTGCAGAACACATTATGTGAGGAGTAATCAATATTCAATATATACGCACGGCACTCATGCCAAATTGAGAAACAAAAATAATATTTACTACCCGTGTAAAATCTCATATACATCCAAGGAATCGTCTGTCCACGTGGACTTGATGGACGAACGTCAAAATGAACAATCTGTGTAGAAAGCACTAATGAAAACGGCTAATCGTATTGTTAAGCGCACCGTATTGACCGAGTAGCGTATCGAGGCTGCAAAGCTATAAATCATTTGTTTTATTTTTGAAAACCATGGAGTGAGTACTGCGTTTGGACCGTTGCAAAACAATTGACAAAGCTATGCAAGATTGTGTATATAGAACTAGTAACAAAATGAGGTATCTCCGCCTATGGCAGATCAAACTAAATGGTCGGTAAGGGTTCCCAAGTAGTTTTTATATTTTGTAAATGATATTCGAAATACTATACCACATCGTCTACAACCTTCAAACAAACAGCAGAAATATTCTTCCGCAGTAAAACAATCTTCATCAATTCGTAGTTCTACAAGAAATGAATGGATGATTTACCAATATGTGGTTACTGTCTTCATGCGAACTTTATTAAACGAAACCTTTGTCTTCACCTCGATGAAAAAGTGGAAAGAATACATTGTGTATCTGTAGTAAAAGCAATACATTCCGGACGACAATGTAAATTGTTGGCCGAGACGTGCTTAAGACTGAGAATGTGCTTTTACTACGAGATACACATACTATTTTTTCTGAAATCGCAATCAACATTGTCATAAATTGAGGAACTTTTATAAATGCATAACAATTTTTGATTACCATCTTGCCTGTGAAATCGTTTCTTTGACAATCACTGTTTGTTTATTGTTTTGACAAAAGTCAGAACTTATTTCGGTTTAATACCTACTTATCGCTAAAGAATATTTAAAATGGACAGTGGTGATGTCCAGGAGTGCGGGACACCACCAAAGTTAGTAAATGCAGCTGAAAATGAAATTTATTGCCAAATTAATCCAAGGCGAAATATGAATACTCTTACAAACGTTTCATGGATTATTGCCAAAAAAAAGACGACCTTCCGATCTGAAAATGTCATGATTGCATACTTTTCCGATTTATCTACAAAGTTGAAGGCATCTACGTTATGGTCAAATTCCTCCATGCTGAGAGCTACACTTAGTACAAAAGAAGATATTGATTTTACAAAATATTCGAAATTACGTGCTTTCCTGAAACGAAGTGACAACTGTAAATCAAAGAAGTCAAAAGTTTTGCCAGATGAACAAATTGAAACGTTTATCACTCAAGCACCAGATTATATATACTTAATGAATAAGGTACGTTTAGAATGTAAGAATTTTAAAATTACCTAGATAATTATGTAGTGTTTACTTTTTAGGTTGCCTTAATATTTGGTGTTGCCGGTGCATGTCTCCGTGATAAACTATATCAATTAAATTTGAATGACTTAGAAGATTTTGGATCTGAGCTTTTGATTAAAATACTGATAATAAAACGAACAAACCAAGATCATTTGTGATAAACGAAACTTATTGTATAGAAAATATGTTGTGTCGTCCAGAAAATTTTGAAAGTTGCCGCTTTTTCTTTAAATATTCAAATGGGAAAGGTTGCAGGCAAGTAGTGGGAATACATCAGTTTGGCAAAATGCCTCAAATTGTCGCAACATTTTTAAATTTGCCATATGCACATGAATACACATGACATTGTTTCCGTCGGTCCTCTGCAACAATTTTGGTTAATGCTGGGGCAGATTTAATTGCTTTAAAGAGGCATGGGGAATGGAAATTCTCAACCATAGCCGAAGGATATATAGAGGATTTTTTTACAAATAAAGTAGACATAGCAGATAACATATTTAGAGGGGGAAGTGACAAAGAGAAATCTGCTAATACTATTAGTATTATTGCCGAAGAAGAAAACAGCAATAACGTCGCTGACTATTCAGGTAACATAACAGATAAATTTAGAGAGGGAAGTGACAAAGAGAATGACTTTTCAGGTAGAGTTCAGCCTATGTTCAATAATTGTTCACACTGCAACATAACTATAAATATACAAAAATAGTTATAATAAACGTTCCATATGTGTAATAATTTATTCAATGAATGTTCTTAATGTGGGTTGTCTATTTACTGTCTTAAATGTATATAAAAAACCGGTCGGGGCCGGAAAATTTTTCCGGACCGTTTTCAGCCCGTTTGCTTAGCGACGGACTAAAATACTAGATCAGCATATTTTGTGGTCTGAAGTTGCTCCGAGAAAGTAGGCATTCATGAGCGATTTCAGAAAAAATACAATCTGGAACCAATTCTAAGATCGGGGGTGGCCAGTCATTATTGCCTTTCTCAACTCTAGTACCGAAAACAACCCTTTTCACAAAAATCAAGATTCCCAGTCAATCACAAGAGTATGGCGAATTTTTCAATGTCGATCTAGCAACGCTGTATCCGTAGGAAACGGAATAGGGTGAAGGTTAACATTATGCGTCGTGCGCTGACTAGAAATAGCGACGTTGCGCACAAAACAAACAGCAGTGCATCCATGTATTTATGGATCCATTCATTAACGATTGTATAAACAAACTGGATAAACAACATCGCAACAACAAATTAATGAATGTACCGAGTGATTCATCGCACGGGTGTCCCGAATATTCCGCGAGGCGCAAGGTGGAATTACATGAGGGATTCGGTCGCGTCAGATTGTTGGGGTCATGAGCTAATGAAAATAAAAAAAATGTTATAAAGGGTGTTACAAAATAGGTACCATAGTGTGGATAGTCTGAATGAAAAAAATTATTTATGATATCTGTACGGAAACGCACATAATTTTTCTATTATATTGGGGCACCGTTAACAATTCAGGCATCAAACATTCCATTCCTTTTTAACCGACGAAACCAAAAAGGAGGTGGTCGACCCGTATATATTTTTTTTCCATCATTTTTTTTATGTATGATCACGCATAACTTTTTACTGAGGCGTCCGATTCCGATAATTCTTTTTTCAGTGGATAGGGTGTACTTCGAAGGTGGTCCCATTTGAATTTAAAAGATGAAATCCACCCCTAAGGCTAGCAACATGAAGGATATTGATCACTCACCCTCTGAATTCTGGTCCGTCAACCGATTCTATCAGGCATAACTTTGTACTGGGTTCTTCGATTTGGATGATTCTTTTTTTAATAGATAGGGTATACCTTATATTTGGATTTCGAAAGGAATTAGCCACCCTTACGGGTAGAAAAATAGAGGATAATTGATTTTTCACTTATGAACATTGGCACACACATACGTAGTTGACAATGACAGATCGCTACTGACATTATTTCTGTTCCACATCCGTCAAAACCATTATATTCTCTGAGAGGATGGAATGATACCAGTTAAAGTACTTGGGGGTAACTATCACAAAACATCTAAAATGGGATAACCATATTCAGAATATTTCAACAAGAGCAACCAAAGGAATAAATACCATAAAAACTTTCAGTAGGGTTTGGTGGGGAGCTGATCCACTAACGTTACACATGGCTTTTAACGGCATAGTCAAATCACATTTAGATTTCGGATCCATATTTATAAAACCGACCAGCCAAAAAAACTTGAAGAAACTAGATTGAATCCACTTTCAAGGTTTACGCTTAATCACGGGATGTATGAAATCAACCCCGACAAATGCACTTTTGGGAGAAACAGCCGACACAAGCTTAGAGTTTAGACGTAAATGGCTAGCAACCAAATTTTTAACAAAAATAATGGCATTTAAGAATCACCCCATAACATCATTGGTAGAAACAATGGAAAATTATTGCAATTTAGACAAGGGCTACTGGCATGGGAAACAAACTCCATATTTAGTAGAAGCTTTCAAATATATACAACCATATATGACAATAATAAATACTAGTGAAACCTTACCTTGCTTTGAATTTGATTACGAAATACAAACTCGACAACTGAATATAATGAAGCTATCATTAAAAAAAACAACAAATAACGAAAAAGAATTTTTATTAGCAACAGAAAATTACAAAAGTAATCAACATTTATAATCCAAAAGTAATAACAGGACGGTCTTGGGGTACATATCCCTGAAATAGAATGTAACTACACAACTAGGCTCCCTGACATATTAGATATCTGTAGCTCTGAAATAATAGCAATAAATAAAGGGTGCTCGATATGTCTTGAAAGAAACCTAAGCAATAATATAATTTTCACAGATTCACTAAGTGCATTGAATAAACTATGTAAAACCAGAATTGAAGCAAAAAATATTGTACTTGCCTAATGACAAAAAGACTTTTATTGGAAATGAATGATAACAACACAAACATAACCCTCGCTTGGATACCAAGCCATTCGAAAATACCAGGAAATGAACAAGCAGATCTATTGGCTAATGTTGGTAGAAACTTAAACATTCCCATGAATATCAAAATTGATAAACAAAATATCCTAACAATTCTGAAAACTAAAATCAAAGGTGAGCACAAAGCAAATTGGGAAAACATAGGTAAACACAAAGGCAAATGGTACATGGATATACAAAGTCAATTCCCGGATAAACCTTGGTACTCCAAATTTCCCTTTATAGACCGAAGACACATTACAACAATCATCCGGATGAGAACAGGACACTGCTTAACAGCAGAACATTTACACAAAATAGGAGTGAAAGATGATGGAAAATGTGAATGTGGACAAATCGAAAATTTAGATCATGTATTTTTTCAATGTCCCTTAAACCAAATTATACAGATAGATTTTTATGAAGAAATTAGAAAAAACGGCATGTGTACACCATTTAATATGAAAATGGTCCTTGCCAACCTTAACTCAAATATTATTAAGTTAATTAACAAATTCATCAACTACAACAAAATCAACTTATAATCTCTAATATGTTTTTTTTACAGATCCTATCTTTCAACACCCTGGGTTTCCTTTTTCCGAGGCAACATTTCGGTTGTGTAATGCTCCTCCGTTGCCCGGGAGCGAGAAGAGTCTAAATGTATCCTTTGTTGTGATCTTTGTTTACTAATACCTTACCCCCACACCTTTTACAGCAAACACAATTTTATAATAGAGGGTATGAGATTATCTCAGATACACTTAAAGGTGGCCCTCAAAAAAATATAACCAGGAGAAGAGCTGGCCAATTTCTCAAGGAGAACAGGCCATAATTATTTAAGAAGAAGAAGAAGAAGGATGGAATGATATACAAAGTAATGAAATAAACTAACCAGAACAACAAAAATAATTTATATTACAACAAATAGTAAAAGTAGATAATCATATTATTTAACTGGTAATAGTTGAAGTGAGGTGGGTAAGTAAGTATTTTGGAAGTAATCAAAAAACAAGTAGGTAGTAATTAGTATATTTTAGCCATAAAAAATTACAAAATAAAAACTTTTTAACAAAAAATTAAACCGACGAAATACGGAACTGAAAAGTAAAAAATAAAATAAACCTTCTTAGTCTCAGTAACTAAGCTGCTAAACTAATGTAAGTAACTAATTTTGAGTCGGCGCCAAACAAACAATCAACGAACATCATTAAATTACTTCAAAAAAATTATCAGAATGTCACCGCGCAACTCGATGCCATCATTTTACGCCTTACCTAATTCATTTGCTTGTTTGTTTGGCGCCGACTCAAAATTAGTTACTTACATTAGTTTAGAGCTTAGTTACTGAGACTAAGAAGGTTTATTTTATTTCTTACTTTTCAGTTCCGTATTTCGTCGGTTTAATTTTTTGTTAAAAAGTTTTTATTTTTCAATTTTGTGGCTGAAATCTACTAATTACTACCTACTAGTTTTTTTATTACTTCCAAAATACTTACTTACCCACCTTACTTCAACTATTACCAGTTAAATAATTTGATTATCTACTTTTACTATTTGTTGTAATATAAATTATTTTTGTTGTTCTGGTTAGTTTATTTCATTACTTTGTATATCATTCCATCCTCTCATAGAAATATATTGATTGTGATAATGACACTAGCGATCTGTCATTGTCAACTACATATGTGTGCCAATGTTCACAAGTAAAAAATCAATTATCCCCTATTTTACTACCCGTAAGGGTGAATAATTTCATTCGAAATCCAAATATGAGGTATACCCTATATATTAAAAAAAATCATCCAAATCGAAGAACCCAGTACAAAGTTATGCCTGATAGAATCGGTTAACGGACCAGAATTCAGAGGGTGAGTGATCAATATCCTTCATTTTGCTACCCTTAGGGGTGGATTTCATCTTTTAAATTCAAATGGAACCAACTTCGAAGTACACCCTATCCACACAATTATCGGAATCGGACGTCTCAGTAAAAAGTTATGCGTGATCATACACAAAAAAAATTATAAAAAAAATATACGCGTCGACTAGACAACCTCCGCCTTTTTGGTTTCGTCGGTTAATTAAGCTTAATTTTTCGGGGTTGTAGGGAGTAAAAACTAGCCCAACTTGATTGCACATGATTTTGTTGAGTTTAGAAATTATGAAGACACTCAGTTTTTATATAAAAAAGACTGGACAGGAACACTTCTCTTGACGAAATTAAGTCCAAAGTTTTAATGCCTTTTCAAAATATTGGAAATGAATATTTACACATTTAACTTTATTTTTCCAAAAGAGGTTGCTACTAATGATTTGACAGAGGCATATATTTTTATTTTAAAAGGTAAATATATTCATAATCTTCTGTCAAAAAACACAAAAAAAGTTGGGCTAGTTTGGTCGTAGGTAATTTTTTTCTTATTCTGACGAGTTTGTAAAATTGTTTTTAACCGCTTTCTTAGTTGTTTGACCAACCCTCAGAAGTTAATGAAAACTTGTACGAGTTAAGATCACGGGGACCTTACCTTTTATAGTGGGATCCGAAACCACTCTTGGGACCTTGAAAAAATTTGTCACCAGCTGCGGGAATCGAACCCGCGCCAGGTGGAAACAGTTGACACAAGACCGACGCTGGTGCCACTGAGCCACAAGCCCCGTGTTTGTAACGTAACTTTTGGAACACTCTGTATATTCGATTACTTGTCACAAATGAGATGGTTTTCATTTGATAACACAATTCAATAAAAAAATAATTAATAAAAAAACTTTTTAAAATAATTGCCGTGAGTTATAGATTCAAGAGCTTGTCTTGGAACGTATTGTTAATGCAATTTGTTAATGCATCGTCATTATGAGGCCTTTTCCGTAAGTTCTGAGCTATCTAGTTCTTCAATGATGAGACCATCTAAAGATGAACTTCGCCATCCTGGAGCTGCCATCTTCAATTTATGAATTTGACAAAAAATCAATAATCTTCGACTAAATTCATAATATCCGACACCAAAAACCCCGACAACCAATTTTGAATAGAACGGTCCATTATCACAGAACTTGTCCACCATCTTGGAGCCGCCATCTTGAATTTATGAATTTTGACAATGAATCCATAATCTCCGATCCCGAAAACCTCCACATACCGATTTTGAATAGAATCGGACCATAATCACAGAAATCGTCCGCCATCTTGGAGCCGCCATTTTGATTTCATGAATTTTGACAAAAAGTTCATAATATCCAACCCAGAAAACTGCCACATACCAATTTTGAAAAAAATCGGACCATACTCACAGAAATTGTCGGCCATCTTGAAGCCGCCATTTTTATTGTATGAATTTTGACAAAAAATTCATAATTTCCAACCCTGAAAACCCCCACATACCAATTTTGAGTCAAATCGCACCATAAACACAAATCTCGTCCGCCATATTAGAGCCGCAATTTTGTTTTTTTTTTCTCTAACAAAAATTCCATAATGCATTGTCACGGGAACTATGAACACCTGCCAAATTTCACGTTAATCGGGCAACTAGAACTGGTCAAATTTAAATTGCAAGATTTGATTACAGATAGACAGGTAAAACTAAGTAAAAGCTTGTAAAAATACGAAAAATTCTTAAAAATCAAGATAATTACAGTTGCTCAAAGTATTGATGAAGAAACCACAGTATAAATGCAGATAAGTCATTCTTAAGTACATTTCCAATAGACTTGCTTTTACAGTGTGCCTTTTTTATTTAATACTGATTTCCCGAAAAAAAAATCATTTGGTGTTTGCAGATGTAGAAATTCTCTGATGTTCGAGGAACATGGAAAAATATGTTTGTCATAGGAGTAAAAGTACTGTCATTATTGATAATATTGGAAATTGTTACAAACAAAAAATTGTTTATAATCAATTATGATGAAGCAGCCAATCTAGAAGTAATTAAAATTCTGTTTTTTTTCAAATCACTTTCAGTCAAAGAATTCATTTTGAAGCCATATCTTGCGTTTTAATTGATACATTAAAAAAACCGTTACAGAACAGGCTTAGATTAATGTTTTATCATCTGTTTGAGGTCAAATTCGTTCCGATTTGACAAAAGATGCTTTAATATTTATGCACGCAGAAGTACTTCTGCAGCTCTTGGCAATCTCCGAAAAACATTGAAAAGTGCTGGCGCACAAGTCATAGAGACTAGGCCAAACTGCCAATTTCATCGAGATATATATTCAATAAATCAGTCAATATCAAAAATGCATATAGACCCTTAAAGAAAATGTAGGGCTATTACGATAAATAATTTCACCGGCAACTCAACAGGCCTCGTTCACTTATTCAGATTCTTCTTTACTTCTTCGTACAACTCTATTTCGAAATGATGGAATCTAGGCTCTCAAAGGAATAGCCAACAGGATCACCAGATCCGACACTCTTAGATTTCCATAGAGATATGTCTAGCTTTTTCAGTTTTGTAACACTCTCACACTCTGATTTAAATCAGTATTCGTTTCAGATGATACTCACTCTGCTTGGTCATGGTCTAGAGGAAACGGGCTGCAATTCTCAGGAATGGGACTCGGTTCACTTTCTTCCTGCACAGGGCTTTCGAATATGAGCGTTTCCACCATCGACCCCTTGGAGCTGCCAAATGACACCCTGAAACAAAGAATTGCGAGATCAAGGATCATATTGAATATCCAGAGAACGTTGAAGTTTGGATTTATGAATTATAAGACGGCATTATTCAGTTCTACAAAAAGTTTTTGTGGCGAAAAACTAAACCCCAAAATAATATTTCTGCCACTCCATCAACCCTCCAAAACACCTCCATCCCTCATCTCCAGTATATCATTGCTCCCGAATAACTGCAGTGTAGTAGCATATACACAGCTGCAGGCGTCATATCAATAAGCACGAGATATGGCGATAGATATGCCGTCCTTCGGAGGGGGCGTTAACATGGCGGATCGGAAGTCATGGATGTTGAAGACGTGATTTTAAGCAAATTATCGTCTTCCTTGATACCTCAAGGCCATTAAAAACGCATTTTCACAATATCTTCATAAGAAACGTAGAGAGTGAGTCAACATAAACATAATACTGAGAACATATGAGGTTTCGTAATACAATTGAAGATAACTTGACCAAGCCCTCTTATTGCACCACAGGGTGTTTTGAAATCAGACCACCATAATTTTAGTTCTCCCTTTATGATAAGACAATTATGAGGTAAATTCGATGATTTATTTATTCTATATTCTTACGGTCATCAAAAAAATTTTGGGTGTCCCACTTTTAGTGCGTGCCAGTGTTGAAATATTTCTACCAGTGCAGACAAATTATTCTTCCTAGTTACATATTACGACATACCGCAGGTTCAACCTGTAACGAGTGTTCCATATATACCGTACGCTAAAAATAGCGACCGGCGAGATTTCCAGAATTTATTCGTGCAAATGGTAACGCGTGTTTATGATATTTCCGAGGCATTCTATCATTTCGGTCGGCACAGGCGACTTTATAGCCGCCGTAATTTTCAGCTGGAGGAAACGGTTTATAACTTACACTTGCAATAATTTATTCTAATTGCAAGAAATATTGAATGCTTGTACCTGACGTACCCCACGCATTGTTTTGTGTCTCCACCCACTATTGTACACTGGTGGTTCTGGTTCTAGTTTGTATGATTTCCATTATTTGACTTGATTTAAATTTATTTTTGTGGAGAAATACTGGTTTTCAACACGGTGTTCTGGTTGAAAAGGGAAACATTCTCAATTGAATATTGAATAGAAATATTTTTCTGTGAATTGAAAAATCCACGATAAAAATGAAGTTAGTTTTTGTGAATATCTAACAAAAAACAACTACTTCCCCGGCTAAAGAAACATTGAAGTACATCTAAAAGATATTTTGAAAGCACCCTTACTAAAAAAAATTGAGTCGTAGATAATTCCATATCTGAATTCATATTTTTAAAACAAATTTCACAATATTACAATGAAACAGAAAAAACTCTGGAATTATTGAAAATAATTGGAAAGCGAAATTAGCATCGATTGTGCTTTTACTCATTTTGAAATTTAGATTTCAGAGCATCAGCAGTACAAGGGAATGATATAGAACGGTCTATTCAAAAATATTCATTTTTCAAACCGTCCCCCCCTTCTTTGGTTTGGTTATTTAAGTGTGCACCATTTGGGAATTCTTAAAATTAATGGCACAACCAAAATACAAGTATTGCCGAAAGTGCACTTCAAGTCAAACAGCATACAGGGTAGGTCAAAAAATATAAAAATTGCGCAAAAGTAATGTACCCTTATTTCAGAAAATTCAGCAAAATGCTATAGAGAAAAGTTGTTTAGAATTAAAAGTTATGCCTAAATACCAAAACATGGCTTCTTAAGATTTTTTTTAACAATAATTTCCCAAATATTTTTTTTGTATTGTTTCGTAACAATATTGACCCTAAACATTTTCATAAATTAATAAAAATCAAATTAATTTCGCATAACTTTGAACAGAGTTCAAGCATATTTAAAATTAATTAATTTTTAATTTTTTGGGAAAATTTTTTTAATTAAAAAACTTTAAAATTTCGCAAAAATTATATTCATTAAGGTAAAAAAAACAGTAGTAATGATAAAATGCATTTTAAAAAACCCTAATTGAAAGTGCAAAATTTGTATTTGAATACTTATAAAAAAACCGTACAAATTAATCGACGAACAAAATCCTACAAAAATAATGGCGGATACCCATGAAAAAAAAAATGAGGGTTGAATAAATATTTTTTTTGGGAGGATATGTTTTGGTATTTAGGCTTAACTTGCAATTCTAAAAAACTTTTTTCCATAAGATTTTGCAGAATTTTCTTAAATAAGGGTACTTTACTCTTGTACAATTTTTATATGTTTTGTCCTACCCTGTATGCCGTTTGAATTGCACGTATTCTAAGTGCACTTAATATGATTATCGCACATGCACCAACGCTCGGCAATATTTGTATTTTGGTTGTGCAATTAGTTTTTAAAATTCCCATATGTATGAATAAGAAGGGTGGCCCCCAAAAAACACTGCAAACATTAAAATTATCAGAGAAATTGATTACTATTATCAAGAATCATTACAAATTTCAACAAAAATTTTGTTTACAAAATTCATACGATTTGGTTAATAAAATGAGAAATGTTACTCTTTCTGAAAATGCTAAACTAATTTCTTTCGATATACAGAATCTATTCCCAAGTATACCTCCGCATGAAACTATTATTCTAGTCCATAGACATTATAACTTATATATCTATGTTCTAGTCAGAGAGTTATTAGACAAGAACCATGTAAATCCAGTCATCGAACAAGAAATAATAGACCTTTTATAAATTTGTTTGGAACAAAATTATTTTCAATTCGACAACAATATTTATTCTTCTTCAAAAGGGTTAATTATGGGAAACCCGTTAAGCCCTTTACTTGCCGAAATTTTTATGGATAACCCAGAGAAATCGATTCATGAACATCCAGTGATATTGTATTGGTATCGATATGTGGATGACATTTTGATATGTTTCATTGGTATCATCAGACAATTCACAAAAACATAAAATTCACATGGAAATAGAATCAGAAAACGCAATCAATTCTTGGACTTGATAACCAAACTAAACAAAAAACATGAATTTTCAATTTACCACAAATTCTCCCACACGGATATTACTATTCATGTCAATTCTAACCATCCCTACCAACATAAAGTTGCAGCTTATAATAGTATGATTCATAGATTAGCGAATGTGCCCCATTCAGATGAGAATTTCAAAAAAGGACGCAACATCATAAAACAAATTGCAGTGAACAATGGATATAAAGTTGAACTGATAGATAGTATTCTCTCCAAAAAACTCCATTCAAAAGCTATGTACGAAGTTTTTCCTTGATGAATTCAGTATTTCAATTACAGAAAAGAGCAATTAGGTACTTTTACAAAGTTAAACATAGGGACCACTGTAAGCCGCTCTTTTCAAACACTGAATATTAACAGTAACCTGCATATTTAATTTAGAGACATCCTCTGTAATGTATAAAACTAAAACACATATGGTTAATGATAGTCCTTGGAACACACGTCAAAATAATAATATCATACTGCCTAGACCTATAATAACAGTGAACAAAAATTTCTACGTTTTGCGATGCAAAAAGATATGAATTTGGGCCAGATACTTCCATCGAGAAATTAAATGTAATATTGCAAGATTGGGCATTTAATATGCGAAAAGATAACGGAGAAGACTACAAAGAAGTGTTGAAACAATTTGGAACACAATTTCATTCGATGTATACGGCTAAAATGCTACAAAGTAAATATTATAACGAATTCAATATTGTATTTAACCCTTTCACCGACGTTCAGTTTAATTCATCACGAGCTGCACGTAATGCTAAACGTAAAATCCTACAAGCACCACCCGAAAAGAGAAAATCTAGTGCATCAGCTCTTAATGAATCTGAAGTATTTGCAATGGCCAGATTATATGACGAAAATGAACCGGAAGGACTTCAAAAAAAATTATATCACATTTTGGCGTTTGAATTTGCTTGGCGCGGAGGAGAAGCAGCTCACTGCAAAACCACTTATTTCGTAAATTGAAAATAATGGAAAAGAAACTGGACGTATCGAGTATAATCCTCTATTTTCGAAAACGAGACAAGGCGGTAACAATAAATTATGTGACAGCAAATGGATTACGCCTAATATTTTAGAGGAAGATATTTGCCCAATACGTCTATTTAAAAAGTTAACGGAAAAACGAGACACTTTTATTACATTGGACAGAGTATTTCTTACACCAAATCCCTTTTGGAAGAAGAAAAATTCTAAAGGTTGGTATAAGAGTGTGCCGATTGGAATTAATGAAATTTCCAAATGGACTAAATGCTCAGCACAACGTATTGTATAGATGTCAAACGTGTCAAAATTACAAATCACTCAAATCGAACGGCAGCAGTTAGCGAATTATGTAAAAGCGGAATTGAAGAACAAGCTCTAATAAAAATAACAGGACACTGCAATTTATCATCAATAAAACCATACTTACAAGTTGACAAAGAGTATCATTCGAGCATCATTCAATCAATTCGTTTGGAAAAAGAAAAAACTTCAACATCTACTACAGAAACGATTAGCTGTGGCACCCGCAGCGACATCACTGTTCCTAGTATGAATTTCAATAACTGCGTTTTTAATAATTGTACATTCAAATAAAAATGTGTTTATTTTTAATGTTTCATAAATAAAGTTTGCATTGATATGTTTCTATATTTCTTATTCATTAAATTGTCCTGCCGAATTACACTCGATGTTTGTATTGATATCAGGTGAATTTGTGTTGTTCAAATTCTAAACTGTTTCCTTTAGCAATTTGACTCAAAAAACTGTCAACCCAAAAACGCACCACCTTCGGTGTCGCGTTATCAATAGTTGACAGTTTTTCTCGTCTAATTGCTAGGCAACAGTTTCTCATTAAACAACCCAAATTTACCCGACATAAAAACTTTTTAACAAAAAATTAAACTGACGAAATACGGAACTGAAAAGTAAAAAATAAAATAAACCTTCTTAGTCTCAATAGCTAAGCTCCTAAAGTAATGTAAGTAACTAATTTTGAGTCGGTGCCAAACAAACAAGCAAATGAATTAGGTAAGGCGTAAAATGATGGCATCGAGTTGCGCGGTGACATTCTGATAATTTTTTTGAAGTAATTTAGTGATCTTCGTTGATTTTTTATTTGGCGCCGACTCAAAATTAGTTACTTACAGTAGTTTAGGAGCTTAGTTATTGAGACTAAGAAGGTTTATTTTATTTTTTACTTTTCAGTTCCGTATTCCGTCGGTTTAATTTTTTGTTAAAAAGTTTTTATTTTTAAATTTTTTGTGGCTGAAATCTACTAATTAATAACTGCTTGTTTTTTGATTACTTCCAAAATACTTACTTACCCACCTTACTTCAACTATTACCAGTTAAATAATATGATTATCTACTTTTACTATTTGTTGTAATATAAATTATTTTTGTTGTTCTGGTTAGTTTATTTCATTACTTTGTATATCATTCCATCCTCTCATAGAATATAATGATTGTGGTGATGACACTAGCGATCTGTCATTGTCAACTACATATGTGTGCCAATGTTCACAAGTAAAAAATCAATTATGTCCTATTTTTCTACCCGTAAGGGTGGATAATTCCATTCGAAATCCTAATATGATCAACTATGAGGTATACCCTATCTGATAAAAGAAGAATCATCCAAATCGAAGATCCCAGTACAAAGTTATGCCTGATAGAATCGGTTAACGGACCAGAATTCAGAGGGTGAGTGATCAATATCCTTCATTTTGCTACCCTTAGGGATGGATTTCATCTTTAAAATTCAAATGGGATCAATTTCGAAGTAAACCCTATCCACTGAAAAGAAGAATTATCGGAATCGGACGCCTCAGTAAAAAGTTATGCGTGATCATACATAAAAAAAATAAAAAAAATATACGCGTCGTCTAGAAAACTTCCTCCTTTTTGGTTTCGTCGGTTGAAAATACAAACCTCTCGTGCAATTATGAGTGATTTTTTTTTGACCTTTCTAGAAACCAATGAAAACTTTCAATTCAAATCATTTATCTACGTTTTGGCCAATCAAAACATTATTATAGTGGTCATATTTGTTCTGGATTCGCATTACTTTATAATTTTTCAGTTCTGTTATTTCATGTAAATATAATTTATAATTAACATTATTATCAATTAAGTTTGTCCATTCATAGATTTATCAATTTCCTTTGTCTCCGCCACTGGCGTATTCAGCCTTTCTATTATACCTACTTATTTTGGGTTTTTTGTTGTTGATAACTTTTTACGCGTTCTGCGAGAATGAAATATATCGAGAGAGCCGAAACCAGTATTGTTTTTCGAATCTTCAACTACGGAATCATTATTTTGATAAACACTTATCGAACGCATTTTTTGCACTTGATAGTTACCGCCGCTGTACAACTTTGTGTTATGCTCTACGCATTATTTTCCGCTTTTCGCTTAGTGACAATAGGAGTTTTATGTGTTTGAGGAGAGGAAGTTCCTGGAGGCTCCCGAAGCAGTGACACGACCAGCTGGAAACCAACTGGTAAGTCTTGAAGGTGTGTTCCATTCTCTCGTAACTTACAGTTAGTCTGAGTCACAAGAGCCATTTTCCGAAATTGGAGTTAAGACCAACCAAAAAGTATGATCGAGGTGTCATTCGATTCGTAATTGCATTAAGAAAATCTTAGTTCGGAACCAATATCTGGAGAAACAAATTGCAAAAGTTATAAACAATTATCTAAACAAAAAAAAAGTTTGTGAGGTTTTTTGCAAATATCTCAAAAACTATTTGAGGTATCCGAAATTTGGAAAAGATCCTTAAAGAGCAGAAAATTTCCTACCTCCCGGAACTGTGCCGGCAATATTTATAATTTTAATTTAGCGGCGAAAAAAAGGCAGAAAACCGAATCTGAAACCTGAACAAAAAAATTATTTTAACCGAGTAAATATGAATATTAAGGAAATACAAAAATTTAGGTATTATCTAGACATATCAATGAACAATAATCCGTCGGTGAAAAAATTTTACCTCTATTTTTCAATCAATTATGCCTTTGTTGATTAGAACATTTTACTTGTTGAAAGTTATTATAAAAACCCTGATAATTGTTGAACTAAAAACCTGGATTTTTTTTAGTCCTTGGAGCTGTTCCTTAAAGGCTTTACAAAAGATCCCCGTTAGAAAAATCAATAAAGTTTAGATTTTTCACTTTATTAACAATCAAAAGCATAAAACAAATAAAAACGTAAATAAAACAATTAAAGTTTTTTTTTTGCAATTATCCCTATTAATTTGTTTTCTTAATGCTAAAAACATCATAATTTTTTTTTATTTCAACGCATATTGTTTAAAAAATTGCTGTGAACAAATGCATTATTTAAAAAAAATTCAAAAAAATTTTTTTGGCAATCTTATCCATGAAAAAATAATGATTTTTAAGAAAAAAATCGTTTCTCGAAAAAAAAATTATAGGTAAAAAACGCCTTTCTTAATTAACAATTTTCTTTTGTTGCTAAATATTAATATTAAAGAACCGTTTTTTTTAAATCATTATTCATATTGCTCTCTAATACTATGGAAGAAATTATTTTTTTTACTTTTTATTTGTTTATTGAATAAACAATTTTTTATAAACAAATGAATTTTTCGGTTATAATGTTTTTAAATACTTCAAAAATACTGAAATCAACCATGTATCGTTTGTTATGAAAAAATTTTGTTTTCTATTTTTTATATAATTTTTAATATTTTCGTACATTTTGTCATATTCTTTCAGTTTTCCATCATAGTTATTAAAATATAAACTATCGACGAAACGGCAAGAACACTTCAAGTCTTTTTTATTCTCCGTTCAGCAGTTAACAAAAAGAGCTTCGAACCGAAGCTCTAACTCTATTATTTATTAACTTTTTTCCAATTATTTATAAGATACTCACACTAAGAAACTCCCAAAAAAATTTTTTTTAAATTTTTTGGCTCAATTTGTTCATTATTAACGGAGAATAAGAAAGTTTGAAAGGTTTTAGTCGTATTTTTAATTAAAAAAAATGTTTGTCAAAGATTATAAATAATTAGAAAAAAATTAATAAATAATAGAGTTGGAGCTTCGGTTTGAAGCTCTATTTGTTAACTGCTGAACGGAGAATAAAAAAGGCTTGAAGTGTTCTTGCCGTATCGTCAATAGTTAACAAGTTATTTTAATAAAAATGACGAAAAACTGAAAGAATACAAGTCAAAGTGCACGAAAATATTAAAAATTATATAACAAATAGAAAACAACATTTTATAACAAATTGCTTATTTAATAAACAAATAAAAAGTAAAAAAAAATCAATAGTATTAGAGAGCAATATACATGATTTAAAAAAACGGTTCCTTAATATTAATATTTAGCAACAAAAAAAAATTGTTAATTAACAAAGGCGTTTTTTGCCAATATTTTTTTTTAAAACGATTTTTTTCTTAAAAATCATTATTTTCTTTATGGATTAGATTGCCAAAAAATTTTTAAATCTTATAATCAATGCATTTGTTTATAACAATTTTTTAAACAATATGCGTTGAAATAAAAAATAATATTGTTTTCAGCAATAATAAAACAAATTAATAGGGATAATTGGAAAAAAATATTATTTAATTGTTTTATTTACGTTTTTATTTTTTATACCTTTGATTGTTAATAAAAAAGTGAAAAATAAAAAATAAATTCAACGGGGATGTTTTTTAAAGCCTTGAATGAACAGCTCCAAGGAGTAATCATAATTCCAGGTTTTTAGTTCAACAATTATCAGGGTTTTTATAATAACTTTCAACAAGTAAAATTTTCTAATTTTCAAAGGCATAATTGATTGAAAAAAAGAGGTAAACATTTTTTGCCCACGGATTATTGTTTATTGATATGTCTAGATGATACCTAAATTTTTTAGAAAAGGGAAACATTCTCAATTGAATATTAATAGAAATATTTTTCTGTGAATTGAAAAATCCACGATTAAAATGAAGTTATTTTTTGTGAATGTCTAACAGAAAACAACTACTTCCCTAGCGTGGGCTGGACATTGAACTACATCTGATAGATATTCTGAAAAGGCCCTAACTCAAAAGAAAAAATCTGAAATAAAAAATTTGCATTTTATTCAGATAGTTATTTGATTTTCTATTCCAGTCTTAATTAAGAACTCATTAGGATGAATGAGGCAAAGAAGAATGTTTTCCAAAAGAGAGTACTCACCAGAAATCATTCGTAACATTGACGCAGGAGAGACATCGCATTCACTAGGTCTTCTATACATTTTTGTCGACGAAAATCTATTTCACGCTTGCACGATCATCAGGAAGACCAGAAGAAATGGGAAACACATTTTCAAGAAGCAATCTCACTTTGCAAAGATGGAAAAAGTTAGAATCATTTCTTTTGGAGAGACACTTTGAAATTAGTGTTTTCTGACATTAAAACCTGTCATGGGGTATGATAGATTGATTTTATGAACATTCTGTTTATATTTTCAACAAATCAATCTAAATTTTTTCATTCCTTAGTATTCATATTTACTGGGTTAAAATAATTTTTTTGTTCAAGTGTCAGATTCGGTCTGCCTTTTTTCGCAGCTAAATTAAAATTATAAATATTGCCGGAACAGTTTTCGAATTTTGGATATCTCAAATAGTTTTTGAGATAGGGACACATAACTCATATAGATCTACATAACGTAAACATTTCGTTTTATATTGGTTGATTATAAAAAATTACCGTATCTTCTGCAAATGTGATTATTAGGGTTTATTCTAAAAATGTCGTTCAAATAGATGTTCAACATAAGTGGCGCAAGAACAGTTCCTTGAGGAACACTGTATTTTATTACTTCTGGGTTACTTTTTTCCGATTTCACCTGAACATACCGTAGTCTGTTGGATGAATACCTTCCTAATAACTCCAGAGTTATACAAGTATCAAATGCTTTTGATAGATCTATGAAGACACAAAGGAAAGGTTCACTAGAATCCAAGGTAGTAGGGGAAAGAATTGCGTCTTGAGTTGGAACCCGTTCTTTAAAGCCAAACTGGCTACTAGATATGATCATATTTTTGTTTTAGTAATTACCTAGACGTTTTTCTTGATTTTTTAACAGAATTGAATGCTTTTCTGAAATCAACAAATACCGCAAATATTTTCTATCCACGAAGTTGTATATTATTGAATTTAGAACAAATATGTTATCAAGACATCCCCAAGTTTGTCTGAAACCAGAATGCCTTTCTGATTAAATATGGTTGTCTTTGCACCAGTTTGATAAACGTTTCAACATATAAATATACGCGACGACTAGAGAACCTCCTCCTTTTTGGTTTCGTCGGTTAAAAAGGTAATTTTTTGCAGGTGAGCTTTAATGATAATTGTTCGGGTCAGTATGTATTTCTTTTCTATGCAACATTGTTAAGTACCACTCGAACTATTGGGTATCGTTTCAGTACTCAAAATGTTGTCGAGGAGGCAGCAGGGATGCCATCTTTGTCTGTGGATTTCCCATTGGATATCGGTTTGACCCCTGCCTTTCTGAGGATGCCAGGAAAAAGGCACTGTTCGATGCATTTATAGAAAATTAAAGTCCTCGGTTCTTTTATTACAGCCAATAAAATGTTATTGTTTCTGTTCGCATTTTATCAACACCATTGTTAGAAGTAAATGACTCAAAACTGGTGTCTTGAAACAACATTTTTGACACTGACATTTATAAATTGCACAAAGAAGCCTATCAAATCAAACGAAACTATCTCATAAGTTTCACGAGACTGTCATGTCAGAGCTTTCACAAGAAATTATTTTTCAGTCGAATTGTTCTTCTAGTACATTGTTAACGAACGAGTTGATAGTGAAGCCATGACGATCAAGTGAAAAAGTAATTAGTTCTACCATATTTGATTTATTGCGATTTGCCACGCCTCAGTGCTTCAAAATTGTAATTTGCTTGTTCAATTGTTCTGCATTTGCTCGTGAAATTGTTATAAAGAGTGTAAGAATTAATTAATTTCTTTGAAAAGGAATCTACGAAATACTCACACGCATTTTTTTTTTCGGAATAGACCAGAGATTATACAGACAAAACCTATTTTTTTTTTTTAGTTTATGTCTTATGTCGCCTGTAGGCACAATTATCCTCTAATGTTAGGAAAAATAATGGTCTTTGAAGCCAAAATAGATAAGGAAAGGAGAAAACTCTTTCAACTACTAGAAAATATGTCATTAATTCCCATCGGATGTGAATAGCAGTAGATATGTGAAAATATACAAGGTGTTTCTTAATAAAATGCTAATTCTTGTGTTCATTTTAAAAAAAAAATCTTCCTGAAGGTCTTAACTTTTGAACTACAAGGTGCATAGAGAAACTAAAAATAAAGAGAGTTGTCAAACCTGCAGTAAAAGTTGGCACCACGTTTAGACAGTGGCGACATATCTCGCAACTGGCCGAACTAAGTTAGTACAGTTGGTAAAACAGATTTATCTTCCGTTACCGATTGAGATAAGGCGGGTTTTTTAAATGTGTTACTTTGATATGATTGACATGGTGTATATTTTATAAGTGATCGATTTGCCATTCCTGTATTTCATATGAATGGTTGTATCATATGGAATACAGGAATGGCAAATCGATCACGAATAAAATATATACAGTAATTGATCCGTAGAATCTGGTAGTTTCGTGTTTAAAATAAAGTTTCAAAATAAATCTTTGTTTCATGATATCAAGAACAAAATTAAAGTTCTTATAAAACAAGAAAAATAAGTTGAACAGTATAAAAACGCATTTTATTGTATCTAGGACAAGGAACAACTATAGACAAAACAATAATAAAACTATGAAAAACAAATTTAAAAATATTATTCAGTCTTATCATCAAATCAACCAAAATAAAAACAAATTACATTTACAACAAACCTTCAATCATTTTGTTCATTTATTAGCACAAAGGAGAACGAGTAGGTATAATAAAATACTCCTCCAGTTTGATGATAATCTCCATACTTCCTCAAATGGTGATAGGAAATGGAAACTGATGGACGGAAATAAGTATCAGTTTGTGAAAACATTTCTGCAACTGATGGATGGAAATAAGTATCAGTTTGTCAAAAGCAGCTTATATTTTACCTTGTAAAAGAGTACTTCCAGGAATTTCAGCGTCAACTCGAACGATTCTATTTTCGACGTTGGGTTCCTAATTCAAGCCCATAGTATAATTTCTGTCATTAATTTTTCGATGACAATAACAGTAGAAGAATTATTCTGAAATTGAAAGATCGATCAATCGATCGATGATGGTTTGTTTACGTTGTGTCTCACTTCGGCCAGAGTTCTTTGGACCTTTGGCTGGTTGACTACTCCGTACTGATGAGGGCCAAGAAGCCTGAAACCGGTATGCGGATTGTTAGGTGAACACGACATAAATTAAACATAATCGAGCTTATCAGAAAGAAACATTTGCATTCAATGTCCATTGATATTATATGGAAGTATGCATGGATTTTCAGGTGAATATCATTCAACGTTCTGCGTGGTATTTGCCAGGAAAGTAGTTGTTTTTCACCTGAGATCTACCATTTTCTGGTTCAATTTTATATTGAATCCTTTATGTGAAGAAAACCGTTTAATTCGATTTTTCTATTCATTCCACTTCACATGGCACTTATCTTTCACTATATGCTAGACAAAGTAGTTGTTTTTCACCTGGATCTACCTTTCTGGTGGGAGATTTTCGAGTGTTTCTTTCTGTCACTAGGTACCGCCAGTTAAAGTTTATCTTTTCCGGCGTACCTATAGGTGTTACAAGCTCGATGATGGTTTGTTTACGTTGTGTCTCACTTCAGCCAGAGTTCTTTGGACCTTTGGCTGGTTGACTACTCCGTACTGATGAGGGCCAAGAAGCCTGAAACCGGTATGCGGATTGTTAGGTGAACACGACATAAATTAAACATAATCGAGCTTATCAGAAAGGAACATTTGCATTCAATGTCCATTGATATTATATGGAAGTATGCATGGATTTTCAGGTGAATATCATTCAACGTTCTGCGTGGTATTTGCCAGGAAAGTAGTTGTTTTTCACCTGAGATCTACCATTTTCTGGTTCAATTTTATATTGAATCCTTTATGTGAAGAAAACCGTTTAATTCGATTTTTCTATTCTGAAATTATTGCGTGGTTTGTCATAATAAAAAATACATGTGTAAACAATAAACTTTTATTTTCTGACAAATGTCGAAATTGTGAAATTATCATGTCAGTCGTCTGTTGATTGCGGGCAGCGCCTCCATGCGCGACTGGCCGTACCAAAAACTTGGTGGTCAAGATCGCAAATGTTTCAAACAGTCTCTTTATTTTTAATTCGTCTATGGTGCTAAAGTTTTAAGGAATAGTAGTTTATGTAATAATTACGCAAAATGAGGCTTTCGCGGATGAATCTTAATATGAAGATGAGTCCACGAAAGCCATTTGCGTACGTGTTGCATACAATATTTTTTTGTTTAAGCTTTCCAAAGGATGTTTCATGTAGGAACTATGATTTTATTTCTGCTATCAATACGCAAATATATTTGTAGGCAGCACCGGCAGAAGGCCGTGTGATATATCGAATCAGATTTTTTTATTACCAGCGTGTCAAATGTCAAATTACATTTGCGTTTACTAGTCAATTACATTTGCGTTACATTTGCGTTACTAGTCAATTACATTTGCGTTTATGGGAAGGAAAAGAGAGTTAATTCAAAGTCGTTCTCCACTAAATAAAAAAAACTTTCGTTATTTGTTTTGCGTTACTCTGAACGCACTAGAAGTACGGATTGGCCTATACTGACATCTGTTGGTGACCTATCAATGTTGCACGATATTTCGTGTCATTGTATTTCACTTCATTAGGTCTAAGCTTCACCCCACAAATTATAGGTGTCACTTCTGTAATTTTGTGCATTCCACATTTTTATCCTTGCCGGTAGGTATAAGAACTCTGAGAGATTTGGTTCGAATTCAAAAAAGATCTAAGATGTCTAAAAACCCTGGTGAATGAACTGATTCGATATTGTTTACATTTTCGAGGGGACACCACCTGTTACTTCAACAGAGCTTCTCTCTGTGGGTAGTCTGTGGTAGATGGCGCCGTCCAAAAATGTTTATATTCTCGCTTGATGTCAAAACTTAATTTCTGACATCTGCAGCATCTTATATAAAATTATTTTCAGTGTTTTGTCGGTATTTATGCGTTTTCCATCTCTTTGATTTGAAATCTTGCTCAGCTTATTCCTGAGTTTGTTCTTTGAAAAATTATTCGTTCATCAGTTCATTAGTGCGTGAGGAATTATTTATTTTCAGGTAGTGTGTAAGGATACTTTTTGTAGAATGGGCCACATTTGTATTTTGTGTGGACAGTATAAAGCCGCAGATTCGAATATTCACCTGTTTTCAAAAGCAAAAGAGCAAGTACAAATCTTGACGAATTGACTAATAATGATATTTTCATAGTTCATCATATTGCATTGAATTTTATATTTTCTGCAATTTAATGACAATTTCATTTCCAGTTCTCCGTATGTCAAAATACAGTTGACCTCAAATTCAAATGGTACAAAATACGAAAAACAACACGCTAGTGCTTTCTTTGTGCAATGTTTGGGGGCTTCTAATTCTGACTTTCCTATTGGTAAAGTTTGACAGATGTCTATTTCCAACCAATAGCAAAGCTAGAATTAGAACCCGCGAACAGTTCGCCTCAAAAAGAGAGCTGAGGAAATAAATATACCCTGTTAGTGAATTGGAACTAAAACGAAATTGGCGCCATCTGATACGCTAGTAATCTCTATTATGAAGTAGGCCAAGTGTCACCAAGTCGATCCCAAACTTCTACAGGTATAAGTGCAAGCACCAGGGTTTTTAGACATCTTGAAAAGATCACAAGCCGTCCTGATTATTGGGAATCCATGAAACAGCTGTAGGCGGATGGTGGCTTTTTTGGAATCGAAACAAATCTCTCTTTCCTTCGTTAAAAACAGCGTGGCTCACTGGAAAAAATTATGTATTTCGGAGATCGAGATCCCCATCTTCAGCAGAATTACAAAAATAATTGTTATGGTAGACACATTTTTTTGAAAATAAAACTTGGGTGTGGTCCCATCTTAGACCTTACTTACTATGAACACCCCATTTGCGTAGTTTTCTCTTTCTTATTGATGAGGTTTTGATTTGCAACATTTTTAGAATGTTTGAAGAAACTTGGTGAAATCGTGGGAAACATTGTTATGTTCTCTAATTGTGTTTTCAGTCATTTTTTCCAGGATCCAACTATACTTATGTATTATGGGGATAAAGATAGTTGAATATAATAAACTTGTAAGTAAATATGACAACCATTCAGAAAGATACTCCAAATTTCAAAGAAAATTGTAAATGTATTCAGTATACAGTAAAATCCAGTTTTCTAGTTTGACATTCGAATCGTGAATGCTAAATGTCGCCCATTTCGTGATAATCCTAAATAGTAAGTGACATTTGGAATAAATGGAATATAAATTGTTATCATCCAATCGAATTCGCCTTCCAGTCATGGTGGTTGGAAGTCCTTGACTTTGGAAGTCAAGTTAATGTTTGTAATTGTCCTGCCGTTGATAACGTGCATTGCAAAAATATATAAATGTTTGTGAAGTTGAACATTTGTTTGTGAAAATCATCAGGCCTCTTGTTCTCTACGCCGGTACCCAGGCCGGATGACAACGGATTTGTCGGAACAAGGGGAACTGTGACATAGGAAAACCAGAAGAAATTGTATCATATACAGGGTGATTCAAAAGTACTTCAGGAGATGATTCCTCACAATATTCTAATATGAATTGTCCAAATAAATATATGTCTGGAAACGCTTCGTTACCACGAAACATGGTGTTGGAGTTTTATTTTTATTTTCGATTTTTTTAAATTACTTTCGAAATATCGGCCTTAATCAAACGAAAATTGGTATTGAGAGGTTTTTTGAGGTGTTGAATTCGAACCTGATGTTATTATTGCTCTTACTCGTAGGGGGCGCCACCAAACGTCTTTTTCTTTGTTGAAGATTCATATCTTTTTTGAGCGTACTTCTAGCACATTTTCCAGTAAAAACCTCAATTCCTCTATCATATCTACGTGAAAAAACTACCCTTGTTACAAGTCGCTATAAGCAACCGTTTTCTAGATATTTACACTTGAAAGTCGATTATTTGATACACGGACGAATAAAAATTCATATATTTCATATTCCGTTAGAGTATGCACTGGATTTTCTATCAGGACTTGAATAAATATTTCGGTCATTAGAAATTTGAAGCGTGTGCAACGTTTTGAATATCCGTGAGTTAAAATATCAATTCACGATTATAACGTTTCCTCTCTTCGTGACTAGAATCACGAGAATACGGCAGTTCAGTGTATGGGGTATGATAGATTGATTTGTTGAAAATATGAACAGGATGTTCATAAAATCAGATGTGGATCATCTGCGACTGGAAGATAAACTTGGTCACTATCTTCCATAGTCAAGATAACCTCTTGTGGATATTCATGTTGAAAAGGGAAACATTCTCAATTGGATATTGATAAAAAAATCTGTGAATTGAAAAATTCACGATAAAAGTTAAGTTATTTTTTTTTCTGAATGTCTAACAGAAAACAACTACTTACCCGGCTAAAGCCACGCTGGACATTGAACTACATCTGCTAGATATTCTAAAAAGACCCTAACTGTTCATATTTTCAACAAATCAACAACCAATAAATTAATTGGTACCTAATTTTATTAACACTTCGCGCGACAAGGTTTTATGACACCAAATAATACAACAAAAAATAATTAAATCATTGTCAGCGATCATTTATACGTTTTAGTACACGGCCTAAATGAAAGCTTGTCTTCAAAATGTTTTTTACACGCTTTATATTAGCTTCACTTGTATGTTTGTTTGTTTGTTTGTAACCGACTCCTTTGGGCGCGATTTTGACCCACTTGCAGACGTCCGAATGACCTGAAATTTGGCGGGTGTACATAATTCCGGTGACAATGCATTAATAAATTTTTGTGTGGAAAAAAACAAAATGGAGGCTCCAATATGGCGTATGAGTTTTGTGATTATGGTCCAATTCGCTTCAAAATTGGTATCTGAGGATTTTCGTGGTCGGAGATTATGATTCTTCTGTCAAAATTGAAAAATTCAAGAAGGCGGCTTTCAAATGGCGGCCGAATTTCGTGATTATGGTCTGATTCTATTCAAAATTGGTATGTGGGGTTTTTGGGGTCGAATATTATAATTCTTTTGTAAAAATTGGAAAATTCAAGATGGCAGCTTTAAAATGGCGGCCGAGTTTTGTGATTATGGTCTGATTCTATTCAAAATTGGTATGTGGGGGTTTTTCGGGTCGGAGATTATGATTACCTAATTTGATGAGATTATTCCATTTTTTAATTTGCAAAAAAATAATAATAATAGTTTAAAAAAAACTAAAAAAACACGCTTTTATAAAAAAACACACTAAAAAGTAGGAAATAAATAATAGTTTAAAAAAACTAAAAAAACACGCTTTTATAGAAAACCAGACTAAAAAAATTGAAAATAAGAAAAACATGTATTTTATTTAAAACAAAGCGTGGGGTGCATGGTATCAATAATGGACCTTTACATTTACGAAAAAAAAATTCCAAAACTTATATAGGTCGATTATATTTCATATGAAACGTCCAATTGACTTAGAATGCCATCATATATTTTTTATTTCGAAAAGATATTGCGGTTCAAAGTGTACCCGTGACGTCACGTTCATCGAAAACTACCCCCTCCATAATCAACGTTCAGAAACACGCATTACTGTTCCTGTCAAAAATATAGCTCACTGCTTGATATACACCATTAATATATAATTGAACACTGTTTATTGATAGACTCATCAACAAAAAAACCCATTTCAACAACGGTTTTCTTCATTTAAAACATTCAAAGTTTCTGAACGAGCCTTCCTTTTGATGAAGAGCGACCATTGGCAACACCGCAAATATTAAAGACAGTTCCCATTAAAATCATATTGACATTTGAGGTTAATGTTTATTGTTTATTTTTATCAACTTATTAATTTCTCAATATCATAAACGATTTGGTGTGTTTATAATGAAACAAGGCTTCGTAAAAGCAGGTTCGGAAAATTTGCCAAGGGTGGATTATGAAATGCTTTGTTTATGCAACGTTCCTAAGAACTAAGTGAACTAATAACTAAGGATTCAACACTAGCAAATCAATGAGCGCGTTTATGGAACCCCTAGTACAAGAACTAAGAACCATGACTAGAAAGTTGCCCAACTTTTAACTAAGAACTTTGGTTCTTAGTTGAAACGTTCGTGATTGTTTAGATATAAGCAATCATAAACGCATTATACTGTGAATATATATGTAGGCTTTATCTGTTTTTATTATAATATAAATAAATTCATATTCGGTACCTGTTAGTGTTTCCTTCATGTGATGAGTCAAATATTTATTAAGTTTGAACTACTGAAAATATAATTAATAATTTAGAATGAATAGACTTGAAGTATGTTCATACAAATTTCGTAAATATTTTGAAAAATTATTGACTTATTTCACACCAATTCTTTGTTGAGGGATACTAATCTATTTTTTACAAATACAGGCTTACATTTTCTATGGTAAAAATTTTCCCTATGGTTACAAAGCTATAGAAAAAAAAATATTTCTGAAGATATTGGCATTCATGAAGAGAATGTGACAACAAACCTTAGAAAACTTCGACATAATACTGCACATTCTAGTTATTCAAAGTATTTTTGAATTTCAATCAATCAAAATAGAAGAAATTATTCTTATCGACAAAGTTGTTAAAGAATTCGTCCACCGTATGCTCCTGAAATAAATTGTATTGTGCCATTTGGAGTAGCAGATATTAAAAATTTTACAGTATTGCATTTTTTCTATTCTGACCAAGTCATGGACAGACGAACAGGATCAGAGGGTTTTCCAATTTCCAGACAATAATTGAATTAACTTTCTTATAGCGAGCTCTGAAAGGGATCGGCAAATTTCTTTCAATTTCAGATATTTCAGGCCAATATATAAGCAAGAGCTTATAAGAATAAATAAACAATTTGCCATCATAGGCACAGATTTTGTGAAAATCTTGTGAACACTTGATTTACTCATATCAGTCATCAGCCAATCAAGAGTATACATCCCCAACCCGTATCTTTTTTAAACTTATCAGAACATCCATATATTTAATTTACTCAATTTTGGTAATGTATTTCACAATGTGGTAAACATTTTCAGGGAGCCCCAAATAATATTACTCTTCTTTTCTATAAGTGCAATAGATAGGCGCCGGCGCTGCTGTCCTTCGATATTTTCACAATCAGGATCGGATGAAGACTGACTAGGAATATACTCAGAATTTTTTTTGGTGGTGTTATTTTGGTGAATCGGATAATGTTCTAGCTTGGCTACTGCTAGGAGAAGAACTATTCGAAACTCTTGAGTAAGTATTTCCCATGGATGTAATGTCACTCAACACAGTTTTACTAGCTGAAGGAGTGATGTTTTCATTTGGTTTGGGTTTCTTCCTCGTTGGTAGGTCATATACTTATGATGAAACATTGTCAGACCAATGTCATTTCAGGTTCATATGTGGACAGACATCTTGCTTCAACATAAATTTGGATCCCCTTGTTCTAGCATATTCCTAATTCGTAGTATCTTCTTTCAGCTGGAACCAAAGAACAATATGTTTATAGGACTGGATATAAAATACAGTACTGATCGATGATTTTGCAAACTTGCATTGAGTGAAATTAAAGATCGTTCCTTGACGTACTCACCTAGAAATGTTCTGCACAAAAGCATATATTTCCGCTTTTTACAAAAGTTTGATTCACTTTCACTGGTGTTCAGACAACCGTGCACATAGCACTTTTTAGACATTTTCATAGTTATTAAAATTAGAAAATAATTTCCGAAATTTTTCAATACCAAACATTCATGACGAGCTTGTTCATTTGCAGCAGTTCTCTGCATATCTCGTGTCTCGTATCAGTCGTATCAGATATATGCAAGAAAAAGAGCTGAAGAGAGAAAAACGATTGATAATATTCTATTCCGTGAAGCAAACGAACGAACCTATCAAAGTATCAAATAACAAATGTCATTACGTCACAATTTCATGATTCGCAACTCATACAATGATGCCAAATCAACTTTTAGTGAACGTGACGTCACGAAACCACTTTTTTCCGGATTATGGAAAAACTACTCATCAGAAAAATAAAATAAAAAATCCCAAATGATATTAGCACATATACTTTCTAATTACAGTGTTTTCACATAGTGCATAAAAAGGTCCATTATATAGTACATTACACACCTAGGGCAGTAAAGTGAGACATGTCTCAGATCACAGGTAATTGTTGGCCGAGGTGATACCATGCACCCCACGCTCTTTTTAAAATAAAATACATGTTTTTCTTATTTTCTATTTTTTTAGTCTGGTTTTCTATAAAAGCGTGTTTTTTAGTTTTTTTAAATTTATTAGTTATGTTATTATGCTCTGTCTATGAGAAAAATATTCTTCAGATTCAGACAATAGAAGTATATCTTATTTCGATTGATTGGAGCCAAAATTATGGGTTGCAAGTGAGAATCCTCGGCTCGGCAACATATATTTTCCTGAAGAAATGAAGTACTCTAAATCATCTCCACGAAATTTATTTTAAAAAAGGACATGTTTCAGAGCTTTAAAGTTCCATCTTCAGCTGATACTTATATAAATATCATGGGGAGAAAACACAACATATCATTTTTTGGTAATTAATACAGGTAAACAAAGCATTATAGCTTTGAAACAACTTGAACCGTAATTGGGATAAAACCATTCCACTCCATATAGCAGGGGCATGGTAATCGTTTGTAAAACATTGTTGGCATTTCGAATGAGTTCGACATTTTTATATTTTATGACTAAATGATGACTGTCATCTAAGATGTCTAAAAACCCTGGTGCTTGCACTTATACCTGTAGAAGTTTGGGATCGACTTGGCGACACTTGGCCTACTTGATAATAGAGATGACTAGCGTGTCAGATGGCGCCCATTTCGTTTCAGTTTCAATTCAGTAACAGGGTATATTTATTCCCTCAGCTTTCTTTTTGAGGTGAACTGTTCGCGGATTATAATTCTAGCTTTGCTATTGGTTGAAAAGATACATACAAGTCCCCGAACATTGCACAAAGAAAGCATTGCTGTGTTGTTTTTCGTATTTTGTACCATTTGAATTTGAGGTTAACTGCATTTTGACAGACGGAGAATTGGAAATAAAATTGTCATTGAATTGCAGAAAATATAAATTCCAATGCATTCAATATGATGAGCTATGAAAATATCATTATTAGTCAATTCAAGATTTGTACTTGCTTTTGGCACTGAGTACAGGGTAATATATTCGTCTCTGCGGCTTTATACTGTCCACACAAAATACAAATGTGGCCCATTCTACAAAAAGTATCCTTACACACTACACTACCTGAAAATAAACAATTCCTCACGCACTAATGAACTGATGAACGAGTGATTTTTTAAAGAACAAACTCAGGAATAAGCTAAGCAAGATTTTTAATCAAAGAGATAGAAAACGCATAGATACCGACAAAACACTGAAAATAATTTCACATAAGATGCTGCAGATGTAGGAATTGAGTTCTGACATAAAGCGAGAATATAAACACACATTTTTGGATGGCGCCATCTACCACAGACTACCTCAGAGAGAAGCTCTGTTGAAGTAACAGGTGGTGTCCCCTCGAAAATCTAAACAATATCGAATCAGTTCATTCACCAGGGTTTTTAGACATCTTACTCTCATCATTTAGACATAAAATATAAAAATGTTGAATTCATTCGAAATGCCAACAATGTTTTACAAACGATTACCATGCCCCTTCTATATGGAGTGGAATGGTTTTAAGTCAAGTTAACAAGTGCTTTTTAGGTCAAAATTTTTTCGCATTCTCCGAAAATTATGATTGAGGTGTCATTCGATTCGGAATGGCATGTAGATATTTTTCGAGAAAATACTAAGGCCGCTCGCAAAAATTGCAATAGTTATAAACAATTAAGTGAAAAAAAAGGGAATTTGGTTTTTCGCCAATATCTCAAAAACTATTCGAGATAATTCAAATTTGAAAAAAGATGCAAAAAGAGGAGGAAATTTCCTAAGAAAAAGTTTCCGGGAACTGTAGGACCAATATTTATAATTTTCCCAGAAGGTTGAAAATACGCCCGAAAACGGGTACTCCGGCTTGCGCAAGCCACGTTCCCTTCGGACCTTTAATGAATGAATATTATTTAAACTTATTAAATATGAAAATAAAAAATTGAAAAAATTCAGGCGCCTGCAGGATAGATCAATGAACAATAATCCGTGGTCCAAAAATTTTTCAATAAGTTATCCATTAGTTAATTAACAATTTTTTGTAACACGAACATTAACATTGCAAGTGCGATAATTGTTAAACTATTAATCTGAGAATGTTTTCCTTTCGTGGAGCTATTTTTCGAAAGTCTAAGAAAAGATTCCCGTTGGAAAAATTGGATATTGTTAATTTTCGTTTTGTTATTAACAATTTACTAAGGTGAAAAATTATAAAGCTTCATTAAACATTGAAAAAAACTTTTTTTTTATAATATTATTGAAAAAATTCGTTTCCTTATGATTAGAAGCTACTTAAAAATGATTTTTAATAATTCTTATCTCCTATTGTTAAAAAAATTGTTATAAACAAATGCATTGTTTATGAGATAATTCAATATTTTTTTTACAACATAATCTTTGATGATAATTATGATTTCAAAAAAACATTTCTCAAAAAAAGAATTTTATTGCTTAAAAACGCATTTGTTAAATAACATTTTTTTTTACCACTTGTTATGAAAATTAAGGAACAATTTTTTTTAAATCATTATTTATCTTGGTCTTCAATATTAAAAAAACGTTTATTATTTAAATTTTCATTGTTTATTTAATAAACAATTTGTTATAAACAAATGAATTATCTCTTTGTATTTTTTTTCTTTTTCTACTCAAAAAAACAAAAACAACCATGTATTATTTTTAGAAAAAAAAATTTTATATTTTTTATTGAACTTTAAATTTTCTGTTCTCTTTCATTTCACCACTCTGACCTGGTTTTTTAGGTTTAATTTTATTATAACTTTTTAACTGATGGAGATACAAGGAAAAAAATTGAGACTTATTTATTCTATATTAATTAAAACAAATTAAGCCCAAATTTGAAGCTCTCACTCAATTATTTATTTAATTTATACCATTTGTTTATAAAAATAATCTTTCAGAAAAAAACATTTCTACAATATTTTATAAATAAACTTACTTGAATTAAATAACATTTCAATTAATTTTTAGTTACTAAGATGCTTAGGCTAATAAACTTGGAGATTTTTTTTTCAAACTTATTTTTATTCATAATTAAAAAAATTACCGAGAAAAACTAAAATTTATAAGCTAAAATTGTTGATAAATATACGTTAGATAAAAAGTTACATAAGTTGTATGGTCATAGTTATATTAGTTTATAAGATATTTAGACATAAAAGTAGAAAACAGTTTTGGCTTAATTTGTTGTTTAATCAATAAAGAATAAATAAGTCTTGAATTTTTTCCTTGTATCTTCATTAGTTAAAAAGTTATAATAAAATTAAACATTAAAAAAAAGAAAATTTTTAATTAAGAAAAAAATAAAAATAATTTATTTTTTATAACAAATTGTTTATTAAATAAACAATGAAAATTTAAATAATAAACGTTTTTTTTAATATCGAAGACCAAGATAAATAATTATTAAAAATTTTAAAAAAATGTTATTTAAAAATGCTTTTTAAGCAATCAAATTCTTTTTTTTTAAAACAGTTTTTTTTATTATAATTATTATCAAAGATTATGTTATTAAAATTTTTTTTTAAATTATTTCATAAACAACGCATTTTTTTATAACAATTTTTTAAACAATGGGAGATAAAAATTATTAAAAATCATTTTAAGTAGTTTCTGATCATAAGAAAACGGATCAATAATAATATTATAAGAAAAAGGTTTTTTCAATGTTTAATGAAGCTTTATAATTTTTCACCTTAGTAAATTGTTAATAACAAAACGAAAATTAACAAATTTTAAAATTTTTCTAACGGGAATCTATTTTTAGACCTTTGAAAAATAGCTCCACGAAAGGAAAACATTCTCAGAATAATAGTTTAACAATTATCGCACTTGCAATGTTAATTAACTAATGGATAACTTATCGAAAAATCGCGATAAAAATTTTTGGACTACGGATTATTGTTCATTGATCTATCCTGCAGGCGCCTGAATTTTTTCAATTTTTAATTTTCATATTTAATAAGTTTAAATAATATTTATTCATTAAAGGTCCGAAGGGGGCGTGGCTTGCGCAAGCCGGAGTACCCGTTTTCGGGCGTATTTTCAACCCTCTGGGAAAATTATAAACATTGGCCCTACAGTTCCGGGAGTCGGAACTTTTTCTTAGTAAATTTCCTCTCCTTTTTGCATCTTTTTTCAAATTTGAATTATCTCGAATTGTTTTTGAGATCTTGGCGAAAAACCAAACCCCCTTTTTTTTTCACTTAATTGTTTATAACTATTGCAATTTTTGCGAGCGGCCTTAGCATTTCCTCAAAAAATATCTACATGCCATTCCGAATCGAATGACACCTCAATCATAATTTTCGGAGAATGCGAAAAAAATTTGACCTAGAAAGCACTTATTAACTAGACTATTTTATCCCAATTACGGTTCAAGTTGTTCCAAAGCTATAATGCTTTGTTTGCCTTTATAAATTACAGAAAATTTGTATGTTGTGTTTTCTCCCCATGATATTTATATAAGTATCAGCTGAAGATGGAGCTTTAAGGCTCCGAAACATGTCCTTTTTTAAAATACTTCATTTCTTCATACATCCACTCCACTTTGAGCAGAATGGACTTCTACCTTCGTTTATATATTTTCATTTCGTCGCTCGTAATTGGAAACTGCTGCACCACATGCAGGGATAAATGCAGAACACTAATAAGCAACAAATGAAAATATTCCTGCGGCGCAGATATAATATTCCATTAGTCCATCAATTTAGAAAATCATTTTCCTGCCTGCATTGGTGCATCATGCGTTGATCGAGGAAAAAACAACTTCTATAAATAACAAAAAAATGAGCACAATTGCGAATTAGCAGACTCATCCCACCTCAGCCGATGAATTGGCCAATTTGATCCCAAGTGCGACAGACACTTGCATATCGTTATGGTTCATTCCGGCGCCTACTCGATAGAGCGAAATTGCAATATCCTTCAGCAGTGTGCTCATTTTAATTTTGTCACACTCCGATACTTTGAAGGGAATTATTCGGATTGATTTGTTTGAAAATAAAGTGTTCATAAAATCTGATGTAGTTCAATGTCCAACATGGTAATAGCCTGGGAAGTAGTTGTTTTTTTGTGAGAGACTACTTTCCTTCAATATTTGACATAAAATGTTTTCTCTTATCAACATAAACAGGGTGTTCATAAAATCAGATGTGGAATCATTGCAACTGAAAAACAAAAACGTTGATTTTCACTTTCGAGTACAGCAATATGGAAGAAACGGCCAAAAAAAGATACAGAGGCAACAAAGAAAGATCTAGCACCTATATTTCCATTTTATTATATGTATATTGATTAAGGCTGCAGAAGGAAATTATTTTGGAGTCTACAGGGTGGCTCAAAAAAAGTGTGACATATCAAAGTTGTGTTTTTTTAAATGGAACACCCTGTATTTCGTTACACTTTTGAATAGGTCAGGAAAAATAATATGATTTCATATAGGGTACTATGTACCTAACTATAATCGTTCTCGAGTTATTGATTTTTTTATGAAAATGCTAGGTACAATTGGATCAAGATAGCTTTGAAACGATATTTATCTGATTTGCTCACAGAATTCTCATTGACAGTTGTTTATACTTCACTTCATCGAAAATATTTACTGTTCACTAAAATGAAGTTATCATTTACGTTCATATTCTGACAGTAGTTCATTAAACAGACTATACAATTTTTTTTATTATTCAACTGAAACAACCACAAAATATGAAACATAAATGTATTTAATTCAAAGTAGGTGCTCGAAATGACGACCATCCTGTTGAATACAAAGAGCCACTCTCTCTATGAAAGACTTCTTAACATTTAATAACATTTGAGGCGTCACTCTTCGAAAAGCAGCCCTTATTCTGTGTGGTTGGAGGAGTGTCGTCATTCTTCAAGTATCCCCATAGGAAAAAATCGAGGCAAGTCAAATCTGGGGATCTCGCTGGACAATTTTGTGGTCCTCCCCTACCAATCCATTTACTCGGAAAGCACATATTTAATAACTGTCTGACACTGAATTTGAAATGTGCCGGAGCTCCATCCAATGGTAACCACATCCGTTGTCTGATATTTAGCGGCACATTCTCCAGAAGCTCAGGCAGATCATCTCCCGAGCAAATTAATGCATTTTATTTTCTAACTCAAAAACCGTTTGCCGGACGAAAAAAAGGCAGGAGACCATTTTTATGAGAAGATAGAGGAAAATTACAAAAATAATATATATTTGGAAAAAAGACAGTGGCGTATCATTATTTTGATCAAAAATATGGCAGGGCATGTTAACAGGGACGCCACTGATGAAAATTAAGAAATCCTTTATCATGGAAAAAAAGTATTTTTATGCGTACTTTGCATGTACGAAAATTGAAAGAAAAAGCCAAAGCGGTTTCAGCGATATTGGGAAAGAACTGATTTTATTGTTTGTTAAATTTCAATATCCTGTATCTCAGAAATAAAGCGGTTGTTGTTAATATGAATAATTTTTCAAAAATCATCCAAGGATTATTGCCCTTTAGGATCAGCATTCAATTATGAAACACCCTGTATAGGATATACTTCAAAAGGCGTCAGGGTCCACGTGAATAGCAGGACATTTTGATATCGGGATCGTTTGCTTTCACAAAATATAGATAGATACTCTCTCTAAT
Organism: Gonioctena quinquepunctata; assembly: GCA_018342105.1. Lineage (NCBI taxonomy): Eukaryota > Metazoa > Arthropoda > Insecta > Coleoptera > Chrysomelidae > Gonioctena > Gonioctena quinquepunctata. The sequence continues at coordinate 107,300 of JAFIRS010001332.1, read as the reverse complement.
TGTATAGACAGTTGCCCTGAAGTTGTATGTGGTTGTAAGGCTTAGCATATGAAAAAAATAAAAATAAGAAGGGCTGTGACACCATTGAAATTGATCCCCGGTGTGAATTGAAACCAGTTCCATGATCCAAACATCAACTCGGTTCATTCGTTTTTCTTCACGCATTGTAACTGCGAACAAGCAGATATGCATGATCATGAGAGAACTTCGATATATTTTGCATAATTGGTAACATAAGTTGGTGTTTAACATATATGAAACCTAATCCGCGAGAGGAACAAGCTTGGTCAGCCGGATGGTTTTATTCAATTAATCTTTCAGCGGAGTCAGTCTACCGAAAAGACATCTCTTTTGTTGCATTTCGAAAGATATATTTTTCAATGATATATAGATTTTCTGTCCGCGAACTGTGTTTTTGGTCCTCAAAAGGTACGATTTCACGACGTTTCGGCAAATTTACATTCGCCATCTTCAGGTGATGTCTAGAAATTCGATTGTTTCGAGCTGATGTTTTCGTGTTGTGCAATTTGAGGAGCATAAATGGACAGAGACGATTGGTCCGCAGAAGAATCCAAAACAAAAAGGGGAGTGAATAAAAAGGAAACGTTCAAAAGGAGTGAAACAATCAGGACAACCACAGAAGGAGGAAAAAAAAAGGAAAAATGTGATGAAATGAAAGCTCTATAGACATGAGAAAATCAATGGAGGATACAAAAGAAATAAATAAAGACCAGAGGGTATACCAACAAGAGTTGGAGGAAATGAAAAAGCAAAACGAACTGTCAAAAGGAGAGAACAAGGTAATGAAAAATAAAAACGAGTTGAAATAACTACAAGAAAAAATTCACATGAACGGGAACGGGAAATTCAGAAGAACTTGAAAGGGACAGTAGAAGAAGAAATAATGAAAGAGGGAACCATAAAAGTGGGATACCAAAAGATCACAACCGATGGAGTAATGGATATAGAACAGGGAAAAGGAAACATTGAAAGAAAATATAAAAGCAACCGCAAACAACGTATAAGGGAGGAAAAATAAAATATCAGAAAAAAACTCAGGCAAAGGAAAATTAAGAGGAAATCAAAGAACGTGGAATCGAAAGGAAATGGATTGTAAGGAGTAGTTTGGGAAAAGGAGAAGAACAAGTGAAAGAAATAATACAACAAAACATAGAAGGGGTTCAAGAAAATAGGTGGACGATACTGGATGTATTGGTTGGGAGATACATTTTTTGAAGAGTTGCAAAGACAAACAGATAATGGATAAGAAAATGTAATAATAAAAAACAAATTACTGCACTTCCGAAAAACATTTCGAAAATATCATCTGAGCGATATGGTGTAAGAAAACCGACGTTCTTAGCTATCGATTAGCAGTGATAGAAAAAATGAACTATAGAACTCCGAATCATGAAACTGGACATTCCACAGGGTACTATAATGGATCCTCTGCATTTTATATTTAATGATTCTCATAGTAACAGGAATGGTTCATATTGAATCACTTAATGTAAATTACACAGACGACACCAATATGTTACTTCTGGACTCTTCTAACGAGTTATCGACTAATGCAAGTAACACTGACTAAAGCTCAGAATTGGTTTACAGCTACATGTGCCTGTATATTTTTTAATAAGCTACGGACTGAGGTCTCGAAAGAATTCTTATATCAATCATTCTAACATTTTTTAACAAGAATACATGGAGTTGAAGTGTTCTTAATGAATTTTTTTTCTTGAAACTAATGCAACTGTTTCAACATGTATAGAGAATGTTGATATATCTTCGCCGTGAGTTAATTTTATTTGCTTGGATAATTTTTGTGTCGCTGGGAAACTTTTTGAAATCCTCACGATCATCAGGGAACTTGATTCACGAAAGCCTGTATTTCTTATTATCGTTGGACACCTTATCCGAAGAAACTAAACATATTTTTCTCTGATGAAAAAAGTTATAAATTTTTCAAAAACTAGAGAATTCTGGATCCAGAAACGGAACTGAGAACCTTTCATTCGAATTTTCGCCTCAAACATATACCGGGTGATTCTCTTAGGTGGATCACCCTTATAACTAGTTTATTATTGGAGATAGAAAAACGAAATTTGGGGGTTGTGTATTATAGTCCAATTTAAATTTTTTGACATATTTACTTGCTCTGCCGTACTTCCGGTTTGACCGGAAATGACCCCAACTTTCGATTTTTAAATGGGACATCCTATATATTTTTACTTATTTCGATCGAGAATGACATTATAAATCCAACAACACTTCACTTGTCAATATTTGACAAATGAAGTCATTTTTATTCCAGTTTATATATTTCGATCTAGAATGCCATGGATCGTGTAAATCGCTTCATTCTTGATCAAGTAACATGGGAAAAATACGACTTTGAGGCTTATGACTTAACAGTCGTTTAAAGAATTATTAAAAACTCGCAAATTAGTCCAATAAGGTTCTAAATTTTCAAAATGACCTCCTCCTTGATCACGGCAAAGTTCAAGTTTTTCAATTGTTGCGCGCACCACATTGATTAGCTGTTCCGCAGTGATGTTCTGGGATGCCATCCTTACTTTATACTCCAGTTCTTCACTAGTTGCTGATGCTATTTTATACACCTGATTTTTAATTGTTCCCCAGAGAAAAAATCTAGAGGAGTAAGATCTGGTGATCTAGAATATAAAAAAGAAATAATACATTATGAAAAAATATGACAACTTGAGAATGTACCTCGCAGGCCTCTGAGTAGGTCCATAAGTGCCAATCCACTTTTCTGGGAAGGTGTCATTCAGATGTTCTCTTACGACTTGAGAATTGTGAGGTGGCGCTCCATCTTGTTGAAAATAGATATCAACTTGGTTAGCCAGTGGTAAATCTTCAATGAAATCATCAATTTGATTTCTAAGGAACTGTAGATATCTTTCCGCAGTAAGTTGTCCGTCGAAAATTATTGGCCCCAAAAGTTTTCCTCCGATAATATACCCATCCATCAATTGAAACCAAATCGCTCTCGAAACTTCCCTTCTTGCATCAGATGTAAATTTGTTTGAGACCAGTACCTTTTATTATTCCGATTGAACAGACCCAAGTTGGTGAATCGAGTTTCATCTGAATAAATAATTTTAAATGGAAAACGTACATCTTCTCTGTATTCAGTCAAAAACCAGTTGCAATAAGTTAATCTTCGGTTGTGGTCGTTATCGTAAAGATGTTGGTGTAGTTGGTACTTGAATGATCAATAATTATATTTGTGAAGAATTCTCCAAACGGACGAATAACTTATATCACTCTCAGAAACAATTTGGCGAATTGGCTACAATATTCACTTCAACATAGGCCAACACGTCTACTTCTTTTTCTTCACTAACGATGATGTTACTGGCATTTTCTTCTGGTTCATTTCGCATTTTCCTTCCCAGTTTTGGAACATAATGCCGAGTGGGATGGCGACGATTAGGGAATCTCTGAGCATAAATTCGAGCTGCATCAGTTGCATTCTTTTTTGCTTCTCCGTAAATTAGCAACATGTCAATTTTCTCGTTTCTAGTATAATTTTCCATATCAAATTATAAACTACGCAACAAATAAATTTTTAAAAGTGACCAGCATATTCATTAGCCTATTTGTTTAGGTAGTCCTAGCAACAGCTTCAATTATTTGTCACGGATAACTAGAATAACAGGACTTAGTGCATAAGTATACCGAATAGTATTATTTGTTATTAGGTATGATCGCTTCTTCAATTATTCAAAAAAATAATGAAAATAAAGTAAAAGTGTGTGGTATCAAATTATTCGTAAGAAAATGATCTTTTACAAAAAGCCGACGAGCCACCCCCTTTCCATTTGAAAAAATCAAGTTAACTGGAAAAAATTATTTTTGCGAGTTTTAAATAATTCTTAAAACGACTGTGAAGTCATAAGCCTCAAAGACGTATTTTTCCCATGTTACTTGATCAAGAATGAATCGATTTACACGACCCATGGCCTTCTAGATCGAAAAGTAAGAAATGGAATAAAAATGACTTTATCTGTCAAATATTCACAAGTGAGGTGTGGTTGGATTTAGAATGTCATTCTCGATCGGAATGAGTAAAAATATATAGGATGTCCCATTTAAAAATCGAAAGTCGGGGTCATTTCCGATCAAACCGGCAATGCAAGTAAATATGTCAAAAAATTTAAATTGAACTATAATACACAACCCCAAAATTTCGTTTATCTATCTTCAATAATAAAAAAGTTATAGGGGTGAGCTACCTTAGCGAATCACCCGGTAGATACAGAATGGCTGGTTTAAAAAAGATGCACTGAACCTATCGGCTCGTTTAAAAATAAACACACTGTACCTATCTATATCGAAGTAATGAAAGTGATAGATCATATTGATTACAAAAATGTCACAGGTTCCCAATCTAATCGATTCAATCAATGATTCGCCAAATATTTCAAATTCAGCACGAATGGTCCATTATCTTCACACATGCCATTCCCGTGATGCAATCCTGCATACGCGGTGGGCGTGAATAAGGAGTGCCGCGAGGTTCGGTTTATGGGCGTTCGCACTGTTGATCTTTCTGCCGTACCATTGTTTGTGACATATCGCAGGGCGGCACTCGACAGGTGGATATCCACCGCCTCTACTCTGAAGGACAGTTAGGATGGAGATTCATCCCTATTTTAGTGGATTTATAGGCAATTTCGTCTAAGTAATTCATTTTCAACACCTACAGAATACCACTGGTGCGGGAATCCGGTTTATAAACAATGAAATGAAAACTGCTGTTGAAGAATATTTTCACGTTATACTTATAAATGAAATGATTTTAACATCTTGTATATGAGGGGTTTGATTTTTTTTTAGTTGTCATTCTTTTGACTTTTCTTGTGCAAGAAATTTGAATAAAAAACGTATAAAAGTTTGAAATTAGTTACAATTCCCAAAGTTTAAGAGTCCGGGAATTGTTACATTGACCCTTCGAGCCATTACAAGAATCAAAAGAATCAGAATTATATTCGAAAAAGTTCAAGAATCAACCTTGGTGTTCCTCCTATGAGATACGGGTTCAATGAACTGAATGATGAGACCAAAAGTAGAGGATATACCAAAGTAAATATATCCGTACACTCCCAATCGAGTGAAGCTTCAAAGGAAACTACTGAAAGGAGGCGCTTGCTCGATAATTTTAATTACAATACATCCACGAAGAAAAGGAATCTCCCATTGAGAATGCAACAAGGAGATCTGGAAAAAATGAAGAATCTTCTACCAAATCAAAAAGCACAACAATCCAAAGTGAAAAAGAGCCATTCGTTGAAAAGTTCTCCAATTGAATCTTTCTCCTCTAATTTTATCGGCTTCTTGGATTGTTATACTTTCTGATTTGGTATAAGTTTCTTAATTTTTTTTCAGATCTTGTTGCATTCTCAATAAGAAATTCCTTTTCTTCGTGGATGGAATGTAATTCCAATTGTAGCATTTCCATTCTCTGTTCTCTTTCTCTTTTGTCGAGCAAGCGCCTCCTTTCAGTAGTTTCTTTTGAAGCTTCACTCGATTTGGAGTGTACGGATCTATTTACTTTGGTGTCTCATCATTCAGTTCATTGAACCCGTATCTCATAGGAGGAACACCAAGGTTGATTCTTGAACTGTATATATTATTTCGACCACCGCTGCCAAAATCGTTCTGCCATAACCTGAGCGATTCTCCATTGTCCCTGAAAAGAGCGCAGAGCTCTACAGCGGGGACATAGGGAAACATTTACGAATAGAATAAGAAAATTGTCCACGAAAAATTGAATAAAATTATTTTTGACTGACCATTGTCCCCAGGTTTGAAAACTCCAGGAATATTAATTGTATTTCTACCACCAATTAGGAAATGCGTTGGCGTGAGAGCCTCTCAATTATTAATTGTTGTGTGACAAATGGTATTTGTGGCCGAATGGTATTTGTTTTCAGCAAACGGTCTGGGGAGGTATATGTATGTCGATCTGAATTCCATTTTAAAAATAATGATTTTTATACAAGGTGTTTGAAAAGAGCGTGACATATCAAAGTTACATTTTTTAAATGGAACACCCTGTATTTTCTTGCATTTTTTAATTCTTCGAGAAAAAATAAGCTTACTTTGCAAGTATCCCTATACCTAACTCTCTCCGTTTGTGATATATTCAACTTTTTCACAAAATGTAACGTTGTCAAAGAAATTCAATATCATTGGAATTAGCCACGGCAGGTGTACGAAATTTTGACCGGTCACTCAAATTCCTTTCAGCTAGTTACTGTGGCTTGAGTAGACGATCAATAGTATACAGTGTGTTTTATATTATCAGGAACAGTTACCGCATATTTGAATCCAATAACTTTGTTATTTCAAATGGAACATCCTATTTTTTTCCACGTGACAAGATTCACTTTTTCATTTCCTTTCGGATCATATAATATTTTCCTATACCTAAATGTGGTGCTTCAGGAGTTATCGAAGCCTTTTCAAAATCCGATGAATTTTTTAAATTAACATTATCTCATCTAGTAGTCTGATGTCATATACTTGAGTAATATGTTCAACTCTGTTCAATTGTTGTTCCAAGCAGACTCCTGTCAAATAGCGTAATATTTTGTCATAAGTTTGTGTTAAATTCGTCTTGCTCTCGTGTTCTCAGTTTTGAAAAGTAAAATGAAAAGTTTTATACTTGAATAAAGAATCAACATGATTTTAACCATTGGAGAGCGTTACGAAAATTGCTTATTAGCATCGAGGGTTTATGTACAAAAGTAGCCAGATCAAGAGTAACCTGACAAAAATGTATTTGAGAGATTATTAGCCAGATTTCGAGGAACAGGTAGTATCGAGTACAATGAGCGAGAGATATCGAAACCAGTGACTGGGAATGAGGAACTCAATTTCGAAGTTTTGCAATATGTGATTGAAAATCCCAATACCAGTACTAGAGCCATTGCTAATGCAACAGGTATAAGTCAATCGAGTGTTAGCAGAATTATTAGAAAACACAAATATCATCAATACCACATTCAGCTGCATCAACATCTGTATGGAAGGGACTTTGAACGCAGGCTAGATTTCTGTTTATGGTATCTTGAACGAGTTGGCGAAGAGATTAACTTTTATGAACATATTTTATTCACAGACGAGTCAACCTTCCATAACACTGGTCTGGTGAATCGACATAATTTTCATAATTATGACACCGAAAACAGACATTTATTTCGAACCGTCGATCGCCGGAACCGGTGGGATCATAGGTGGAATCATAGGAGACACCATAATTGGTCCTTATTTCTTTGACGGGCATCTGGATGGAAGGAAATTTTTAAGATTCATAAAAACAGATTTTTGGAATTTTCTGGAAAATATTTCTTTGAATGTGAGACAGAAGATGTGGCTACAATTAGATGGTGCTCCAGCACATTTCAAACGTGTTGACAGGAACTATCTGGACAGAAAATTTACGAAAAATGGATAGGGAGAGGTGGTTCTTATAACTGGCCATCGAGATCACCTGATCTTACACCCTGGGACTTTTTTTTATGGGGATATATCAAGGATATTGTATACAGTACACCATCCACTACTCATGATGATATGAAAGTGAGGATTAGAAATGCATTCCAAACAGTAGCTCCAAATATGTTGAAAAATGTCAGAAGCTCATTCGAAAAAAGAATTAGATGCTGTATTGAAGTAGATGGTGGTCATGTCGAACATGTATTATAATTTTTTAAATTTTCCCTTAAACTTTAATCTCTCAATATTATTTTTTTTTAATAAAAACCAGTATCCCCAAAAATAGTAGATAAAGGGGGACCGATATAATAATGCTCTAAAGAAAATCAACTGTGAGTTGAGAATTTTCAAATTCAATTTGCTAATAATATTGAAGAACTATTCAGTATTCGACATCAGACTACTAGATGAAATAATGTTAATTCAAAAAATTCATCGGATTTCGAAAAGGCTTCGATAACTCCCGAAGCACCACATTTAGGTGTAGGGAAATATTATATAGTTCGAAAGGAAATGAAAAGGTGAATCTTGTCACTTGGAAAAATAAAGGGTATTCAATTTGAAATAACAAAGTTATTGGAGTTCAAATATGCGGTAAGTGTTCCTGATAATACGAAACACACTGTATACTATTGATCCACAGTAACTAGCTGAAAGGAATTTGAGTGACCGGTCAAAATTTCGTACACCTGCCGTGGCTAATTCCAATGATATTGAATTTCTTCGACAACGTTACATTTTGTGAAAAAGTTGAATATATCACAAACGGAGAGAGTTGAGTATAGGAATACTTTAGCAAAGTCAGTTTATTTTCTCTAAACAAGAATAAAAAAATGCAAAAAATACGGGGTGTTCCATTTAAAAAATATAACTTTGATGTGTCACGCTCTTTTCAAATACCTTGTATAAAAATCATTATTTTTAAAATGTAGTTCACATCGACATACATATACTACTTCCCTAGACCGTTTACTGAAAAAAATACCATTTGTTTTTTTTTCGGTAGAGTGTCTTGGGTTATTGGATTCGACAATTATTGAGACATTTATATTGGTAAAGACGTTTCGTCCCGGGCCTGGGACTTCTTCAGTTATTTATTTCATGTTATATGAGTGACATGTAGAGTTTATATTAAAATTAGTTTTTTTTATTTGGAGGCATATCAACATGTTGATATGTCTCCATTTGTGGAAAAATTCCAAAAAATAAAAAAACTAATTTTAATATAAACTCTACATGTCACTCAGAATTATATAACATGAAATAAATGAAACTGAAGAAGTCCCAGGCCCGGGACGAAACGTCTTTACCAACATAAATGTATCAATCAAATCCAATAACCCAAGATATTCTACGGGAAAACAAATGTATATATATATATATATATATATATATATATATATATATTATGTTATGAAAGACCAGTAATTTATTTAATTGTTTTTACATATATTTTGAGATTCTATTTCTTTTATGAAGCCTATGTATAATATTATAGATAGAAATATCAAAAACTATAATGCAATCATTTTCATACATTGTCAAGATGATAACAACCTATAATTGTTCAAAAGACAACAAAAAAGTCTAGATTTATAAAATCATCCTGAATAAAATGTGAACAACAAAATTATAAGCTTGAAACATACAGTATATGAAATTGTATCTAACTAAAAATAGCCAATGGCAGAACAACAAACTTCTTGATGTTAATAGCCAATCAGGTAACAGTATGGTCAGATGTAAGATTTGAAATTGTGAGAAAATAAGAACGGTAAAGTGTCAGAGACAATTATCATTAAATATTGTACATAGTTTGTAAGAAAAGAAAAATATTTCAGTTTATAAGTTTTGACAAATAACCCCAAAGAGTGATAATGTGACAACAAAGTGCGCGAATTTGAAAATTCAAATGATATGGAAGAAGGAGAAATGGTATCCAGGTGATAGAAAACAAAGCCACTGGGGAGATTAAAAAAAAAAAATGTGAAAAAAACGCCACGTTCGTACTTTAGAAAAAGAAAAATTCAAGAACTTCATCAATATAAGGTAGTTTCTCTATTAGAACCCAACCAACTCAACTTCAAGAGAATTTCAATAAAAATAAATAGCAGCAAACAAAATTACCTTTTATGTACTCCACATAAAACTATTTCAAAGCTAATTTCTGGATTTGTATGGTTTCCTTTTTGGTATTGGAGAGCCAGAGAGCAGTAGATTGCAGGAGGGTTCAATTTCTTGGTGTGTATTGTAACAGCGACAGTTCCAGCGTCAGGTATAAACTTTTATAGTGCACATCACAAACTGAATAACCTCACAAATAACTCGTATCATATCAGAAGAACTCTATTTCATTTTGATATTGAACTATTAATGAATTTTTCAACCTTCAAAGTAAAAGTGAGGTTGTGTATACTTTATTCATCACCGTTTCTCATTATTGTCTTTGAAAATTTGTAGAATGATCATAGAATAAGTTATCTATCGTAGGCCAGGTTAATATAAGTTTTCCTGAATGAAGGAAATAATTGTTTTTCGATACTTTCTCGTTTGTTTTTCACAATGATCTGCACTTCTACTTATAAACACTGAATAGAAATTGACATCAAGCAGTGGCTCAATTGCCTGAACCGGCTATCTGAGACGAAAGGCGTACCAACTGAGTTTAGTCGTGGTAAGAAAAGTAATAACAATTGGCAGAAACGTGACGAGAAAACAGTGACGTTAGCTAGCAATTATTATTACATTGCAAAATTTTATACAGGGCAAAAAAATATTAAAAAAAAATATTAATAATAATAATAACAATATTCTTTATTTTTACAATCCAAATATCATAGCAGAATTCTCATTTCATAACAATATATATATATATATATATATATATATATATATATATATATATATATATATATATATATATATATATATGAAAAGCATCAAATTATAGATAGCGACACCTATAATCTCTTATATATATATATATATATACCACATATATTTTTTGTACAAGACTTTGACAATAAGATCCTAATATTCCGACAATAAAGTATATTTTGATTTGATTTAGAGTTTCCCTAGGTAGCAAAGTGTTCAGGACGCATAATCTTTGTTAATTATTCATTTTATAAATTCTATAGGTACATATATTATTCACAGACGAATCAATACTACCAATAGCCAACAGAAGAGTCTCGAAATTCCAAAATATATCATACAGAGTTGTATTTTCGCTTTACGATCGGTTCTCGGGGTTGTGCCTCCGACCTATCGGACCTCCCGGTTATTGTTTCCATTGCTCGTCATTGCCGGTGCTTCAAAGTGGGATTGTCTGCGACCAGACAAAAGCCCTTTGTTTCGCGATATGATGTGGTTTTCACTTTCGATGGAGCACTTGATGGGAGTTGTGTTTTCGAGGAGTGTTTTCTTAGATAAGCTGATGAATCGAGGGAAGCGAATGCTGGGGCAGAGACGGACCGACCTTTGGAGGATTTGGGGAAATAACCAGAGGAACTGTTGTTTATAAGCTCGAAAATGGATGAATTCGAGGTGAATGACAATTATCATTCGAATCGATACATAGGATGATATTGAAGAAATATCAAACACAATATTAATTCTTGTGTTGAGATTTTCTTATTTTCAAAAGTCTTGATCTTTCTCCTGTGTAAGTTTTACCACAAATACAGAATACTGTACATAGGTTTTTTCCGACATTTGTTTTTTTTTCGGGTTCATTCCGATCTCAAGTTTAATTTGACTATATCGTATTTGTTACCAGTATTCACTTACTTCCAACATTTTTATTTTTAAATCTGTAAATGGGGTAATCACACACAATATCCAAAAAAAGTTAACCTTGGGCTGGTATAATTAACAACGAAATTATTGGTCTCTATCTCGTATTTGTTACCAGTATTCACTTACTTCCAACATTTTTATTTTTAAATCTGTAAATGGGGTAATCACACACAATATCCAAAAAAAGTTAACGCTTGGGCTGGTATAATTAACAACAAAATTATTGGCTCTTATTTTTTTGAAGGCACAGTTAATGGTGAGGTTGATCTAGATTTTATGATGAACTTTTTACAGCCTACATTAAAAATACTTTTTCCTGATGTTAATGATCCAAATGCAATAGATAGATCAATTTGCTACCAACAAGACGGAGCTCCACTGCAAATGTATTGTTAGAGATTATTTGAACTAAGTTTTTCCCAATAGGTGGATTGGAAGACGTGGAACGATTGTATGGCCGCCTAGATTCCCCCATTTGACTCCTCTCGATTACTTCTTTTGCGGTTATTTGAAATAAAAAATATATTTCAATAAACCAGACAATAATGCAGATTTAAAAGTAAGGATAACGGAAGAAATTAACAACATAACCTCTGAGGTCCTACAAAATCTTGTACGAGAATTCCACGATCGACTTGCTTATTGTTAAGAAGTGAATGGTGGTCATTTAACATTTAATTCAATTGTAAAATAAATTGAAAAATACTTCCTCAACATTATGTGACAATATTTCCTTCATTCTTCGTAAAGTATCAAAATTTTACATTTTCAAAATAAATTTTCTCAGTTATGATTGCACCAAATTTGAAAAACTTGATACTGCTGAACAGAGAATGAAAATCCCTTTCAAACAAGGTTGCACACGACCCCCCTTCTCATTTAGAATTTTTGACGGGGGGCTCATAATTCAGAGGGGGTACAAGACGGGGGTAATATTTTCAAATTTCAAATTGTCAAATTGACAGTAGAAATTTAAACAAATACATAAGAACGCTAAAAGTGCATTTATTCCATACCGCACTGAATATTCCATGTTCTACAGGATGATTCAAAAGTACTTTGACAAACTTCAGGAGGTTATTCCTCACAAAATTCTAATATGAATTGTCCAATTAAATACATGTCCGGAAACGCTTCGTTTCCAAGATACAGGGTGTTGAAGTTTTTTTTTTTTTTTTTAAATAACTTTCGAAATACTGACCTTAATTGAACGAAAATTGGTATGAGGTGTCGAACTCGAACCTGATGTTATTATTGCTCTTACTCGTAGGGGCGCCACCTACACGTCTTTTTCTTTTTTGAAGATTTATCACTTTTTTGAGCGTACTTCTAGCACATATTTCAGTAAAAAATCAATTCCTCTATCGTATATACGTAAAAAAACTACCCTTGTTACTATAAGCAACCGTTTTCTAGAAATTTGGACTTGAAAATTTCAAATCGATTATTTGATAATCGATGCGTGTCGAAGTTATTATACAGTGCTAGTCAAAAGTCCCCTCCCCCCCTCGTATCTTTTGAACGGGTATACTAATAATAATGAAATTTGGAGGGTGGAAATAAACGGATGTGGGCTTCTCAACTGGTCACAACAGGTGACGCAATAGTCATAAATGACGTCACAAGGCCACTGTGACCAATAATTTTAAATGGGACCCTATGGCAAGTGACAGCTCGTTTGAAAGGTATTGAAAATACCTATTCAGTCATACCAATTTTGTTCGGGTTTCGGCTGATTTTGATTGATAAATTGAAGAAATACGAAAATTATAGTTTCGCATTTAATTAATAAAGATTTAAGAACCAGTTCTTATAATAAGTGTTCAAAATGTGCTTCGTCTACTTCCTGGCAGTAATGCATCCTATTGCTAAACTCTTGTCGTAATCGTCCCAGTGTGTCAGCGGAAATTGCCCTACATTCTTCAACAATTCGTTGTTTCAGAATGGCAATACTGTCAGGTGCTGTAGCGTAAACCTTAGATTTCAAGTACCCCCATAGAAAAAAATCTAATGGTGTAAGGTCCGGTGACCGAGCTGGCCATTCGATCGAACCTCGTCGTCCAATCCATCTACCACGATATTCTTCATCTAGGTAACGTCTTACTGCACCGTAAAAGTGTGCAGGAGCACCATCTTGTTGAAACGTTATTTCCAAGTTGTCGAATTCATCTGGATTATCTTCTAGAATTTCAAGAATTAACGCCTCAATATCATTTTGTAACATCTCCAGATACAATTCACCGGTTAAGTTAGCATTGAGAAAAGAGGCCCAACTATGTGGTTTCCCAAAATACCTGCCCAAACATTTACTTTTTCTGGAAATTGAGTATGTTTTTCACGAAAGATGTGAGGATTTGTGTCACTCCAATACCTCACATTTTGAGTGTTAAATTTCATTGAGAAAGAAAGTACTTTCGTCACTAAAACAAATTGTCTGTATGTAGCCTGGTTGTTGGTTCATTTTATTGGACATAGTTTCACAGAATTCTAGTCTTCGGTCGGGGTCATCATCTGAAAGTTGGTGCACCATTTTTAATTTGTATGGATGAAATTTGTTTTGCAACACCCTATTACTGTCCTTTGACTGACTTCACAGATAGACGCAACTTGGGCTGTGGAAGAAGTAGGGTTTACTACCATTTCTCCAATTATGTCAATTTTTTTGTCATCACTAATTGTTGGTCGACCAGATCGTTTGGCATCTTGAACACTACCTGATGCTTCAAACTTCCGAAGAAGCTCCCTCAAATAAACCCTCGATATAGGGCGATCGGGGTACCTCTCATTAAACAGTCGTTCCGCTACATGGAAATTGTTTCTACATTCACCAATTATTAAGATAGCTGCTACTTTGTCGGCTACAGTACTTACCATTTTGCCTATGTAAACACTTAAACGTCTCGTTAAACAATAGCTTAGGTAAATTTTCAAGGTATAAACACTTTTGACAAGTAGAGAATTCAAAAACGTCAACCTTTTTGACAATTAACCAGAGGCGTACTTTAAAATCTTTATTAATTAAATGCGAAACTATAATTTTCGTATTTCTTCAATTTATCAATCAAAATCAGCCGAAACCCAAACAAAATTGGTATGACTGAATAGGTATTTTCAATACCTTTCAAACGAGCTGTCACTTGCCATAGGGTCCCATTTAAAATTATTGGTCACAGTGGCCTTGTGACGTCATTTATGACTATTGCGTCACCTGTTATGACCAGTTGAGAAGCCTACATCCGTTTATTTCCACCCTCCAAATTTCATTATTATAAGTATACCCGTTCAAAAGATACGAGGGGGGGAAAAGACTTTTGACTAGCACTGTATAATTATTTTGCATTTTTCACAAGAATGCTTAGAAAATGAATTTGACGTTTAAGTAAGTAGTTTTGGCTTTTTGTAGGAGGCGCCACCTATTCTTTTTATTTCTACTCGTTTGAAATAGTTATTTTTGTATCAAGGGTGCAAAATCTGTATTTGTTTTAATACAATTCGCAAGAAATATCAACATTTTATATCAAGAAATTTTGAATATGTAGAATAAAATAAAATAAATGAAACTAAATTGTATTCAAATAAATTGTTCAAAGTGTCCACCTTCAGCAAAGATACAGGCATTCAGTCTTCTAGTCATTGAATCTCGTACCCGCTCAAAAATTATTGGTGTGTTTCTTATTGTTTCACAGCCGTCTACTATTCGGTTTCTTAGATCTTCCTCGTTCGCTACTGGAGTTTTATCAACTAGTGACTTCAAATGTCCCCAAAAATAAAAATCTAGCGGGTTTAGATCTGGGGTCCTTGGTGCCCACGCCTGGTTAGGTTCTTCTACACCCCTACCGATCCATCGATTTGGATAGACAGTGTTAAGAAATTCCCTTGCTACAACGCTAAAATGAACCGGAGCCCTATCATGCATAAACCACATGCGGATACAAATTCCTAATGGTACATTCTGAAGTAGTCCCGGCAATTCATTTTCTAAAAAGTCTCTGTAAGTTGCGCCATTCAGTCGGAACGGAAGAAAGAAAGGACCTATCAAGTAATTATCAATTATTGCCGCCCATACATTTACAGAAAATGTATACTGATAATGTCTTTCACTAACTGCGTGCGGATTTTCCAGAGCCCAAACATGGTTGATGAAAGTTTGTGATAGCATTTCGGGAGAAGTTTGCCTCGTCCGTGAAGAGTACATATCTTAAAAATTGAGGATTTCCAGCCAATTTTCTAAAACCACATAGTATTGCGTTGGGGAAAGTCTCGTGGCAAAAGAGCTTGTACCCTTTGAATATGGTATGGATAAAATTGTTGATCGTGGATAATTCTCCAAACTGTGGACTGAGTAGAATTGAGAGCTCCAGCAATTATCCTTGTACTTGTTTCTGGATTCGCCTCGAGAGCGTTCAAAACAGTTTCTTCCAATTCTAGGGTTCGGACTGCTCGTAGCCTTCCAATAATATCAGCTGCCCTCTCACAGCTACCTGATTCTGCCAAACGACGGTGGAGACTGGTAAATGTCTTAGCTGAAGGCAGTACTCGATTAGGAAATCGCTCCTGGTAAATACGTCTTGTTTCGCGCGCATTGCCATCCGCAAGGCCATAAACGAAATGCATATCGGCTAAATGAGCATTATTGTTTAAATAATCCATTTTTTCAAAATTAGTGTTTTAAAACTTACAGAAACTTCAACAAAACAACAAAACGTTTAACTGTCACATAATATGTAATTACCAAAACTACTTACTTAAACGTCAAATTCATTTCCTAAGCACTCTTGTGAAAAATGCAAAATAATGGTAATATTTTTACATAAAAAAAACTAACACTAAATTTGGAATGAACAGTATGTTTCATAAAGGCTTAAACGAATTTAATAAACTGCCACAACTCGTAAAAGAATCTAATTCAGTGAAACAATTCAAGTCATCTCTTAGATACCGTAGGCAATTTCTAAGCCTCTCTTATGCCATTTCCATTGCAACCAAACCAACACATCCTACATATAACAACGTCTTTTCAACCCGGTTCAAACGAAATTTCACAGGACATCCTAGAACAGCCCCTCCTTTCTATGAAAGGATAAACAAATACTCAGAACAATTAGAGGTCACACTTCCTCCACTATTCACAAATTCAATGAGTACTCCTCCTTGGCTGATCAAACCCCCTATTTGTGACACCTCTATAGCCTCTCTCACAAAAAATGAAACTCACCCCCAAATCCTCCTAAACCTATTCAACCAAAAACTAACCCTATATAAGAAATATGTAAAACTGTATACAGACGGCTCAAAAACAGATCAAGGAGTAGGCTCAGCTGTAGTAACACCAGAAGAAATACTAAGATACAAACTATCACAAGCAACATGCATTTACACAGCAGAACTCGTAGCAATACTACAAGCATTAATCTACCTGAAGAACCATCCTGCTAATAAATTTCTTATTATAACTGACTCATTGAGCGCTCTTAAGGGTTTACAGCAGTTATATACAGACAATCCCATCATACTATTAATGAAAAACGAACTCTATAGGATAGAAGAGTTAGGAAAAAAAGTTATAATGATATGGATCCCGTCTCATATCGGAATCGTTGGCAATGAAAAAGCAGATGTCGCAGCTAAAGAAGCAATACAACATGGGTCAAGAACAATCACCAAAACAACTCCATCAGATATGAAAACCTTCATTAAGAGTAGGATCACTAACGAGTGGCAGAGAGAATGGATGCAATCAAGTTCGAAACTAGCCGAAATAAAAACATCGGTAAAACCCTGGACATACCTTCCAAAAAGCAGAAAACATCAGGTTATCCTTTGTCGACTACGTATAGGCCATACCAAGTTTTCACATGACTACCTTCTAGCACATGAGAACCAAACAATTTGTGATATGTGTAACACAACAGTAACAGTAAAACATGTACTTCAAATCTGCCCCAAGTTCCAAGAAGCAAGAACAAAACTCCAACTACCAAAAGAACTACACGAAACTCTTAGTGAAAATTGTAATGTTAGGAACCTCATGTCTTTTTTAACAAGAATCAATATGTTACAATCTATATGACTATACCTATAATGAAATGTAAATTGAACGTAGCGCTAATAACCCTAGCGGTTGATGCGCTCATATTTAAATAAAAAAAAAAAATTCAAGTCATCATTAAAGAAGTATATTAGTGACAGCTCATTGTGATACTTGGTATTCTTCCTTTCTCTTTTATCTTGTTATATTGTGTTTTTGGTTTGATTAACGTGATCCAACCTAGTAATCTAGTGATATGTATGTGTACTTTGCTTTACTTTACATGTACTCTCAAATGTTCGGTATATTTACATAGGGTTGTAAGATATTTATATATATTTGTAAGTTACTTTATAGTTTTGTTTGTACATTAGGCTTGCCTACTTGAAAATTGAATAAATAAATAATAACTTCAACACGCATCGATTATCAAATCATCGGCTTGAAATTTTCAAGTCCAAATATCTAGAAAACGGTTGCTTATAGCGACTTGTAACAGGGGTAGCTTTTTTACGTAGATATGTAAGAGGAATTGATATTTTTACTGAAAAATGTGCTAGAAGTACGCTCAAAAAAGTTATGAATCTTCAAAAAGAAAAAGACGTGTAGGTGGCGCCCCTACGAGTAAGAGCAATAATAACATCAGGTTCGAATTCGACACCTCGAAAAACCTCTCAATACCAATTTTCGTTTAATTGAGGTCAGTATTTCGAAAGTTATTTAAAAAAAAAAAAATACAAATAAAACTTCAACACCTTGTGTCTTGGAAACGAAGCGTTTCCGGACATATATTTATTTGGACAATTCATATTAGAATATTGTGAGAAATCACCTCCTGAAGTTTGTCAAAGTACTTTTGAATCACCCTGTATATATGAGAATTAATTATTCTTCCAGCTGTCCAGAATTTGAAAAACTGAAAGTGGTTTATATGGTGATTTGATTATAGGTGAGTATCCGTTTATAATATCTCTGAAGTATTGGATTCATCCGATTAAAAGAGCAATAACCTGCAACAAGTAATAAGTGTAATTTTCTAGACCATTTCTCACTTCTAAACTCTATACTTCTGCACATACTTTAAACTGGACGTTCACAATCCGGATCTAATTACATCCTGTGGTGCCCGTCTTGGCATTATTATTTACATGTTTGTACAACGAAGTAGTTGAGTGACTGTATTTAACAAGTTGAGATTTACTAGTTTTTAAATGTATCTTGAATTTTTGTTGTTGAGGTAAGAGATTATAGGTCGACTATCATGCATTTTGGTAAAAATTTAAACATTCATTTTTCTTCATGGGATTCACACAATGCGTGAATATCTGTTTACTGTGTGAATTGATCTGTAAAAATTTGACACAGTTTGATTTTTCTATTATCTCTTCATTAATTTCAATATCAAGCTCTGTCCTACTTTTATGCTGATATATTTGAAAAGGCATACAATGGGTTTTTGCTTGGATTGAGGACTAGAGAATGACTTGATAACCAGATGGAGAGATCTTGAATAGACAACGAACAGTATCCTCTAGAATATTTTCATTCTTTTCCGTTGTAACAGAGTGCACTGCAAGGATATTATTTGGTGTACCCTGTATGTGAGTGGTCCATAGATTCAGTTGCTGAATTGAATTTAAGATTTAATTAAAGGAATAATGTTTCAATTATATTTTCTAATTAGATGGGAAATTTCCATCTTTGAATGATTCATTGATGCTATGTCAGGGGTTTTGTGATAATAGTTTGAATATACTTTATCCTATTATGACATATTGGAATAACTCCATAAGAACAGTACACTGTCAAAAATGTCTATAGTAATTTTACAAAAAAACGTTGGAAGTTCTAACGCATAACAATATAGTAATAATAAAATTCAGTTTTGTAAATTTACTACACGACTTTTCCGACCCCATTTTGTGAAATTACAAAACATTGGTTGAAATTTAATTATTTTAAAATTAAAAATTGTATTATATAAAAATTTTGCATTTTACTAAACATCTATCAGAAATTTGTTTAGTAATATTACAATACAGGTATTGTAATTTTGTTAAAAAAATGTCATTCAAATGTTTTGTAATTTCAGTATATTGCACCGTAAATTTAATATACAATTCAGGTATCATTAAAAATTCATAAATGAAGCGAAGAAATAGTCAGATGACTACAGATGCGAGTAGCATGAATAATTACTGATATCAAATAGAAAATTAATTATTATTGAATTACTTACCAACAATTCCTGTTCTTTCAACAAATGGCCTTTGATTATGACCAATTACTTCTTCAGTTCGGTAAAATTAAAAAACGCTTGAAAAAAAAAATTTTTCCAGTGAAATTACAATATATCAAGCAATTTTCAAGGCAGAGTTGTTGTGAAAATACTAAAAATATTTGTAAATTTTTAATATTTCAGTTTCAATGTATTTTTGTAACTTTACAAAAAATTGTAGTAAATCAAGTCACAAACAATGTTTGTAAATTTTAAAAACTTTTACGTGTAGGGTTACCACATGAAGATTGTAAAATTACCACTCATCTTAGTAGGTTTCCTCACATGTCTTGGTATATTACTCGAATTGTATTATATTTTGTATTAGCAATACACTGATTTGTAATTTTACTCATATGTTGTATTGTAAAACAATTATAATTTTACAAAAAAATTCAACAGTGATAATGTTTTATTTACTAGTGATTTTTTATTCACTAGCGAGATACAACTTTTTTAATTCACTAGTTAGCCTTGCATGTAATTGCCGACAGTCGTTTGTGATATTTATTGTTTTTGCATCGATATTCCTTTTTTTGGGTTTGGGAATACGTAGAGTCAGTATAATAATGCAATTAGTAAAAAACTCTTATTATCAAAATATAACAAGAAACAATAACAAATTAATTATCTATGCTATTATTATTGTTATTGTGATTTGGAATTTTTTGCGTTGTGACGTTTGAATATCTTTTCTTTTTCATCGATATGATATATTTAATAATATATGTGGGAATTCAATCAGTGGAAGATTTAATTAAATTAGTGAAGAAATGAGATACGTGAAAAAGAGCTGAAGTAATTTGAAAAGGGAAACATTCTCAATTAAATACTGATAGAAAGATTTTTCTGTGAATTGAAAAATCCACGATTAAAATGAAGTTATTTTTTGTGAATGTCTAACAGAAAATAACTACTTCCCCGGCTAAAGCCACGCTGGACATTGAAGTACATCTGATAGAGGTTATCTTGACGATGGAAGATAGTGACTAAAGTTTATCTTTCAGTCGCAGATGATTCCACATCTGATTTTATGAACATCCTGTTTATATTTTCAACAAATCAAGCTGAAGTAATATTCAATGATTCAATAAGAAAAGGTGGTGCCTTCGATGTTGTCGTGTTGTATCAAGGTTTCGAGAATTTTGAGGCTCAGCATTCCGCAGAACTTCCCCAAACAGGTTTTCCTGAAACCTATTTGTGGCCACCTAGGTAACCTGATCCAACTCACTTAGATTTCAGAAATAACATTAATGCATTTTTGATTTCAGGACATGAACAAACACTAAAAATATTAGGAAACGTCATGATACAGAGTGCATCGTACGAAATATCATTTCCAATCAATATTAAGTGATAAGGTAGCTGTATAGTTTTTGCTAACTAATAATCATATTATTAACTCTTCAACCAAATTAATGGACCTCTTCATTAACTAACTGACACATAATATATGTAGATTGAGTAATACTACCAGAAAAAAACTTTTTAACAAAATTAAACCGACGAAATACGGAACTGAAAAGTAAAAAATAAAATAAACCTTCTTAGTCTCAATAACTAAGCTCCTAAACTAATGTAAGTAACTAATTTTGAGTCGGCGCCAAACAAACAAGCAAATGAATTAGGTAAGGCGTAAAATGATGGCATCGAGTTGCGCGGTGACATTCTGATAATTTTTTTGAAGTAATTTAATGATATTCGTTGATTTTTCGTTTGGCGCCGATTCAAAATTAGTTACTTACATTAGTTTAGGAGCTTAGTTATTGGGACTACGAAGGTTCATTTTATTTTTTACTTTTCAGTTCCGTATTTCGTCGGTTTAATTTTTTGTTAAAAAGTTTTTAGTTTGGAATTTTTTGTGGCTGAAATCTACTAATTACTACCTACTTGTTTTTTTATTATTTCCAAAATACTTACTTACCCACCTCACTTCAACTATTACCAGTTAAATAATATAATAATACTTTTACTATTTGTTGTAATATAAATTATTTTTGTTGTTCTGGTCAGTTTATTTCATTACTTTGTATATCATTCCATCCTCTCATAGAATATACTGATTGTGACGGATGTAGGAGAGCAAAAATAATGACAGTAGCGATCTGTCATTGTCAACTACATATGTGTGCCAATGTTCACAAGTGAAAAATCAATTATCCCCTATTTTTCTACCCGTAAGGGTGGATAATTCCATTCAAAATCCAAATATGATCAATTATGAGGTATACCCTATCTAATAAAAAATGAATCATCCAAATCGAAGAACCCAGTACAAAGTTATGCCTGATAGAATCGGTTAACGGAAATTTTAATTTTTTTCAATTTATTCAAAGAGTATACAAATTATGTTATCAGTTTTATATTTTACCACCTAAAGACTGAAAAAAGGTACCTAACGCTTATGGCTTGATTTGTACCTTATTTCCATCTCGTGGCGGCATATTACACATTTTAAGGTATTTTGTCGACAACAAATAGTTATGTGATTCGTTTCGTAGAGTTTCGGAGAATTTCCAGAAGAGGCTTTTTTTTTTTTTTCTGGTACATGTTCGTTGAAATATGATTATCCTTACATCACATGCAACATACTTTATTCACTTTCCTGTGTTAAAATTAGTATGTGTTATTTTGCCAAGATGGTCATAATCAACAAATTGTTTTCAATTACGAACTGCTTTATTAATTCTTTATATTTTTTAAAATATGTGTTGTTTTTCAATATCAGAGGTAGGACATTATACAGTTTAGGTCCAAAATAAAAAATGGTTCTTTGCGTATGACCCTTTTAAACATTGGAACATATACGTGAAGATTTTGCATACTCCTGGTGTTATTACTTTTAGTCATATAAAATGAGGACTCATTAGTATACATCCAGAAAAGACAATTTGTGGCGTATAGGCTCCTTACATTAAGTAGATTACTTTCAACATTAAGTTTTTGTGTATCAGACAGTTTAGATTTTTTGTAAATGATTTTTATGATTGTGTTCTGCATCACTTGAACGCTGTTTAGTACATTTTCAAACATGCCACCCCATGTTGTAATGCAGTATCTAAGAACTGATTCATCCAGGGAATTATGTACGAGTAACAACGATTTCTTAGATAGGACATCTCTTAGGTTGTAAAATTTATATGCCAAGTGCCTAAGCCTAGTAACAATGTATGAAACATGAACATCCCATCTCACATGCTGATCCAGAAACACCCCTAAATATTTAATATTCGATATTTTTTCAATTGTTGGACACTTACACATGTCACCGGTACAATTTGGAGTATGAATATTTAGTTTTTTTCCATCCGGTTGGTCAGTATTTAATATGGTGAAGGTTATGAATTTAGTTTTATTCACATTAAGGTTGAGAAGATTATCATTCAGCCACAACTTTAAGTGATCAATATCCTTCATTTTGCTACCCTTAGGGGTGGTTTCATTCTTTAATATTCAAATGGGACCAACTTCGAAGTACACCGTATCCACTGAATTATCGGAATCGGACGTCTCAGTAAAAAGTTATGGGTGATCATACATAAAAAAAAATACGCGTCGACTAGAGAACCTCCTCCTTTTTGGTTTCGTCGGTTAAAAATGGATAACTCTCAAGGGGATATTTCATTTAACTCCCATCTAATCCCACTCTCAAGTATCAGCATTGATTAAAAAAATTTGTTGGAAATTGCCCACCAAAAGTTTTTTTTAATGAAAAATGAATGAGAAAAGCTCGCCTATTTATCTGGTGATTCGCCCCAGTCTCTAGACGCACATCCATCGACAAACGCACAATGCTATTCAGGTGTTTCTCCACAGGCATCTTATTAATCACCTCATACGAAGAAGAAAAAGATCGTGGTACCAAGGAGCCTTTGGCAAAATCACGATAGTCATGATTAACGAGCCAATCAACACTGGTGGAAAATATAATCCCCCAGAATCGCTAATTTGCCGCCAATTACCACAACGATTATGATCTGTGTGTACAAGCATCGCTAATTTCAACCAGTTTGTGGAAATAACACGGTATTTCCGTCGATTCGTCAGTCCATATCCCACGTGGGCACTGATGTGTTGATAGAAAAAACTCTAATGTACAAGTACAAGTACAAGTACAAAGTAGGTTGTATAGTTTTCCCAATATCAATTGCAGAAGCATAACAAAGTCTTGCGGCGAAATCCTGTGAGCAGCAGTGGCGGAGATAACAATTTTTTTTAGATATTTTAAGATTTTAAAAATACTTCATAAATAATGAAAAATGAAAAAGAGTTAAAGACAAGCTTTTATTTATACAAATACATTAAGAAAGAAAAATAATTTCTTTCATTGTTTGATGTAGGTTATAGACCAGTGCTGAAGCCTTTGAAAATGGTAAAAAGCGAAAAAAAATAATAGTAGGATGAAACCTATTGGAAAAGGAAGAGAATATAACAAAAATGAAAGGAAAAATAATTTACGGGCGATCTGAGGTCGGGAAGTGGAAGGGGGTGAGTTTTTTAAGGGTAAAAAACGGTGTATCTCGATTTCCGGAAAAACTACGAGTCCTATTGAAAAAACTTGAATAGCAAAGTTGTAGGTAATGAAAAGATCTACAACTTTTTTATTCACACTTTTTTCACATAATCTCAAAATTTATGTGAAAAATTCAAATAACCAAGTTTTTTGTTTTTATTTTTATCTTCCACAACAATTTTTTTTTTCTCACGAAATTTGGTGAAGACCTCTTCTTTTATGTTCCAAACACACTGTAATTTTTTTGATTTAAAATATTTATTTTTTCACCTTATTTTGACTTAATATCGAAAAAGCATCCTAATTTTCGATCGAAAATTCTCCCGTCAAAATATCAGCTTTTGTAAAAAAGTCGGTGGGCTTTTTGTTCGTTGAAATCTCTACTTTCTGATGGTATAAAAAAAATACATTACTGTGACAGAAAATACAAAGAAACGAAAAAAACTCGAATCCGAATTTAATAAGACATCTACAATATTTTGAGAAAGTTGTAGAATCTTCTTTAAATTATATGCGTAGATGCCTATTTATTGCTATTTTAAGATAACTTATATACCTGAGTGACTACGGAAAATTTTAGCCCATCAAAAGGTATTTCATAGAGAAGTGGGGAAGGGCTAGGAGGGTCTGGGCCTTACTACCTGTTAGTTCTTTGCATTTTCTGAGAACATTCACCATAGTAATGTATATATTATTTTACACTATCAGAAAGTAGAGATTTCAACGAACAAAAAGCCCACCGACTTTTTTAATAAACCTAATATTTTGACGGGAGAATTTCTGATTGAAAATTAGGGTGCTTTTTCGATATTAAGTCAAAATAAGGGGGAAAAATAAATATTTTGAATAAAAAAAATTACAGTGTGTTTGGGACATAAAAAGGTAAGTTTTCACCAAATTTCGTGAAAACTATTTTTTTTTTGTAAACGGTAAAAATAAAAACGCAAAAACTTGGTTATTTGAATTTTCTACATACATTTTGAGATTATGTGAAAAAAGTGTGGATACCAAAGTTGTAGATCTTTTCATTACCTACAACTTTGCCATTCAACTTTCTTCCATAAGACTTGTAGTTTTGCCGGAAATCGAGATAAACCGTTTTTTACCCTTAAAAACTCACCCCCTTCCACTTCCCGACCTCAGATCGCCCGTAAATTATTCTTCCTTTCATTTTCGTTATATCCTCTTCCTTTTCCAATGAGTTTCATTCTACTATAATTTTTTTTGGTTTCAAAAATTATCGACCCTGGTCTATTATTATTATATCCTAAAGCGTATTTCGATCGGCACACACCAAGACCATAGACGCTACTGGTTTTTAATCTTTCAGAGCTATTAAAGCACAAATAAAACGCGTGATTTATGACCTCTCATCGTATAGACACACCTGCCAGCATTGATGTCCGACTTGATTGGCCCAGACGAATCGGTTGTACAACAGACAGCCGTCACTCAAGTTCACGTTGACTATCGGCTATTTTGATCTACCGTTTGCCGACGGCGAATGTTTACGAGTAGTACAGATTATTTTTCGTTCCGTTTCTTCGCATATACGCTCGTGTTAGCGGAGTGAGTTTTCATTTGCTCCCTATAGAAACAGCTTCTGCAATTGATATTGGATGGACTATAACTCAACTCATCTTTTTCGATAAACTTTTAATTTGATATCAAAAATGCAATGTAAGACCATCGTCCATTTGAATTTCCATTTAGAAAATTTGTAAACAGGAATGTTGAACAGTAATACCATTTTATACTTTGCATTAACTGAGCAAGAAGTACGACCAAAAAATGCGTCTAGCATAACAATAGGAAACTGGGGGCCATAAAGTATACCAAGGTGGCTCATTCCTATAACTTTTTTATTATTGAAGATAGCCTACTCGACATGAGACAATTGTTCTGTAAAACGATTATTCAATTCGTTTCTGGGAATAAAACTTATATCCATTCAGTGAACCATAAATATTCCACCAGAAACAACAAAGGGATCAATGTGTTCATGCCCAAAGCAAATAAGTCAGTTGGCCAGAGATGCTTCACTTACCTTGCTCCTCGCTTACTCCGTTTATTACCTGATGAACTTCAAAGAATCAATTCAAAATCATTACTAAAGAGAAGATTGAAACTTTGGATCCTGGATACCGATAAAACAATAATTCACAGCATTATCACCTGTTGATTCATAATACTTGCTATCTCCCTCATTCCACTACATTGAAACCTTTCCGAATATGTCATTTACTGTATCTACTTTTTACTATTATTATCATGTGTCTTATGGAATGTAATTTTATGTAAATATTGTGTTTTTAACTGAAAGACATTCTGTGATTTTATAAGCAGCGTTCTTTATATTTATATTTGTTTTAATTTTTTAACCAGCGCTATTCCTTTGAAAAATATTCGACCAAAACTTTAATGATATACCTGCATCCTTTGAAAAATATTCAAACCATACAAAGAAATGAAAGATGGAGGTATACTCACGGACAAGTTCTTCACTGAACTTAAGTGAGTTAATATTTCCATGCATCTCACGGCTTTTCACATGGTTTATCCATTGGATACTGTTTTTTTTTTAAGCTTTTATTTCCCTGGAAAAATGTATATCCCTTCGTGTATATTCCATTTGCAAAAGTTGATATAGTATGCCCTCAATTATATTCAATAGCTTGCCTACAGATATTAAAAATTTCAAAAATATCTCATTATTGAAGAAAGATTTGATATTATTTTTATTGCAAAATTGTTTTTATTCACTGTCGGAATTTTAAATGTAACTTTAACTAACTATAAGTCTACTGAATATGTGTTTTCCTGTATTTTACTTTTAGGTTCAGTTATTGACAATTTCCATACAATGTAACTTTCAAACGGAAATAAAGATTATATTATTATTAGATAACACCTCTCTTGTCAATATTTGACAGGTAAAGTAATTTTTATTCCAATTTTTATTTTTCGATCTAGAATGCCATGGATCGTGTAAATCGCTTCATTCTTGATCAAGTAACATGGAAAAAATACGACTTTGAGGCTAATGACTTCACAGTCGTTTTAAGAATCATTCAAGAGTCGCAAATTAGTCCATTAAGGTTCTAAATTTTCAAATCTACAAAAACGTAATTTTTGAAGAAGTCATTTGGTGCTCAAAACGGGGGTTACCTGGAAAGTTTCCCGGGAGTTTTGAGAATTGGTGTTTTCATAGATTTCGACGTGCTCTTTCCAAATTTTAACATTACTACCTCGTATCTTGGCACTCGTGCCGACATATTGGAAAAATGGCGACCAAAAACAGTTTTTTGGCAATATCTTACTCATTTTACGATGGAAATAGTTATGTAATGAATGAAATTAGAAAAAATTTCCTACAATTAACGTTTCGACGTTTTTTTTGTGAAATGAATAGTTTAAGCGTACGAGTGCCACAAACCAACATGCATCTACACTGAATCATCAGTAGGAGTTTTGAATGGATGCGATACTTGATGGAAATTGGAGTAGACTTACTTTATACTCCAGTTCTTCACTAGTAGCTGATGATGTGTTAAACACCTGATTTTTAATTGTTCCCCAGAGAAAAAAAATCTAGCGGAGTAAGATCTGGTGATCTAGGATATGAAAAAGAAATAATACATTATGAAAAAATATGACAACTCAAGAATGTACCTCGCAGGCCACTGAGTAGGTTCATAAGTGCCAGTCCACTTTTCTGGGAAGGTGTCATTCAGATGTTCTCTTACGACTTGAGAATTGTGAGGTGGCGCTCCATCTTGTTGAAAATAGATATCAACTTGGTTAGCCAGTGGCAAATCTTCAATGAAATTCCCTTCTTGCATCAGATGTAAATTTGTTTGAGACCAGTACTTTTTATTCTTCCGATTGAACAGACCCAAGTTGGTGAATCGAGTTACATCCGAATAAATAATTTTAAATGGAAAAAGTACATCTTCTCTGTATTTTGTCAAAAACCAGTTGCAATGAGTTCATCTTCGGTTGTGCTCGTTATCGTAAAGATGGTGTAGTTGGTACTTGAATGATCAATAATTATATTTTTCTACGACTGTCACAAAATACCTTCATTGTATGTTCAATGAGGATTTCTAAATGTAGTACATTGTAATACTCCTTTTCATTATACACTAGTTGCTGGGCAACTAGTGCACAATGTCTGAAAACGCACGGGTAAATTTTCGCAATCTTCGTCACGACAAAAGAGGCGTGGAGTAAATAAAACAAAAGACGCCGTAACCAGGTAACATTGCCGTAACCATACAGACAATATAATCACAAACATAAGTGGAAATTCAATATTTCTTTGACAGAACGATATTATAAAGGTATTTCGAAATTAGTTCAGCATGGAAAGTAGTGACAGTGAAAGAAGTTTAACACCGCCAAGTGTTATGGAGGCAGTAAATAACGCTTCATTAAATTTAGTGCCTGAAAAATCTAAAGAAAAATACACAGTTTGTATACCCTATTCATGGACTGGTGCAAAGAACAGAAAACTAGTTCTTGTTCAGAGAATGATCTGATGGCTTACTTTGGAAATATATCAAATAAATTTAAATCTTCCACTTTATGGGCACACTATAGCATGTTAAAAACGATGCTTGGTATCAATAATGGCGTGGATATCAGTAAATATTCCAAATTGAGAGCATTTCTGAGAGCCCCCGACAACGAATACCTTGTAGCAAAAGTAAGTTCCACAACAATCAGTTAATTAATTATAATTTGTTTATATTTTTTTATTGCAGGTTGTACTTATCATGGGAATTATGGGTGCTTGTAGGAGATATGAGATGTACAAAATGAAAATTCACGATTTTGAAGATTTAGGTGCCGCAGTTTTGGTCCATATTCCGAACACTAAAACAAAAACTTCTCGAAAATTTACTGTAACGGGAGAATATGCTAACATTGTGAAAAATATTGGAATCTGCGACCAAGTAATGTCACCGATGCTTATTTTTTTCTAAATTATCAGAAAGGAAAATGCACTGTCCAAAAAATTGGAATAAATAAAATAGGAAATATGGGAAAACAAATTGCTTCATACTTAAAACTTCCGAATCCTGAGTTATACACCGGCCACTGTTTCCGCCGATCTTCAGCTACAATATTGATAGATAGTGGCGAAGATATAACGACATTAAATCGGCATGGTGGCTGGCGCTCTACAACAGTAGCTGAGGGTTACTTCGAATAGTCCCTGACTAGTCGAAATAACATAGCCAATAAAATATTAGGGTCAATCAATAAGTTATCAGACCTTCCATCGACATCAGTTACAGAAAATGTTAATAATGTCAACTTTTCCCTTAAAGAAACGGATTCTTTTTCCCCAAAATTTGTTTTTAATAATTATACCAATGTAACATTGAATATTGTTGTTGACAAATGAGAAGATATTTTTTCGCGATTATTGTAGTGGTGCTTAACACATTTACCTAGTACGTTATTTTTTTCAATTAATTAATAAAAGTACATTTCTCATGTTTGTTGTTTTTTACTTACACTGTATATTATAACAGTCGTAGAAAAAGTATAGTGTAAAACTCGCACGGAATAACCATATCCTACTCGTATGATTTGCAGCACTCGCTTGCAGCTCGTGCTGCAAACTTTCATACTCGTAGGAAATGTATGTCATTCCGTGCTTGTTGAACAAAATATACTATTGTGAAGAATTCTCCAAACGGACGCATAACTTATATCACACTCAGAAACAATTTGGCGTATTGACGCCGTACAATTCACTTCAACATAGGCCAACACGTCTACTTCTTTTTCTTCACTGACGATGAAGTTATTGGCATTTTCTTCTGGTTCATTTCGCATTTTCCTTTCCAGTTTTGGAAAATAATGCCGAGTGGGATGGCGACGATTAGGGAATCTCTGAGCATAAATTCGAGCTGCATCAGTTGCATTCTTTTCTGCTTCTCCGTAAATTAGCAACATGTCAATTTTCTCGTTTCTAGTATGATTTTCCATACCAAATTATAAACTACGCAACAAATAAATTTTTAAAAGTGACAGTATATTCATTAGCCCATTTGTTTAGGTACTCATAGCAACAGCTTCAATTGTTTGTCACGGATAACTAGAATAACAGTGCATAAGTATACCGAATACATATCATTTGTTATTAGGTATGATCGCTTCTTGCAATTATTCAGAAAAATAGTGAAAATAAAGTGAAAGTGTGTGGTATCAAATTATTCGTAAGGAAATGATCTTTCACAAAAAGCCGACGAGCCACCCCCTTTATTCGAAAAAATCAAATTAACTGGAAAAATTCATATTTGCGACTTTTAAATATTTCTCAAACGACTGTGAAGTCATAAGCCTCAAAGTCGTATTTTTCCCATGTTACTTGATCACGAATGAAGCGATTTACACGATACAATGCATTCTAGATCGAAAAATAAAAATTGGAATAAAAATGACTTTATTTGTCAAATATTGACAAGTGAGGTGTTGATGAATTTAGAATGTCGTTCTCGATCGAAATAAGTAAAAATATATAAGATGCCAAAATAGAATTAGAAAAACTTTCGATAAGATCAAATTTGAAAGGTCAAAGTTTCACTTCAAACTTAACTAACTCGGTAAAGATCCACGATTGTACGAAAGCTATAGTAGATCTCTTTTAATTCTTCCAGATATATTTAATGTCATAGATTTATATTATTATCACAAAGGAAAAGAGGTACAAAAGTGGGTGAGAAATAAGGTTTACAAAAATTTCAGATGGTCATTTGATAAAAAACTCTTAGGGCCTGTCACTTCTCAATTATATTATACCACAAAGGATTGGGGTTAAAATTGTTGATTCAAGAAAATTGAACAATTTGTGGCCTTTGTCATGACCTGCTTCTTGTAATAAATATTACACTTGAATCTCCAGGCAATATAAACGATGATGAGATCGATCCCATCGCTATGTTGACATCAAATGACTGATGTATTGAAGGCGATGAAGATGAAAGAAAAGACATATATGAAGAAGGAGAAAGTTATAAGGAAACGTCATAATTAAATGGCGTAATCTGAAAGCCTATCGTGCTATCAAAATGAAGGTGTGTGCGAAATATCCCTCCAACAGGATTATTTAGAAATACAATTCTCAAATGATTGGATTGCAATTGCAGATTGTCGGAAGAATGGGCTGGTATCTCCGGTTATAAGCTCCCTTCTTCTGAACAATGAAATAAGCTGTTTGATTCTTCAGTTTTAATTTTGCGATTCTGCTTTGTATATCGGGCGAAGATCCATACGGATTCCTTTGCCCGTAGCAGGAAGGTTACGTTGCAACTCTTTCTAGAGCACCAATAAAAGTACAGTCTGAAATTAAGAATACAGTTGAAAATAATCATGCGGAACTGATTGTCGCGATGAAAAAACCGTGACCAAAGAGCCGAACTTGCTCGAAAATGTAACGTGAATGAAGCTGAGATGATCGATTCGATTCACAAGGTTCTTCCGGATGTTTGGCGCATTTTAAGTGATCCAATTCCGAGTGTTTTTGTCTCGGTACTTTAGCTAGTTACGATGCAATGCTCTGATATATTCAGTAGAGAGATATATACTTTCCTAGCAAAAACCACGCAGAACGTTGAATGATATTCACCTGAAAATCCATGCAAACTTCCATATAAATGGAAACTGATTGCAAATGTTTCTTTCTGATAAGCTCGATTATGTTTAATTTGCGGTATACCGGATTGTTAGGTGGACCCGATATATGGCTTGGGGTACTTGATGATCATTTAATCGGTCCATATTTCCTCCCACAACGACTAACAGGCGAACTCTTACCTTAATTTCCCACAGGAAGAGTTACCTGTTCTTCTTGAAGAAATTCCTCTACAGCTGAGACAACACTTCTGGTTCATGGTGCACCAGTCCATTTTAGCATTATAGTAAGTAATCACTTAGATACAGTATATCAAAAACGTTGGATAGGTAGGGGAGGTACGGAACATTGGCCTGCTCGATCTCTGGATTTAAATCCTCTAGATTTTTACATTTGGGGTTTTCTTAAGTCATTAGTTTATTCCACTCCCGTCGAAAATGTTGAAGACCTGAGGAATCAAATTATAGCCGGCTGTGAGACAATAAGAAATAAACCAGGAATATTTGCGCTGATACGACAATCAATGAGGCGAAGAGTTGAATCTTATATCACGTCTGAGGGAGGTAATTTTGAACATTTGTTGTAGCTTTGCGCCTATTCATTCATTAGTGTTATTTTCTGTTATTGTTCTGGTTTAACGTTATTGTATTAGATAGTTCTTGATAATGTATGAAAGAAATGAAAAATACGCGTTAAGATGTTTAATTTTTTTTGCATAAAAACGGCGCCCCATAAGAAAAAAAGGCAATGGAGATTTTTTGTCACATATTGATCGAGGAATTCAAAAATGATTTTTTATTTGAAATATCTCAGTGGCGTACCATTTTTTTCTTTAAAAAAATTGAGATAATTATCCATATGCTAATGATGAACATAAAATTCTCAATTGCATGTCAAAAAATGCGCAATAAGTACCTCTCAAAACTCACCAAATTTCATTTGCATATTTCGACCGGTTTCAGAGCAATAAATAAATAGTCAGTTTTTAAGAAAAACTTCAACACCCCGTATCTTAGAAAACGAAGCTTTTGCGGACAAAAGTTATATAGCAAACTGTCATTATTTTTTCATGCAGAATCACACCCTGTAACTAGAGATCAATTATTCTGAACATGAACATATTTATAAGGTGTATATGGAATCCCAAGTGCCATAAAAATGCGCAAAGTACAACTTTCGGGCTTTTATGAGTCAATTCAGGTACCATCAAGGGTCAAACAACTACATCTCCATCCATGTGGGAATTTCCTTGGGAACTACTTTTATGACTAAATGGTGGTTCTCACGAAAATCGCTTTTGTTGTTTGTTGCTTTGCCAGTATGTTGAACCCGTTCTGGATTGTTATAATCTGCCATAAAGAGTGTAATCAAACTAGTAATGAAGTATAAAATTAATTTACGTTGGCAGAGAAAATCTAGTGGTGCGTATTATTCACCAGTGGAAGAGAAAGGTTCTATTTTATTTCTACTTAGTACGGTCCAGCGTATTTTTTTATTCGGTAATATCATTTATTGAATCAACAACAAACTCAAACGAATTTTTTCGATATCGTTCCCGAAACGTCGAAGTGGGCTAATTATATTAGAGCTGGTCTTCGTTCATTAAACCTATTAAGATAATTTGACAAATTAGATAAAGAGACCACAAAAGAATTAACCTCTGCTTTATGGGGTTTCTGAATGTACACATACAAGTAATGAACTCGTGTAAGAATATTTTCGGGAGTGGCTGGTCAACCGAAGGTGCGTTTTCGAAAACCACTCAAACTGGAAAAATACCTGTGAAAAGAAGTGAAACATGTATGTACAAGAGCCTACGAATGTACCTACCGTACAGAATACTATTTCTTCATTGAGTAAGAGAAATATTCCTCATGGATAGTGCTTCTCCCACAAATGGAATACAGATATCCTCGAAAACTCTTATGATATATGACTTTGATACAAGAGTAGAGCAGCCTTGGAATGGAATAGGAGTTTATTTTGCAAAAGAATATATCAATATATAAGTACGTCGAATATACAGTGCGCGCGTAAAGTATGGAAACATGAAGATATCTCTGCAATAACAAAATTTTGGTTATGTATATTAGATGGACCAGCGATTTTGAATTTTATATTTTCGACGTTGCCAAATGTACAGTTATGTTTATTTTTAAATGGGACAACCCGTATATTTTACAATTTTCTGTTACAGTTTTTTATTGCCGATGCAGCATACAAACTGTTAATGGCCAATATTGACCATTAGTTTTAAGAGATTAGGAAAAACATTTTCATTTTGTAATTAATATTGCAGTATAAACAGAAAACAAAACCCAAAGAAAAAAATTAAAGGAGATGTTCAATAGGACCTCTTTGTCTGCGGAAACAGAAATCCATTCTGAATGAAAATTCATCCAAGACTTGTCTGATCGTTTCCGGAGAAATTAGTGCTCCTCTGTAATTCTGTCTTTCAGTCCTTAGATAGTCTGTGGCCTATTCACATACACTTTGCTTTTCAAATAACCCCACAAAAAATTATCTAGAGGTGTCAAATTCGGAGATCTTGCTGGCCATTCGATAGCTCCTCTTCTTCCAATCCAACGATTTGGAAATGTAATGTCGAGGAACTCACGAACGCCTCGAAGATAATGAGGAGGCGCTCCATCTTGCTGAATCCAAATTGATCTATTCACGATATGAGGATTTATATCATCAGGAAAGAGTGTGGCTAATTCTGGAATTGACTCTAATTCAAAAAATGCCCAGTATTCTTCACCCGTCATGGTTCTATTCCAAAAATAAGATCCAATAAAGGTATTATTAATAATTCCTGCCCACAAATTGACCTTTTGTGGATACTGCGTATGTGAGGATTTTCATCTGACCAGTACCTGCAGTTTTGTTTATTGACCGTGCCATTTAACTGGAAAGTAGCCTCATCAGAAAAAGGGATTTGATTAAAGAAATTAGGATTAGTGTCAAAGATATTTAACATTGTTTCACAGAACTCCATTCTGCGATCTGGATCGTCTTCGTTCAGTTCCTGTACCAATTGTACTTTATAGGAATGCCATTTTTCTTTTTTTAAATATTTACGAACTGTTGTTTGACTGATGTGATTTTCGGTTGCAACAAATCTAGTAGCCTTATGAGGGTATTCAACCATCGACAAAAAAAATCAGTTTTTATTTGCTCTGGAATAGCAGAGCGGCCACTTTTTGTTATTTTTCGTACATGTCCACTTTCCTCAAATTTATAAATAATTTTAGATACAGTACCACTTGCAATAGGAGTTCTGTCTTCATACTTGTTATATTAAATATTTTACATACCCCTTCGTGTGTTCGTGTCCTGCAAATAATGTCGCAAATGAAACATACTTACTCAAATTTTATAATATTATGGTATTACCTGTCACCACATCCTTTCAGTATACAAATTTCAATTATTTGACGCTCTGTTAAATGTACCATTGTATTTTACTCTGATTTTTATCGCTGGGTCTTTCTTTCATCTTTTTAATCTTTCTTTCATCTTTTTGATCTTTCCTTCATCTTTTTGATCTTTCTGTCATCTTTTGATATTTCTTTCATCTTTTTTATCTTTCTTTCATCTTTTTTTTTTTCTTTCATCTTTTTGATCTTTCTTTCATCTTTTTATCTTTCTTTCATCTTTTTTATCTTTCTTTCATCTTTTTGATCTTTCTTTCATCTTTTTGATCTTTCTTTCATCTTTTTGATCTTTCTTTCATCTTTTATCTTTCTTTCATCTTTTTTATCTTTCTTTCATCTTTTTTATCTTTCTTTCATCTTTTTTATCTTTCTTTCATCTTTTTTATCTTTCTTTCATCTTTCTTTCATCTTTCTTTCATCTTTCTTCTTTTCCATCTTTCTTTCATCTTTCTTTCATCTTTCTTTCATCTTTCTTTCATCTTTCTTCATCTTTCTTTCATCTTTCTTTCATCTTTCTTTCATCTTTCTTTCATCTTTCTTATCTTTCTTTCATCTTTCTTTCATCTTTCTTTTCATCTTTCTTTCATCTTTCTTTCATCTTTCTTTCATCTTTCTTTCATCTTTCTTTCATCTTTCTTTCATCTTTCTTTCATCTTTCTTTCATCTTTCTTTCATCTTTCTTTCATCTTTCTTTCATCTTTCTTTCATCTTTCTTTCATCTTTCTTTCATCTTTCTTTCATCTTTCTTTCATCTTTCTTTCATCTTTCTTTCATCTTTCTTTCATCTTTCTTTCATCTTTCTTTCATCTTTCTTTCATCTTTCTTTCATCTTTTTTATCTTTCTTTCATCTTTTTTACCTTTCTTTCATCTTTTTGATCTTTCTTTCATCTTGTTGATCTTTCTCTCATCTTTTTTACCTTTCTTTAATCTTTTTGATCTTTCTTTCATCTTTTTCATCTTTCTTTCATCTTTGCTTATTGTATAGTTGCTGATTTTTTAGTTCGATTTTATGTGTACCTTTACACCAAACTCCACAATTTTCCTGCTTGCCAAATACGTGTGCAGGAATATTGCGAATATTGTTAGCTAGCTCAACACAATGTACTTTATTTTGTACGAGTGCGTAGGAAAAACATTTTTTCAATTGAGGAATAAGTCTTTTCGCTCGACGCTACTAACACTGGAGAATTGCGGTGTTGCCACGATTATAGCGCGGCTTTTTATACGTGTCGTGAACCAAGATGTGTCATTCTGAAGGACATTCAGAGTCAAAAGTTTGAGACCGGCAGCATCATATAAGCCTTGGATTTTAAAGGGCGCTGCGGCCGAAACTTTTGGCTGATACGTGTACATACAGAGATACCTTAAAAAGTATTATTTATTAATTATTTTATTTTTTCGTCTGTCGATAAAATACATAATTCATATATTTTTACAAACCTCGTATATCACTGAAAATTTTATACCAGTCATTTTCAACCAAGCAGATGCTTTATTTCGACATCGTTACTATGGTAACCAGCAAATTTTTTGAAAATTTTTCATCCACATTAGCATGTAGACGTAAAATTCGCGACTCGTGATAATTTTCAAAAAACTCATGTACTCAAAAAATTTCCGGCAATAATTTATGCTCTAGGGAGATTATAAGTGACAATTATATTTTTTTCAGTCAACAAGTGATGAGTAAGTTTCGG
The DNA here is from genome assembly GCA_018342105.1 of Gonioctena quinquepunctata. Classification (NCBI taxonomy): domain Eukaryota; kingdom Metazoa; phylum Arthropoda; class Insecta; order Coleoptera; family Chrysomelidae; genus Gonioctena; species Gonioctena quinquepunctata. Next base: position 70,367 of record JAFIRS010001332.1, on the reverse strand, counting down.
ATGTAAGAAAACTGCATTGCTAAAAATGCAATTTCCAACTCAATCATTGTTCACAACTTTTTTTTTTACTTTGCCAAATTCCAGGTTTGCGCGACAATTATGTTTTTGTAATTCGACAATTGTTTTTAGCTGTAAGATCAAATATTCTACTGATATACAGACTGCAATGCTGAAAAATAATTTTTTTTTAAAATTAAAATTTTTTGATTAGGTTTAAAATTTTGTATGTGAGAGAAAATATTTAACTGACAAAACTGACTGATATTCAACTGACAAAAAAAATTAATTTTTGTCTGGGTAAATTATTTTCAACTGACATACAGGATGTATTGACAAACATAATTTCCCAATTCATTCATCGATCACAAGCCCTTTTTTCTTTCGCTTCAAAACTTCATTTTTAACACGACAATTATAATCCAATAAATAGAAACAAAATGTCACCAAAATCTTACAAAAATTAAAAGATATTCAAAAACTTTTTGAATTTTTGTATTTTTATACTGCAGAAATAATGGAGATACAGAAAATGTTTTGGAACAAAAGTTGTAGCTCGTGATTTTTTCTACAAAAATGGTTATTATCAAAATTCGATATATATAATATATATATTTATATACATACAGGGTATTTCTTAATGACATGGTAATATTTAAAGAGGTTATTCTTGGGTCCATTTTGAGAAAAAAACTAGGACACGGGGAGAACCAAAAAAATATCTCCCGCAATACGATAATCCACTTTCATTTTTAATCAATATTGATATTTCCCTGAAACCCAGTAAGAAAATTGTATGAAAACAATCAATTTTATATAAAAATTTATCTGATATTATATATTTTATTTTACTGGGGCACGGGGAAAATAAAAAAATATCTCCCGCAATACGAACGTATCCACTTTCATTTTTAGTCAATATTAACATTTCCCAAACCAAAATTGTATGAAACAATTAATTTTACATAAAGTTTATCTGATATTATATATTTTATTTTACTAGGGAACGGGGAAAATCAGAAAAAATCTCCCCAAAAAACTCCCATTACACAAAGCCTTCTATTTATTTGTGAATAACGTCAAAATTAATGTTTTCTATTTAAATATAATTCCGGTATAACATTTTCTTACCGAATCCCCACGTGCTCGAATTAATTGCGGGAATATTGTCTCCTACATGAATTTTTAAAGAAAATTATCCCTCGTCGCTTCGCGACTCGTGATCATTTAAAAAAAATTCATGTACTCAAAAAATTTCCGGCAGTAATTCATGCTCTAGGGAGATTATAAGTGAAAATTTTGAGATTTGATTATTTAAAATCAGGTTTTAGAACATGCAGAACTTTTTATGAAGAATTACTTTTTTCCTGGAACGTATTTTTTTTTTCATTTGTCGCCAATTTAAGTGGACACACTGTTTATTTGCATGCTTTGAATAATGAAAATGAGAATGTCCGGAAGGGGCTCGTTGCGATTTTTCGGGTTCTTTTCATATTTGGATCAACTATAAAATAGTATATTGTTTTACGATTGACGAAAGTAACATTTTTTTAAGCTAGAGAACAGTTTACTAGCCGAGGCTGGTAATGTTCACGAACTTCAAAAAATGTTTTCGACGAGTGAAGCACTATACTTTTTCTACAACCCTGTTTATATCATAATAATATGCTAAAAAGAGATGAACAAATATTTTGTTTCAAATTAAAAATAACAGAATTTATTTAAACATTACTTATGATTTAAATATTCGTTAACTGTTACATTCGAGCAATAATTCAAAATTATAGGAGTATTACAATCAAGATTTTTATGTATTGAGGTAGAGGATGCCACATCTGTTATGTTGTTAACTGATGTCACTCCAGATGAAGATGCGCCGTAATCGGATAGCGTTGTATTTTGTATGGATTGGAAAATATTGGTTTGTATTTGATTTTTTCTGCTAACTGATTGATCAACATATCCCTCCGCAACGTTACTAGATTTCCAGCCTCCATGCTTTTTTAAAGTTCTACGCAAACAATGCCCAGTATATTTTTGGGGATCAGGCAAGTTTAAATATTGAGCTATTTGCATAGGAAATTTACTGAATTTATTTATTCCCACAACCTGTCTAGTACACTTTCCGTTCTGGTAGTTAATAAAAAATCTTGAATTTATTCTGTCCATATCTAGTGGACGGAGGTTCATATATATTTTAGAAATCTCGTAGAAGAACCCAGTAATGTGGAAGGAACGCGGTACTTTTGTTTTTGTATTATGTATTGTAACTAAGAGTATACTGCTGGTATCTTTTACATCTTTTACTGTCAAATCTTTTGATTCATGGCAACGACAAGCCCCCGAAATTCCAAAAACTAAGGCTACCGACAAACGTTAATATTAATTGATTCGTTTTTTTTAAATTAAATTCAACCCGGATCGACCTCGCAGGGTCATTAGCGGTGGTACAATTTTATTATATCAGGTTCATTACATTGATCTGTTGGATATACTGGAAAACACTTTTAGAGTCACTGTTTAAAATCACTGATATGTCACTGGTTAGCTTGAGGTTGTCTCTTTCCTGGTGGTATTGTGGGCAGACGAATAATAGGTGCTCAACAGATAGTTGTGTGTTACATCATAACGAATTTGTCGCAATAATAAAGTAATTATAGTCCATCCAATATCAATTGCAGAAGCTGTTTCTATAGGGAGCAAATGAAAACTCACTTCGCTAACACGAGCGTATATGCGAAGAAATGGAACGAAAAATAATCTGTACTACTCGTAAACATTCGCCGTCGGCAAACGGTAGATCAAAAGAGCCGATAGTCAACGTGGACTTGAGTGACGGCTGTCTGTTCTACAACCGATTCGTCTGGGCCAATCGAGTCGGACATCAATGCTGGCAGGTGTGTCTATACGACGGGAGGTCATAAATCACGCGTTATATTTGTGTTTTAATTGCTCTGAAAGATTAAAAACCAGTAGCGTCTATGGTCTTGGTGTGTGCCGATCGAAATATGTTTTAGGATATAATATATAACTTACATCAAACAATGAAAGACATTATTTTTCTTTCTTAATGTATTTGTATAAATAAAAGCTTGTCTTCAATTTTTTTTCCTTTTTCATTATTCATGAAGTATTTTTAAGATCTTAAAATATTTAAATAAAATTAGTTATCTCCGCCACTGCTGCTCACAGGATTTCGACGCAAGACTTTTTTATGCTTCTGCAATTGATATTGGGAAAACTATAACTTACCTCAGTCATTAGGTATTTGGAGTCGGGATTCGTCTGGGCCAATCGAGTCGGACATCAATGCTGGCAGGTGTGTCTATACGACGGGAGGTCATAAATCACGCGTTATATTTGTGTTTTAATTGCTCTGAAAGATTAAAAACCAGTAGCGTCTATGGTCTTGGTGTGTGCCGATCGAAATATGTTTTAGGATATAATATATAACTTACATCAAACAATGAAAGACATTATTTTTCTTTCTTAATGTATTTGTATAAATAAAAGCTTGTCTTCATTTTTTTTTCCTTTTTCATTATTTATGAAGTATTTTTAAAATCTTAAAATATCTAAATAAAATTAGTTATCTCCGCCACTGCTGCTCACAGGATTTCGACGCAAGACTTTTTTATGCTTCTGCAATTGATATTGGGAAAACTATAACTTACCTCAGTCATTAAGTATTTGGAGTCGGGTGTATTCTTTAAGAAAGTGTGTATCTCATCGAAAGAATTTTTTTAGACTTTTGACTTTTAAAACCATCAGATTTTCGTTTAAAAAAAGAACGTAACTTGGGATATTTACTGATATCGATATCATTTTTAATCGATAAAGTGGTTCTCAACATCGAATACATAGACCATAGCGTCGATGACTTCAATTTTTTTGACAACCATCCAAAATACGCAAGCAGCACAGTTTCCGAAAATAAATTTACGTGATTATCAACTCTCCACCATGAATTTTGCATATATTTCTTCATATCTCTTTTTAGATTTTACTGGTAATAAATCCAAAGAGGTTTCCTCAGCTTGATTCGCTATTTCTAGTGGTGTATTTGGAAATTCTAAATCACTTTCCGAATCAGAAATCATGATAACTTAAAAAACTAACAATGCTTTCAGTGCAAACTGACAAGTCTAAACAATTAACGAGGAACGTCAAACAAATGAAACCTAGCAACTAGATATAAATTGTTTTTAAATCTCACGGCATTTTTACGGATCTATTTTGCTTTTTAATTAAACAAAAGTAAAAAAACATGCATTCTAATTATAGAAATGTTTATTAATAATTCAAAGTCATCAAAACATTATACACGAGGTCGGGAAATGATTGAAAATATAAATAACTTTCGTCACTAGAAACGAAAGTAAACGTTATGAGAATCTCTCTCACTTGCGACGGAAATCACGTTTTCGCTGAAGGTATTCTATCACAAAATGACGTCCTTTCGTAAAGGGTTGTAGAAAAAATATATTGCATAGTTTTCACAAAATTACGAGATTGATTGCCGACTTGTTTGGTTGCGTAGACACTCCCTTCTTACCGGGAAAACATTCAACGTCGTCGTTAGGAACTAACTATGGGAAACACTCCGGAGAAAAGATAATAAATGGCGTTCTTTGAAATAAGCCGTGGTTTACGAACGCTGTAACATTATCACGAATATGTATCTGCAAAGCACCGCCGTGGTACCGTCTGCCTTATTAAAGGCTCTCTATCGGTACTCGGTGAGGGATACTCTTACTTCTAATGAACGATGATAAAGGGTTCGTGAGACAGTCTAAGTACGACCTTTTTCATTTTGTGGCGATAGTGATAATGAAATAATGAAAAAAAAAATTTTAAAGGCAAGCTTCTATTCAAATACACTAAAATGTAAAAAAATTATTGCTTTGGATGTATGTGTGTGTGTGTAGGTTATCTCGTGAGTTATAGATTCAAAAGCTTTCGAATCTATAACTCACGGAATAACCTACGTCACACATACAAAGCAATTATCTTTTGCTTTTTAGTGCATTTCAATAAAAGATGTCTTTAAAAAGTTTTTTAATTAGTTATTTTATTTTGTGCTTCTTAGTACTTAAGTACGTCTTAATCTATGCATTTTTGTTAAAGTATCGTTATTATGAGGTCTTCTTTTTCCTGTTCTGAGGTATCTATAGTCCTTCAATGAGGAGAACATCTATAGATTAACTGCTCCGCCATCTTGCAGATGCCATCTTCAATTTATGAATTTTAACTAAAACAATTATCTTCGACTAAATTCACAATCTTCAACCCCAAAAACCCCGACATACCAATTTTGAATCGAATAGGGCCCTAATAACAAAACTCATCCGCCTTCTTGAATTTTGTGAAGCTTGATAGAAAATTCATAATCCCCGAATAGAATCGGACCATAAACACAGGACGTCGCTATCTTGGAGCCGTCATTTTATTTTAAGAATTTTGGAGAAAAATTCATAATCTTCGACACTGAAAATCCCCACATACCATTTTGAATCGAATCGGACCATAAACCTAAATCTCGTCCGCCATCTTGGAGCGCCATTTTGTTTTTTCATCTAACAAGAATTCCATAAGCCATTTCAATTTCTTGAATTTTGATTAAAAAAATATCTCCGACTCCGGAAACCCCCCCATACCATTGGAATCGAATCGGACCATAATTAGAAAACTTGTCCGCCATATTGGAGCCGCCATCTTGAATTTTTGAATTTTGACAAAAAATTCACATTTTCGTCCCTGAAAACCCCCACATACCAATTTTGAATCGAATCGTAGCATAATCACAAAACTTGTCCACCATCTTGGAGCCGTCATCTTGAATTTATGAATATTGATGAAAAATTCATAATATCGGACTCCGAAAACCACTACATACCAATTTTGAATCAAATCGGACCATAATTACAAATCTCGTCCAGCATTTTGGAGCCGCCATTTCATAATGCATTGTCACCGGAATTATGAACACCTGCCAAATTTCAGCTCAATCGGATGTCGGCAAGTTCTCCAAAAATGGATTACAAATTTTGAACCGGAAAGAATGACAGAACGAACGAATGACATACGAACAAAATAAGTTAAATAAAAGCTTGTTATACAAAAAATCGACTTTTGACCAGCTTTTGAGGTGGAATACCGAATACCCGTATTTGAGCTTCCTGAAGGATGCTATACTCTGTTTCCTAATGTGAGAGAGAGTAATAAACCAATTATATTTTATCTGTATGTTGGCATCCTCAGTTGGACATATACACATATGTTATTTAACAGCAACATCATCTACCAACTTCCTTGTCTAGAATGTCAAAGTTGTTAACAAGTTGGCAAACGTCACAGTGGTTGAAACAAAGAATAACCAAACATAAAAGTGACTGTCGTTTGGGGAAAAACTCAAAAAACTGGTCATCAATTTGATTACAAAAATGTTAAAATACTAGAACATGAAAACAATTATAAAAGCAGATTATTCTTGGAAATGTACCATATAAATAAAAACAAAAACACAACGGTAAATTATAAATCTGATACAAGACAGTATCGGAAAGAATTTATCTTGGGTACGGTGATTTCATGAGAGCGTAAAGAAGGGATATTTACGTCACGACACAGAGATAGGAGAATCAGGACGGTCCCGGCGGTCAGCTTCCTTGTTGCTCGTGTAGATTTCTGTCTATACCCCAGATAAAATGTTTCCGATACTGTATATATATATATATATATAAATATATATATAAATATATATAAATATATATATATGACTAATATATATATATATATGCTAACTAATGGCTAGTTCCAAGACATTTGTATAGTTCCAGGACGGTCTTGGAAGAGTTTTATGTTTAATGTAGACTTCAGGACCATAATGTATAGTTCAGGACGGTCTTGGAAGAGTTTATGTTTAATGTAGACTTCCAGGACCATGATATATAGTTCCGGGACGGTCTTGGAAGAGTAGAAGTCTTGGAATCCATGTTCCAATATATATGTATACAATCCCTGAATCAATAACTTGAACTATTTTTCGGTGTCGAAATTGCCTTATGTTCGGATTTTATACCAAACTATGTGGGAAAACTCATATACAAGACCACAGAGAAGAGGGATTACCACGAAAATGTTGGTCACATGTAACCAATGATTTTCGTGGTGAATTTTCAAGCGGAATTCTCAGAATTTTATCAATGCATCATGTGAAACCGAAAACATTTTCGAGTGAACCACAACTGTGGAAAAATTATGTATTTTCTATAAACGAGAATCTGAAATTACCATATCTTTTTGTGTTTTCTTCCTTTTGCAAAAACATTCTGTAAAAATGCATTTCCACAAAATTTCCTGTATTTACACAAATCAAATTTCTTAAATGTTTAGTGTTTTCACGAATGTAGTTTCACCAATTCTCTGTATCTTGGAAATTGCAATTTCAAGAATTTTCTGTCTTCTCACAGATGTAATTTTATGAATGTTTTGTATTTTCACGAATGTAGTTCTTTGACAAATTTAATTATAAAAATATTCGTTTTTTTTATAGAAAATATTTCATGATAGTTCTGTATTTTGATGAATGTAATTTCATTAACATTCTATATTTTCACAGGAGTTATATCATGAATATTATGTATTTTCACGAATGTTTTTTTGTTAATAATAAATGAGAATACGATTTACTGGCGATTCCCTTGGAAAATTAAGAAAAAGGCGACGTATGTGAACGATAAATATAATAAAATAAATAATGTAATGATCGTTAATTTCAAACGGGAAAAATATTTGATTCAAATAGATGTTGAGTGACTAGAGAATGAGAGATTGAAATAAATGATTTTACTCACCCAAATGGATGCTATCTTTCGTCGTATTCCATAAACATTATAATCATTTATAACGAAGGGTTACATATTGATTCATTTTTACATCCCATACTGTGGAAAATGAATGATCAAACGAAAAAAAAAAGTAATTACAGGCATTGAAGGTTACCTGCCTCGATAGATGATTAAATTTTTCTATTTCTTCAAATTTTAGCCTATTGGATATAGAGATTTTTATCAAAATCATAGTACCGCCATGTTGAAATTCAGTTCTACAATAAATTGAGGACACAAAATAATCTGGCATATAAAAAAGCTCATCAGTTTGCAACCAATGTTCAGTTATCATATGTATGATCATTCGAAAATAAATTCATGAAAATAGACTTCCAATAATAATGATATAACCGAACACTACTGAAAGCTACCAAATTAATACAAAAATAATTCGAGAATCGTCTTTGGTTGGTATATAGAGAACTAAGAAAACAAATACATTCATCTAAAGTTTGGCTGTTAACGAATCAATAAAAAAACCGATAATCGTTAGACTATCAAAACGAAAACTTAACCCGGAAACTTCCAACATTTCTGAAAGGTGTGCCTCAAAATGAAAATCTGAATCTCCACTCAAAATGAAATCTAGCGTGATTTGTTATATGCAGTTCAGAGGCAAAAAAATTGCTCTATTGTTTCAGTAGGAAACCTTAGCAACTTTTTGATAAACAAATTAATATCGTATAATATCATTTAGCGGTCTTGAAGACCTCTTTGTTTCAAGTGAACATAAAATATATTCAAAACTGTTCCAGAAATGTTTTGACAAAAACGTTATATCATTCCCACGTTATTGGAAAAAAAACTTCGAAAATAAATATACAAGTTTATTCTTAGATATTGATTGAATCCTTCTATTAGTAAATTTGAAGTGTTTTTCAGTATGTAGAAGAATTTAAATTTGTTGCTCGGATTATAATAGTAATATGAAAAATTAATCAAATTCATTACTCAAGTAATAGATGAAATATTTGGCCACAAGCTATTTCATCATAGTGGAAATATCACGTTTCCATCAAAAGGTACAGATCTGGAGCAGTTATAGAATAATTTTAAATATAACTCAAAAAATTTCTATAAAAAATTATCTCTCCCTTCAATAGATCCTTTCTATATGACTACTCGCCAATGGTCAATATCAATTTGACTACAACGAATTGATCACACCAACGGTTAATCAAATCTTTAACAATAAATATAACAATCGCGGCCCCCATACATCGATTTTATTTATCAAGTTCAAAACTTAATTTTTAGTGTACTTAGACTTCCCTCCACTAGGGGGGTGAATTTTTATATGGTACCGTCATACCACCTCCAGTTTTACTAGGATAGGTACTTCAAGTGAATATGAAGTAAAGGGCGAATAAAAAATGAATAATAACAAAATTTATGATTTTGTCTTCGTCTAGTAATCCGAAAATCCTTCAGAAGTGTTTACTTTGAAATATATAATAATATATATTGTTGAGAGCAAAGTGCAATAAAAGTAAGTTTTGTCTGCATATGAATTCGTATTCTTTCACAAAGAGAAATCGAAACTGTTTTCTATAGAAAATACATATGCTAGAAAATACATATGTTACTTTGAATAATGGAGAAACCGTAGCGGCGGTATTTTGCGACTTCTCCAAGGCATTTGATTGTGTCAGCCATGAGATATTACTGCAAAAACTACAATTTTACGGTTTCCGAAATTCCTCATTAGACTGGTTCCGCACGTACTTGTCAGAAAGGAGTCAAGTAGTAAAAATACAGGAAAACTACTCTAACAGTGGCAAAGTCGCAATGGGCGTTCCACAAGGGTCGGTTCTAGGTCCTATTCTATTTTTATTGTATCTAAATGACCTAGCCACCATTCGCATCCAAGGAAAATTCACTTTCTTTGCGGATGACACCACCATTCTATGGCATAGCAAAGACATAAATTACTTGAAAGAATCAATTGCTCTCGATCTAGAAAAAATTAAGCAATGGTGTGACTCCAATCGACTCTGTTTCAATTTAAAAAAAACAAATCTAGTCACCTTTAAGTTTGACTTTGATAATTTGTACTTAGATAACCAGATTATAACAAATAAGCCACAAACTAAGTTTCTAGGTCTAATTATAGACAACAAGCTAAAATATGATGAGCATGTAACGACCTTGAGCAAGAAGTTAGCCTCTAGCTGCTTTGCAATGAAAATTGTTTCAAGAGAATTAAACGTAGCCTCGGCTAGGATGGTCTACTTTTCCCTAGTTGAGTCACATTTGAGGTATGGCATTGTCTTCTGGGGTTTATGCAATAACCAGCTGTTTCAATGTGTTTTATTCTACAAAAAGAGCAATCCGATACCTGTGTAAAGCTCAATATCACGATCACTGCAAACCACTTTTTATTAGCCAACAAATATTATCACTCGTTTGTTTATTTATTTTGGAAACTGTAGCCTCATCCACACAAAATATGGTTCAACACCTACTGAAACACGAAAACATAAAACAAGAAATGAAGGTTGTGTTCCTTACCCTTACCTAAATCTAGTCTGACAAAAAACTCCATCATGTATGAAAGCAAAAAATATATAATCATCTGCCAGCCAGTTATAGAAACATAACTTCTCTGAAGAACTTTCGAAAGACTGTAAAAGGCTCTATTGCAGAAAGCTTATTATAACCTGCAGGAATATTATGATGATATACTATAGTTCCTTATGGGAATTGATTTGATACTGGATATTTATATTATTGAATTTTTATCTCATATGTTTTGATTTATTATGCAAGACTACTGTTAAATCTTAAGGGTGGTAATTGTTAGTTAGTTAGTTACCCTTTTGTTAATGACATCTTATTTTATAATGTGTTTGTTTATAATGTGTTGTTTCAATAGTCCTTCTTTTTTAAAGGAGATTGACAATATGTTTTTTATTCATATATGTAATATTTATCTTTTATGTTGTACATTTTATCCATTTGACATTCACGTATCTAATTATCTATACATTTCTTATTTTTTTTCTATTTTCATGCTTTGTCAATAAGAATCAACTCTTCAGACAATAAAGTATATATTGATTGATTGATTGATTGATTATATTAAGTTACTACTATACTGAATTAGGAACGGTGACAAAATCCAAACTATTTCAAAAATAGGCTGATCGGATTGAGCCTGATAATTTTTTATTATAATTTGAAAACAGCTTATATCCATATATGGTACGGACCACTACTGATATATCAAAAATCAGCCTGGACTTCTGGCTTACTCCTTCACAAATGGTTTGCGAGATACATTTTTTCCGTAAACTATTTCCAGAGGCCAGTGGTTTCACAAAATATTGTCAGAGATAAGTCTGCATAACGCAACTTGTGTTGTCAGAACTCAGAATCGGAAAGCTTATCAAACCATGTGAAAAAAAAAGGGTTTTATTCGAAATAAGTTGGTATTGACTCCAGATATACTCTGTAGAAATAGGGATCTGAAAGTAATTCAGTTGGAACGTGCATAATCTATTTTTGGCTGCATACCATAGTTCAAATTTCTCATCCGCAAAATGATCAAGAGGGGGGAGTCCTGGAAGTAATCAGTTGGTGGATGTACAGATGTTCGTGTGAATAAGGCCCCGAGTTGTTTTCAAGGACGAGTGAAATCTTCCAACCACAGAGACAGTCAACCATTATATAAGAAAAAATGAATTTGCCCTTGGAAGATCCCTTTACTCTTATGTAAAATAAGTTTCTGTAGGAATTTTGATATGATATAGTCCAAACCACCAAGCAAAAACATTGCCATTGCATTTGGAACAACTATTTAATTTCAAGTATTTGAAATATACGAAGCGGTCGAAATTATCTTGTGAAGTCAGTTGCCTCCAATATATTCTGTCGATATTTCGACACTATGTAGCTTATAGTTATAAGTGTTCAAGCGCAAGTCGAACATGTATATTGACTGCTATGTAGGACTGCTATGGACTGCTATTGTAGAACATACGAATGTTTATTTGGACGTTTCGGCACAATCAACTGAAAATCATCCAGTATTTAATAACTATTTATTAACTATTTTCTAAAACAAACCAAAATTTTCCAACTCAGCTGGTTAGCGAAAAAATGGTGTTGTGCTAGCTTACGCTGGCAAGCTTTTCCATAACTTTGTATCCAGAGTAGTTGGGAAGATAATTCAAAGGCCCAAATTTCTAACTATTCAATAACTTTGAGATAGTATATGTCAAATCCAATTCAAACGAATTGAAAAAGTTTAATACATGAGAATTCATTTTTTGTGACTACAATTTATTAACTCACAATCATTCAAAATGAACCAATAATGCTTTGATGTTTTACGCTTATCGGAAATAGTAATACAAAAAAAATTCGTTACTACTATTTAATAACACCAGCACAATCACTCAAAATGAACGGAAGGCCTTTGTTGTTTATCATTGTCCAGAAATAGTGAGGTTGCGCTGGAAAATATTTTGACTACAAATTATAACATAGCCATAATAAACTGCAGTTTAATACATAACAATGTGTTTTCGGACTCTTCTATTTAATAACTCCCGCACAATCCTCGAAATGAACGTAGAATGCATCGTTGTTAATTAAATTATTATCCAGAAAGAGTACAGCTGTGCTGGAAAATACATCGAGTATAAATTATAACATAGCCAGAAACTACAGTTTAATGTTTAGAAAAAATATTTTTCGGATTCCACTGTTCAATAACTCCGGCACAATCACTCAAGATTAACGAAGAATGCATCGTTTTCAATCATTTTCCAGAAATAGTATAGTTGTGCTGGAAAATACATCGAGTAGAAATCATAACATAGCCAGAAACTGCAGATTAATATTCAAAACTTTGTTTTCCAGCTCAATTACTCAAAATGTACGTAGAATGCATCGTTTTTAATCATTGTCCAAGAATAATATAGTTGTGCTGAGAAATACATCGAGTAGAAATTATAACATAGCCAGAAACTGCAGAATAATACTTAAAACTGTGTTTTCCGGACTGCACTATTTGATAACTCCAGCACAATCACTCAAAATTAACATATCGCATCGTTGTTAATAATTGTCAAGAATTGGTGGAGTTCTGCTGGAAAATACATCAGTAGAAATTATAACATAGCCAGGAACTGCAGATTAATACATAAAACCATTTAATAACTCTAGCACAATCACTCCAAAATAAACGTAGAATGCATCGTTGTTAATCATTGTCCGAAACTTTAATTTCTACACGATGTTTTTTTTCAGCACAACTGTACTATTTCTGAACAAAGATTAGCAACAATGCTGCATACTACGTTCATTTTGGTGATTGTTAGGAGGTCGGAAAACATATGTTTATGTATTAAACTGCAGTTTCCGGCTATGTTATAATTCTACTCGATGTATTTCCACACAACTTCACTATTTCTGAACAATGATAACCGCAAAAACATTCTCCGTTCATTTCGAGGACATCAAGCTGGAGTTATCAAATAGTAGTCACGAAACGTTTTTAAATTAATTTACAGGTTTTGGATCTGTTATAATTTTCATTCAATATATTTTTCAGCGCAACTTTACTATTTTCGTAAATAAATAGTACAGTCACGAAAATGAATTTTCATGTATTAAACAGCTTAGTTCTAACTAGTGAAAAGTAAATAGTACGCATTGCGTCTATAGAACTGGATTCTTTACAGTTACGAATAACAAAGCCTAGGAGGTGGGCTGCTTTAATTATGCTGCAAAAGTTATTTCGCTATCAAATGAGATTTCAAGGTCTTTACATTCAGATATGCGATTGATAGAGATGTTATTAATAATTATACGCTGAAAAAGTCCTGTTAAAGTATAATTTTCATTTATTTATAAGTGGGGGTTATTATAGGTTAGGTTGTTAAGATCGTTTTTAGTGCTATTGAATCCAAGATTTGTTTATATTTTATACATTTAGGATCATCAGCAAATAATTAGCGTGTTCGAGTTTATGGAGTCGCCGATGTCATTTATGAACAGTACAAAAAGTAGGAGGCCTAAATTAGACCCTTGTGGTACACCGGAGGTTGGCGTAAAGCTGAATCTTCTTCCCCTCCTTATTCAACATACAATGTTCTGTTCGAAAGATATAACTGAGATTTTGGAGCCTTCTGCAGAATCCAAGTAGTTAAGTTTGTTTAGAAGGTGTTGATGGAAACGTTGTCCGAATGACTTGCTCAAGTCAGCGTAGACAACATCAATTTGTTCCCTGTTATCCAAAAGGGATTCGACACGAATTGGAAAAAAAGTGCATAGTAGGTTGGTGAAAGTAATTTTTTTTTTATAAACTTATGTTGGCAGTCAGTCAGTCAAGGAGGTTCTGATGTGTTCATAAAAGATGGTTGAAGGAATAATTTCATTCAGTTTAGAAAAAAACATTAATGACAACAATTGGTCGGTAGTTTATGACGTCTGATGTCATCCCAGATTAAAGACAGGACATACTCGTAAAGTTTTCCATATTTCTGGGAATAATTCGTTCAATATCATTTCATTATATGGTATACATTGGGGACGTAGGAAGTGATCTATGTGTTTCTTTACAGTTTTAGTTGAGATGTTATCGATTTACAAGTAAATTCATTCTAAATTTTTTCGAGGCTGCAATTATTTGTTCGGTTGATATTCCAGGTATGTCGAGATTGACTGGGGTTATGTAATGTATCTGCTGAAGGCAAAGCACAGGAGTTAAAGATATCGGCAGGTGTTGACAATGTAATGTTATTAAACGTCATCTCTTTCGGAATACGGGTTTTGTTCTTGAGTTGGTGTACGACCAAAAGTTTGGAGTTTTAAATTTTTTGAATTATTTTTTAGAATTAATGATAAACATCCTGTATGCTGTACGTATGTCTTTTATTACTCTTCTTATGTTTTTATATTTTCTATGATAAAATAAATATTTGCGTTTCCGTTGCATCCTCAGGAGTAGTTTCTCATTTGATCTCTTGTATACCATGGAGATAATTTTTTCGACTTGTTTTTCACCAGAGGAGTACATTCAAAAATAATTGACTGGACTATTTCATTGAAGGTAACACAAGCTGAATTCATGTCATTATAATCTTCCAGAATATCCCAGTTAACATCTGCAACTTCTGGAAGCGGAGATTATTCTCTCTTTCTCATTATGACTTGTTGTTGATGATTCTTTAGAAACGATATCGTAAGATATCCCTCAAAAATATTTTCGTTAGATCTGGGGACCTACTTGCCATTTAGTGGAACCATTTCTTCCAATCCATTGAAGTGGGAAAATATCATTCGGGTGTCCCCTTACTGCACTACTATCAGGAATATTTGCCCATAATTTCGGTAGATTGTTTTCCAAAAAAATGAAGATAGATCACACCAGACAAATTACCATAAAAGAAATTTGGCCCCATCATATGTATAATAAAGATGTACATGATTCAAATAACCACATACGAATACCAAAACACCCCGTTTTTGAGTACATTTTTGAATTTCGTTCTTATTGATTAATAAAGCGTAAACGGTTACCAATAGACATAGAGATATATCTACAAAAAATGATTTTTTTAATTCAATGGGAGGGGCTATATGGTGTTCCATTCGAAAAACATCAATCCCATAGAAAATCTCTCTATTGAATACACACGAACTGCCACTAAACTGTATGAAGTACGCTCATTTGATAAAACGACTCGTACGCCACCTATTGTGGAATGGTTGTACAAATTCAGAATAATTTTCGCGGGCGTACGCACAACTCACGCAAGCGGATGAATACGCATACGGGACAAACAAAAAATACTAATGGAAACCTCATACAAACTTTCACCTTTAGGGCTTGAATTTTAAAAGCACTGAAATATGTACTTCTTTTTTTGTAACAACGGCCTCAATTACCAATTTTGATGACCCTAACTTGAAAACTAACGCAACCCCTATACAAATTGAAAAGGAAACATTCTCAATTGAATATTGATAGAAATATTTTTTTCTGTGAATTGAAAAATCCACGATTAAAATGAAGTCTTTTTTTATGAATTTCTAACAGAAAACAACTACGTCCCCGGCTAAAGCCACGCTGGACATTGAACTACATCTGATAGATATTCTGAAAAGGCCCTAACTCAAAAGAAGAAATCTGAAATTGAGAATTTGCATTTTCATTCAGATAGTTTTTTGATTTTCTATTCCAGTCTTAATTAGGAACTCATAAAGATGAATGAGGCAAACTTCCACACCTCATTTCACACCTTCAAGGATTTGATTTCTGAAACCACCAAAACACATTTTACTTTATTCATAACAAATACGTCAAATACCAATATTTCTGGCCCCTACTTGAAAACTATCAGAATCCGTATATAACACCTCAAACATAATTTTTATGACCTCAACTCAAGAACTAACGGTCCTCCTATACACATTTTCAACCCCCATTTCAACCATTTTGAGGTTGAATTTTCAAAAAATCCTAACATTAGTGTTCATTAATGGAAGAAAAGCCCAAATGCCCAATTTCCATTATTCTTTTCAACCCCCTTCCACCTCTTTGGGGATGAAATATATCAGGTATCCCGTTATCCGGTTTTGGCTGGCATAATCGATTTGACAGTGAGAGAAATGCTTTGTGACGATTATTACAAATTCATTAACCGCTTTTACTCCTTCACGGACGGAATTTCCATATGAAGTTTGAGACGATGTATTCATTTGTAACAGAGGCCAAAACATCAATTTCCATGACCCTTACTTGAAACTAACGGAAACCCCAGAAAATGTTCACCCTATTTCACTCTTCAGGTGTGCAATTTCTGAAAACACTGACAGATATATTTCCTTCAAAAATTGCACACTGTAGTTTACCTACTGATGATGATAACTTAGTTATCGAAATGCTATATAGGTATGAAGTGAGTAAGTGTGGTTCAGGATTGAATTCTCCAAAACCCTGTCATATGTAATCTTTGATTGGGAAGGAAAGCCCAAATATCAATTTCTAGGACTCTAACTTCAAAATTAATAATACTTCTACTTCCACCCATATCACCCCTTTAGGGATAGAATATCATCTTTGTGGTTATTTATGTCATACTAGGAATAGGCTGTCAAAATTTCAGTTATTTAGTTCTAGCGTTTGGACTGGGCATGGAGATAGTCAGTCAAGACATTTATATGTATAGCTGGTACCCTGGAATGTAGGATTAATTGTTAGATCTCCGGTTCCCGTCATCAGAGCAAAATAAAATACATACCAGTTTTTCAGTCTATTAGTATGCTCTCAAACACTGAATCAAAATCGGTTCAATAGTTTCTGCATGATGCTCAAACAAACAACAGAAAATTACAATTTTATAATAGTATAGAAGATAGATGTACGAAGACGGCAGAGTGAGGTAAGGAAATCGGGAATCCTCTTCATCGCCAGAATATCTATTTCATTTCTCAAGTCTTTGATTTTTGATCTTTGTCCAATGATTTCCATGAGAAATCATGACCGCTGTCATGACGAACTAAAGAAAGTTTTTTAATTTTCCTCTTTCTTCAAATACTGCATTGAATGAATTAATTTTAATGTGAATTGAGAGGGATATTATAAACAATCAATTTTTCCCAAGTCTACAAAACATATCAAAACGAATAACATAAAATAAAAATAATAAATCATTGATGTCACTTTCCATTTTCAAAAGTATCAGTGATTCCTAACAGTTCATCTGCATCTGCCATCGTAATCTATTTTTCAAAAACAATTTGAAAGAATGTCCTGGTACTATACGGTTTATACAAAAATTGGTATATAACAAAAACGGACCTGAGTACATCCGTTTTGTGAATAGCATGTGCTAACTGAACTCATATATGACAAAAAAAACCTATATACACTTCGGTACAAATTTGGTCCAAATGTACAAAAATGTCCCGGTACTAACCTTAGTCCATATATATATATATATATCCCGGTATATACCGTTAGTCATATATATATATATATATATATATATATATATATATATATATATATATATATATATAAATATATATATATATATATATATATATATATATATATATATATATATATATATATAATATATATATATATATATATATATATATTAAATAAAAGCGGTCCTAAAATTGTTCCTTGGGGACCCCTTATTCAAATACTTTTGGTTCACTAATATTTTTGTTGATTTCGACATGTTGAATTCTACAGTTGAGATAATTTTTGAATAATTCTAGCGATTTCCCACAAAATCCTATATTTTCTAGTTTTCTTAGTAGAAGGTAATGTGAAACTGTATCAAAGGCTTTTGATAAATCAAGAAATATAGTTAGGGTTGGTACTTTTTTATCTAGTGAATCATAAATATTTTGTGTGAAGTGACAGATGGCATCTTGTATTGATATATTTTTTCTGAATCCAAATTGTCTGTGATAGAACGTTGAATTCTCTAAGAAATTTTCCATTCTGAATTTTAAATTTTTTTCAAATACTTTCCCTAAACTTGAAATCAATGTGATTGGTCTATAATTTTGTGTTAATTTTTTGGTCCCGATTTGTACATTGGTCTTATAACGCCAATTTTAAAAGCTTTTGGACATTTTCCTGTGTCAAATAAGTATAATTATTATTGTACTTCTTATTCTAATAAACTATCTGTAGTTACGCCGCTGTCACATAAATTTCATTAAGAAATCTCCTCTTTCTATTGTTATGCAAATTAAGGTGACCCTAATTTAGGACCGATTTGGGGTCTTAAATAACGAATACGGAATTTTTTAAAACTATCATTGCAAGTTCAATACAACTTTTAAGTGGTCCACCCTGTTTAACGGGTTCTGTCATTGCAAATTTACATATTATCACTCTCTCACATTGGGAACAGACTATACATATTATACTTCTAGTTCTTATGCTGTCATATACGTGGGATTATTGTGAGACAGTGGTGCAGTAATACTGTGGGTAATTGGTTTAATTTCGGGATCCTAGAACACATACATTATGGTATTTTAGATGTTCTCTTTATCGAAAAAAAAATCCATAACCTAACAAAAATACCAATACTGGCCATATTGTTCATTCTTGTACCTTGTTCAATCAATGTCCCTTTTTGAGAGACACACGGGGACGTCCATGCAGGAAATATAGATCACTCCTGACCTCGATGAACTCCAAGTGCATGTCATTGAAATGCGAAATTTCTATTCAAGAGACAGAACACATTATTTCCTTATGCAAATGCGGTGGACTCGATTCATTTGCACGGTACACAAACGTCTCTGTCTGTGAATTATGGCGCATTGTCATCAGTTCCTTCACATTTCATCCAGCCGTATCGCCGAGCTGCGAAACAGATGAC
This sequence comes from Gonioctena quinquepunctata, assembly GCA_018342105.1. Lineage (NCBI taxonomy): Eukaryota > Metazoa > Arthropoda > Insecta > Coleoptera > Chrysomelidae > Gonioctena > Gonioctena quinquepunctata. The sequence continues at coordinate 51,109 of JAFIRS010001332.1, read as the reverse complement.
TGCGTGGTATACGGGGTGTTCCCTACCATTGTTACGCCGGGTCTACATCAAACCAACAAAACAGAAACAAACCATCAACTCAATGTTTTTCAACAATTTAGCAACAAATCTGAAACATTTCATCAACAAAACGTGTTGTGTTTCTGGTTGCAGCAACTTTTCGCGTTCCCGTTACGAGTCGAATGGTTTCTGTTTCGTGCAAGTTTTAGTTTTTGAACTTATTTTTATTTCATACTTTTTAGGGCGTGGTTTTTCAGTAGTAGGGTTTGAACTTACTTTTTATTTAAATTATTTTAAGGTTATAATTTCGGAATAAAGTATTTGCAGAGCCGCTTTACATTTTTTTTAGGTTTTATTGTTTTACATGTACCTAGGTACTATACCGCGTGGAGGTACTCCCAGCTCATGTCATTATTATACAAGTTTTTTTTTAATATAATTTTAACATGTGTACCATAGTCCATAATGAAATACGTATTTATAATAAATGTATTTTGGGTAGGTTTGGAGAGAAAATATGTTTGACTCACATCTGAGGCGTGAGCTAACAATATATATATTTTGAAATGTGCTAATTGAGCCCTTTCATTTAATCCTCAAAACGGCATCATTAAAAAAAAAATTATGTCCTCTAGAGGGCGCCATAATCAATTCAATGTGACGTCACACGCCTATAACCAGTGGACGATCAAGACGCTTCCAATGATACCTCATTTGTCAAATTATGATACGTAGTTCAGAAGTTATGAGGGACCAGATGAACATACATACATACATACCGGTCAAAATCATAACCCTCAATTTTACTTCGCCGTAGTCGGGTAAAATCATAGTATAATCGATGAAAGAAAATTGTATTTCGTGCATAAAATAATTTATTAAAATCGTAGCAAAGCGCTTAGGTCATCATCAGTGCGTACCTGAAAGTAAGTAATATTGATAGAAAACAAGTTACTGAAATTTTTTTTTTTACAAAGAAAATTGACATATTTTAAATGTGAGGTTACTTACTCGTCAGGTGTACAAGAAGCCAAAAAGACCATAAAATATCTCATGATCAACTTGTAAGTCAATTTAAATAGATCCTATATTCCACTTCATAGACGTCTAAATTAAATAATATTGAACTTCCTCAGCCTTTTTACTCTAATTCACCTTTTAATTTTCTTGTTGTCATGCTAATAAATTTTTTCCATTCTCTATGATGATTTTACTTGTATCTCTTTGCAATTTGCCAGCCTCTTTTTCAGTTTTCTCCATACTGAGAACACAAGTCATGTTCTGGATTATCACCTTCTAGACTCTGTTTTACTCCAGCTGTGGGAGTTGTGAAGTTGGGTCGTTCTCATTAGACTTGTATCACACTTCTTATCCCCCAGTTGCGGTTCAACTGAGCCATGGTGGGCAAGGATTTTTATTTTTATTAAGAAATTTAAATTCATTGTCCATGGACACTACCAGAATTATTCAATTGTTTGGTTTTGATCAGGACAGGTCTAATTAGACTTCTCCCTTAAAACTATATTCAATTACGATGACCTAAATGTGAGAATTGGAGAGTCTTGTCTGGTCTTCCTTGGAATACTTGAACATATATTTGACAGATGACAGTCCTCATTAGATTGATCATCTTCCAGTGTGTTTTTGTATGACGGGATATTCCTTTCTTCATTCTGATATCTCCATGGTTCTGTGTTCCATGTCAATCTACTACATCTTGTCACTTGGGTCCAGCTATCACACCAAAACAATGGCTTTTAAAAAGATAATGAAAATGTAATATCAATTTTCATCCTGGCCTAGAATACTTATTTTAAACATGTTTGTCACGTAAACCTATACAACTTTCATTGATCATGAGATATTTTATGGTCTTTTTGGCTTCTTGTACCCCTGACGAGAAGAACTTCACATTTAAAATATGTCAATTTTCTTTCTCAAAAAAACTTTTCAGTGACTTGTTTTCTATCAATATTACTTACTTTCAGGTACGTACTGATGATGACCTAAGGGTAGAAAGCGCTTTGCTACGATTTTAATAAATTATTTTATGCACGAAATACAATTTTCTTTCATCGATTATATCGATACGTGCACACAGTCACACTTTTCAAAACATAGTATATCTGTCCGAAATGCATATTCATTTACCTGTTTAATAGTTTATTATCGCTAAATAACTAAAGATTAGTAAGCAAAATTACTTTCATTAAGAACAAGTGGTCGATTTTTTTGCTCGTAAGTGTATATATTTGTAAATAAAATCTCCTACTCAAATAAATTTTTTTTCTTTGACTGTGAAATAGGGCAGGTTCCTTTTATTTGAATTCATTCACGGTGGGTTCCTTTTGTTTCTTCTATATTTATTGTAAAAAGTTAACAATGAAATAAATCGCAAAAAAAAAGAACAATATTACGTTTCAACACAGTATGGACGGGTAAAAACTATTCAATTTAGTCAGACGCAGAAACCGCCTGAGCAAAAAGTCTTTTATGAATTTTCGGAAAATAGGAGTTTCATAATTCACATGATTTTAGCATTTCTCGAACTGGACTACTGCAGGAGAATAATATTTATATAAAATTTAATAAGTATATGGGTTTTTACGTTGCGATAAAAACTTTTTAACAAAAAATTAAACCGACGAAATACGGAACTGAAAAGTAAAAACTAAAATAAACCTTTTTAGTCTCAATAACTAAGCTCCTAAACTAATGTAAGTAATTAATTTTGAGTCGGCGCCAAACAAACAAGCAAATTAAAACCTGTCATGGGGGAAGCGTAAAATGATATTCAAGTGTCTCCAAGAAATTCTAATTTTATCTTTGCAAAGTGAGATTGTTGAAATGTGTTATTCTTCCGGTCTTCCTGATGATGTAATGTAATATGTTTTCGTCGACAAAGTATTGAAGACTAGTGAATAGTTCTCACATGTTACATGTTCTGGTATTTGGAAACACTTGCTATTATCTTAGAGTTCTTATTAAGACTGGAATAAATCAAATAACTATCTGAATGAAAATGCAATTTTCAAATTCAGATTTTTCTTTGAGTTAGCTTTCAGAATATCTACGATGGTTCAATGTCCAGCTTTAGCATAGTTGTTTTGTTAGACATTCACAAAAATAATTTCATTTTAATCGTGGATTTTTCAATTACAGAAAAATCTTTCTATCAATATTCATGAATGCCTTTCAAATGAATACCACAGAGGTTATCTTGACGATGGAAGATAGTGACAAAAGTTTATCTTTCAGTCGCAGATGATTCCACATCTGATTTTATGAACATCCTGTTTATATTTTCAACAAATCAATGATTATCTACTTTTACTATTTGTTGTAATATATTTTTTTTTTTCTACGGCTATCATACTAAACTGCCTTTTTCAAACTGTTTTTGACTAAACAATGAAGTACATTGTATGTTTTCAATTTCATTTCCTTATCTGATAACACAATGAAGTCATTGTGTTATTGTTGGTCATTAAATCACGTCTCCCATGGAAAGCAAGGAAAACTGAAGACATCTGTCAATTCAAATTCATCAAAACTTGTCAAAGTTCAAAGGTATGATGAGCAGTGAAATTGACGAACTAACTCCTCCAGACATAATTGCAGCCGCAAATCAGGCATGTATAAACTTGATTCCGGAAGTATCGAAAGAGAAATATGAAAAAGCCTACAAATCCTTCACATATTGGCAAGAGGAAAAGGTCACCGCGTCAACTTCAGAAAATGTATTACTTGCATACTTTGATGAATTGTCTCAGAAATTTAAATCCTCAACTTTATGGGCGCAATATTCCATGTTAAGGACCATGATAAATATCAACAGAACTGTAGACATTGGCAACTATTCAAAACTTAGAGCATTCCTAAAGAGAAAATCAAACGGATACAAGCCGAAGAAATCGAAAATTTTCTCACTGATGAAATCTATAAGTTTATAAAAAACGCTCCTGATGACATACATTTACTTGATAAGGTAAGTTATTTTTTTTTTTTAGTGAAAAAAATCACAATTAATACTTTATTACTTATATCATGTCTGCACGTTCTATGACATCAAGCAAAGTAGCTCAGCGGTACAACGCTAGCGCAATTATCACTTTTACTCGAAGTTGAAGGTTCGAGCCCACGCAGTGAGTGCATTTTTTTTCATTCAATAGGTTATTATTTATTTTATTTTTTCAGGTCCTTTTAATCATGGGGATTATGGGTGCTTCTAGAAGGGATGAACTTTACAAAATGAAAACAACAGATTGTAGAGATTTGGGTTCCACAGCAATTCTTGTACAAATATACCAAATACAAAAACCAAAGTTCCTAGAAAATTCACTAAAACAGGTGTTTTTTATGATATTTATAAGAAGTACAGGGAACTCCGTCCTGGACACGTTGGACAAGATTATCTTTTTCTTAATTATCAAAAAGGAAAAGGCTCAATACAAAGAGTTGGTATTAATAAAATTGGTTATACGGGAAAACGAATAGCTGAATACTTGAAACTTCCAAATCCTGAACTATACACTGGTCATTGCTTCAGGAGATCATCAGCAACAATCCTAATAGACGCTGGCGAAGATATCACCTCACTTAAGCGACATGGAGGTTGGAAATCAACCACAGTTGCGGAGAGTTATATTGACGAGTCAATGAAAAATAAATATGACGTCGCCAATAAAATTGTGAGTTCGATTAATAAATCTGAAAACCTGCCATCTACTTGAATGTCATAAAATTTTGAAAATGAAGAAATATCAAATGTGCCATTGCAATGCCCAAATGCTTCACAGATCACATTTAATCATTATAACAATATAACTGTAAATATTACAAATAAGTCAATTAAAAAAAATGCGAATCAGAACATTGTGCAGTTATTCAATGTTTCCAATTGTAAATGAAAATGTTCTATACAATTAAAATTGAAGTTCAAGTATCTGTTGTAAATTCATTTCACTATTTTATGTTAAAGCCGTAGAAAAAGTATAGTGTATAACTCACACGGAATGTTCATTTCCCACTCGTATGATTTGCAGCACTCGCCTACGGCTCATGCTTCAAACATCATAGTCGTGGGAAATGAGTATCATTCCGTGCTTGTTAAACAATATACTATTGTTGTTCTGGTTAGTTTATTTCATTACTTTGTATATCATTCCATCCTCTCATAGAATATAATGATTGTGATAATGACACTAGCGATCTGTCATTGTCAACTACATATGTGTGCCAATGTTCACAAGTGAAAAATCAATTATCCCCTATTTTTCTACCCGTAAGGGTGGATAATTCCATTCGAAATCCAAATATGATCAACTATGAGGTATACCATATCTAATAAAATGAGAATCATCCCAATCGAAGATCCCAGTACAAAGTTATGCCTGATAGAATCGCTTAACGGACCAGAATTCAGAGGGTGAGTGATCAATATCCTTCATTTTGCTACCCTTAGGGGTGGATTTAATCTTTTAAATTCAAATGGGACCAACTTCGAAGTACACCCTATCCAAGAATCATCGGAATCGGACGCCTCAATAAAAAGTTATGCGTGATCATACATTAAAAAAAATTATAAAAAAATATAAATATACGCGTCGATTAGAGAACCTCCTCCTTTTTGGTTTCGTCGGTTAAAAATAGTTTACCTTTCGTTGCTCACCATTTCATGAAGATTGCAGCTTGTGGGCCTCGCTGGCTGAATATTTTAAGTACGCTGGGTTGTCACTTACCTGAAACAAATAAAATAAGAGGTTACAAATATTGACCATGAATGGTTTTTTTTGAGTAAAAGATCAAGAATATATGAATGGTGCAATTACTTAGCGATTTTGTTACCTATATAAACATTTTCGATAACCAATCTTAATGAATATGTCAAAAACAAAGACGAAACAGAAATACGGCCAGAACTTTATGGTCCTCTAGGTGTTGTGTAAAATTGTTATTTCTTTTAAAGATCGCAGGGCCAACCAACTGTATTTGATCTTCAATGTTCTCACTGGACATTCTTAAAAAATTCTAAACTAAACTAAAACGCATTTCTTCCCGAAATCCAATATCGTCTTTACGTAAATTGGCTTAAAATTTTTCAATGCCGTATTTATTTCATTCGCGTAAGGACAATTTCACCCAGAAGCGACTTTTATTTTCCCGTTGACAACTTTGAAGCAGACATGATGAGAAAATCATTTCGTTTTTCCCTTTCATCATAAAAACGCCACATATTTTCATCGTTTGTAATTTTCTGATACAGAATGTAGACGACGAAACAAAACCAAAACTAAAAACTTTTGTTGACGTTTTGTCTCCTGGCATTTTTCAATTTATTTGTTGTCAGAATGTTGCTGATTTCGTGTTTCTGTTTTGTTTTGTCATTAGATGTTTTTGAAATCAGAGTATATGTAAAGCAATTTTTTTAAATTAAATCCATATTCGAACAGAAAAAACAACAAAAAATGTGGTTGGTATCCAAGTCCTTTTTTACCAAAACACAGCCTGAAGATACGACCTTCATTATTTTTTTAGGTAGGTACATTATCTTCCCTGCATCAAAGGTGTCACTGACAAAATTCGCAGAATCTTAAAGAAACGCGACATGAACGCATATTCACGGCAAAAATCAAATTCCTCAGTTCTCCTGAAGATAACATTAGTCTCAGAGAACTACAAAATATCCTGCTCCAAATGCCCCAGGACATACATAGGACAAACCAAAAGACTAGTGACTGGCCGAGATTATGAACATCAACTTGCCGCCGACACTTAGGCTCTTTCTCAGCACTTTCCAAACACCGTGAGAAAAAAGATCACAAAAATATGTGGTCTGTGTATGTGTATACAGTGAAACGCCATATGGAAAACTTTTTTTATTATCCATTTGTCAGAAAAAAAAATCTTGAATGCATTGCAGAAAACTAAATAGGAATTTTGATCAGGAGTAAACTACCCTTATTTTCGATATGATTAAAAAAGTTTTTGAGAATTAGAAACAATATTCAGATTTGAAATCACAACCACCTACGCAACAAATATATTTTCCCATTTTTTATAGTTCTAGCCTCATAAGAGTACTGTATCTCATATAGATCTCAGGCGCCTCCCTCATATTACTATAATAATATTTTAAGCAAAAATTTATCAATTTATTGTTTGTACTAGAATACCGACGTTTATTGATATTGGTTTATTTTACTAGTTTTTCGCTGCAAATTTGATATTTCACTCTATATGTACGTCCATAATAACTATCGTATGATTTAATGGAATAATGTAATTAAATGAATTGATTAATGCTAAACAATTAAATAATACAAAATCTGTAAGTTTACGACCACTTTAATCATAGTGTTACCTTGGAGGGTAGTCCTAATTTATGTGTTAAACATAAAGAAAAACCCAAATTACAAAAACGTTCAGAAACCTCAATAATCAATCAATGCTTCCTTCCAACATGTCATTGTTCGTGCAAAAAATTCTTTATTAAAAATTCAAAAGTTTTCGGTATACGGCATAAAATAAAATTTGTTTTTGTGATCACTGGGTAGTTAATTATGTTCATGAGGGGAATATTGTGACACCTGTACTTCACCCTCTTCTATCATTGTTTAATTCCTTTTCCTTTTGTGATCACTGGATAGTTGATGATATTTATGAGGGGAGTATTGTGACTCCTGTACTTCTCTTCTTCTATAATTTTTTATTTTTTGTTTTTGTGATCACTGGGTAGTTGATTATGTTTTGGGGTGAGTATTGTGATACCTGTACTTCACCCTTTCATCATTGTTTAATTTCCTTGTTTTTTGTGATCACTAGGTAGTTGGATTATGTTTATGTCAGACTAGAGAGTGCTAGATTGAAAAAAATTGGGATTTTTCATCAATGTATCATTCCAAAGAGGGGAGTATTGTGACACTGTCTAAACTTACCAAGTTTTAAGAAACATCATACACAAAGATGTATATTCTTTTTCGGTCCTAAGCTGTTCAATATAGTGCCCGCTCGCCTCAGAACTGGATTAATAAAAAACCATCACAAATCAAATATAAAACTTTTCATCAGTCAAAACCAAAACTCTATTATGAATATATTTTGAAATACCATGAATTATAACTAGATATCAACAAAAAAATAAAATAAATATTTGTTGTTTTGTTTTTTTTTTTCATTCTACAGATCCAATATTTTCGTTTCAATGTACTCATTACTCATTAGCCTTAGCATTGATAGAATACAATAAGTTAATATTACCAAGCATCCAGGAAGAACAGGGATATATCACAATACAAGCATCCCATATGCTTAGGGTGTTATCTCTCTTGTCCACAGGGGCAAAAACCATACATAATTTTATACTCCTACTGTAATAATATTTGAATTTGAATAAACTGAAACTGTACTTTACCCTCTCCACTAATATATCATTCCAAAGAGGGAGGAGTATTGTGACACCTGTACTTCACTTCTTCTATAATTTTTTAATTTCTTGTTTTTTTGTGATTACTGGACAAACTTATTTCGAAACTGTATATATATATACATATATATATATATATATATATATATATATATATATATATATATATATATATATATATATAAGTGGGCCATTGCAAACGAAACAGAGGCTCTGTAGGTCGGCAGAACCGAATTATATAAAAACGCTCGGACACGTCGACTACATTTTCGAGGGGGACATCGTTCGCGATTAAATTCACCAGAAATACATTCCATCCCTGGGAGCTGTGACCACCACCCCTAAATTTTTTAATGGAAACATATGGCAAGTGATACCTCATTTGGAAGGTATTTTTCTTCTTAATATCAAACAACAAAAATAAATCAATTCTACCGATTCGTTTTCGAGATATAGGAACTTGAAGTTGGGAAATCACTTTTTATTCGCTCAATCAATAAAAATAACATCTAACAATGCAACTGTTTAAAGATAATTATCATTGTCAAGGAATTAAATGACCTAACTGTTTACCAACAAAAAACATGTAATTCCGTTTCAAATTTTTATTTCATCCTCATTTACTTGATCGAAAAAAATTGAAGGTTCTTAAAAATCGATAAAAAGACGTTTTTTCGAATTCGACTCAAATGCGAGTACAACAAAAACTTGTATGAGATAATTTTTTTCGCCAAATCGCAATTGTGGACGTCTGTCAGTGTCAAACTGATCTTTGATTGAACGACAGAGTGAATTACTTGACTAAAGCTGCTGAATATCTTTCCGCATTGACAATATAATAACAATTTTGTTTAAGAATGATGAGTGCTGTAACCGTACACCTAATTTGTTCAATGAAACGCATCCAGATAAACTTGTTGCTGGAAAATACGTTCTAGAATTAGTGCAAAAATTTCGTCAAACTGGATCAGTAGCCAACAAGAAACGAGACCCAGAACGTGAATTTCCGTTGAGAAATGAAGCTGTTGAAGTCGCACTTTTAGGACAAGTTCATGCAGACCCAACATTGAGCACAAGGAAATTGGCTGGTGTTACCAATATCAGTAGAACCAGTATCCGTCGAATCCTGAAACATCATAAATTCCACCCCTACAAAATACATTTGGTACTCCAATTGAATGAAGATGATTTTGATAGGCGACAGGAATTTTGTGAAATTATGACTACGAGAATAGATGCTGATGAGAATTTCCTTTTCAACATCTGCTTTTCTGATGAGTCTACATTCTTTTTTAATTCGACTGTGAATCGTCATAATTGTCGTTATTGGTCAGATGCCAATCCACATGTTTTCCACGAAGTCCATACTCAAACTCCCCAAAAACTCAATGTCAGGGCCGGTATTTTTGGGGACCGTTTGATTGGACCAGTATTTCTCGACGGTAACCTGACAGGAGGAACTTATTTGGAATTATTGAATGAATTTGTTCATCCACAATTAGTAGACATCATTGAAAATGACTATCTTTACCATGAAGACCACTAGATTTTTCAACAGGACGGGGCACCTCCACATTATGCACAGCCTGTTAGGGCGTTTTTGGATAGAATATTTCCTGGAAGTTGGATTGGAAGAAGAGGCTCTATAGAGTGGCCAGCCAGATCTCCAGATTTAACCCCACTCGACTATTTCCTGTGGGGTCACTTGAAAAACAAAATCTTTGCAACCGAACCAGAATCTCTGGAAGATTTACGAAGGAGAATTATTTAAGAATGCCGTCGAATGACGCCGGAAATTCTACGAAATGTGAGGTCTCGTTTTGAACAGAACTTGTACTATTGTATGGAAATGGGTGGTAGACAGTTTGAACATTTAATTCATTGACAATAATAATTATTGCGACAGTTGCTTTATCAGATATTGTTTTTATTGATTGAGTGAATAAAAAGTGATTTCCCAACTTCAAGTTCCTATATCTCGAAAACGAATCGATAGAATTAATTTATTTTTGTTGTTTGATAGTAAGAAGGAAAATACCTTTCAAATGAGGTATCACTTGCCATATGGTGCAATTTAAAAATTTAGGGGTGGCGGTCACAGCTCCGAGGGATGGAATGTATTTCGGGTGAATTTCATCGCGAACGATGTCCCCCTCGAAAATGTAGTTAACGTGTCCGAGCGTTTTTATATAATTCGGTTCTGCCTACCTACAGAGCCGCTGTTTCGTTTTCAATGGCCCACTCTGTATATGTATAAATGAATCCTGACGATATTTTGACAGGACAGAAGAATTGTTATGACAAAATCAAATAACATCTAACCTATTTAACAGTTTTTTTATACGGCAACGAATTGGGGGTGTGCTTTTTCACCGTACTATAATCTCCGACGTGTTACGAAAGAGTGCCCATAAAAAGCAGCATTAATGTTTGATTTTCTATCCCGGCCGGTCTGGTGGTGCGGCGAAGGTCAGCCATGAGCTAGGTCAGGGGTGTTGCGCCACCCCATCCGAGAGATGCAACTATTGATCGGGAGCAGCTGTTCCCCACCCCTTCACACCGTCGGCAAAGCTCGCTGTCCAAACGCCTACGCTTCAGGTGGGGAACTTACCCAGGATTTAGTTCATGTGAGATGAAGAAATCGTGATTATATTTTTTGGGAACGCAATGTAATCAAAGGCCTTCTTCTTCTTCTTCGCACAAGGTGGGCTGGTTCCGAAGAACCCCGTACACGTAGGCCTCTCTATTTGGGCCCATTGTGCGCATACTTGTTCTGAGAAACTCAGCTGGGCATGCCGATTTCTTTGACAAAATTCAGCAGCTTCCTCAGCTGAATCTCCTTGACGTCCTCTGGGTTCAGAATTATGCTCCCAAGGTTGATCTCCCTCTGGTGCACCAAGGCTGGGCACTCAGTGAGGATGTGCGACGATGTCTCGTCATCTTCCAGGCACCATCTACGTAGGGGATCATCTGTGATCCCGATGAGCTCCATGTGCCTGTTCAGGTGATTATGTCCCGTTAGGAGCCCAGTCACAGTCTTGATGTCCCGTCTGTTAAGTGACAGGATCTCTTTAGAAATTTTTTTCCTTGGCTCCTTTATGTGGAGCTTTGATTGCCTCATGCCTGGCGCCTCTTGCCATGTTTTAAGGATCTGCTTTTGTAGCAGTTCCTCCATGTTTGAGATTGCCAGGCTGCTGGGTATTCCCAGGATGGGTTCAGGTCCAATTGGGGTTTTTCCCGATCCTATCTTGGCTAATCTGTCAGCATCCTCGTTCCCAGGGACACCTGAGTATCCCGGGACCAATATGAGGCTGACTTTGCTTGTTTTCGATAAACTTTCTATGGCGTTTCTACACTCGGACACCAGTTTGGATACAATCCTATTTCCGCTTAACGCCATAATAGCAGCTTTGCTGTCCGAGTAGATGGCAGTAGGCCATCGACTTTTATTGTCGATATTTTCCTGGACACAGGTGAGTATAGCATATACTTCAGCCTGGAACACTGAGGCATATTTGCCTAAAGGAACTGAGATTTCTCTCTTTGTTCCTTCCTTACCCAGGATTTAGTTCATGTGAGATGAAGAAATCGTGATTATATTTTTTGGGAACGCAATGTAATCAAAGGCCTTCGGGAAGTCCCGACCTGAATCCTGTTGATTTTTCTATCACGAAACCCAGGGCACTACCAAGAAGGGGACAACAAGATTTTGTAAAGAGACAAAATTCGGGGATGCGTATAGGAAACATGTAAAGTTTGGAATATACAGTGATTTTCTTCTTCTTCTTCTCTGCCATATGGCAATCCCAACAACCCGATAAGGTTTGATAGGTTATTTTTTGTATAAACAAAAAATGACAAGAAATGTCAGTACGACAACGAACATCATTGTTCAGTTAAAATATTCTCATTTAGTTTTCGGTTTTACTAGTAAATAGAGACCACGTGAGCTATCTCTAAAATGGTCAATTCTCGTCCATTGGAAGAAAAAATCGAAGCGATTTTTATTTACGGTGCGACGCGTAACTTTCACGAAACCGAAAGAATTTTTAATGATCGTTTCCCGCATCGTCCTAGCTGTAGAAAATATTTAAGGGAACTTGTAACCAAATTTACAACTACCGGTGGTGTACAGAACAAAAAGTCCCCAGGTCATCCGTCCATTCCGGAAGACAGCAAGTTCAAATAATTGGTGAGATGATAGTAAATCTTCAACAGTCTACTTCCTCCGTCGCGAATGTTTGTGAGGTGTGTCCTTCCACTGTGTGGAGACTTTTGAAGAGGAATAAGTATCATCCATACGATATCAAAATGGTACACCAGTTAACTGAAGATGACCCTGATCGAAGAACAGAAGTCTGCGAAATTATGACGGAAACCATTGCAAGGCATCCTACCTATCTCCACAATATTTGTTTCAGTGACGAATCTACATTTTATCTCAACGGCAAGGTTCACAGACAAAATTGCCATTATTGGAGTGACACCAACCCTCACATTTTCCGGAAACTCATACTCAATATCCAGAAAAAATTAACGCCTGGGCAGGAATATTGGGAAACCATATTGTAGGACCTCTATTCATTGAACAAAATTTAACAGGGGAACTGTATTTGAATATGCTGGAAAATACTTTTGACCCTCTAATCACCGAAATCGTCGAAGCGAATCCTAATGAATTCGATATGGATATTGTATTCCAACAAGATGGAGCACCACCACATTACTACTGACAAGTAAGAAACTATTTGGATAATACTTTCCCCGGTCGTTGGATTGGCCGTCGAGGTCCTACGGAATAGCCAGCCCGCTCGCCAGATTTGACACCTGTAGACTTTTTTTTATGGGGCTATTTGAAGCAAAAGGTGTACGAAACTGAACCTGCTTCAATATTGGATATACGGCAGAGAATAATAAATATTTGTAGAAATATCGACGTTACTGTGTTCGAAAATGTTCGGCGTGAAATATCGGATATGCTGTTTTTATTTCAAGCAGTTCAAGGCAACCATTTCGAGTATCTTCTCAGCTTCTTTCCTCAAATTATGAAGTTAAACGTCGATGTATTCAGGCAATTATTAAATGTTTCGCAATTTTGTAGTAGGTGAAGATATTGACTTTATATTCTAGGGTTGTGAAGTATTCGTCAGGAGCTTCAAAAGGATGTGTCACAAGACCACACTTGATTTTTTTTTTCCAGATATCGCCCAGTCGTTATCTTGAAAGTTTCATCTGTCAATTTTACTCAAATATAGTATTCATGCATCAATTTCATTATCCGAAGTTTCAATTTTTTGAGTTGACCCGTTCAAAAAATAAAAGGGGGGGACATTAAAGAAAAGCACTGTATTCTATCTAGCCATTTTCGTCACTATTGTCGAAAACATTGTTCAAAAACAAGAATATATTCAACCTGAGCCCTGATCAAATTACTTGCCTACTAGAGATTTCATCGAATATGCTCCAACCTTCTCGTGTTCACTGTATTAAAGTTTTTATATTGAGCAAATTATTATTACTTTTCGAAGCAGTGAGCTGAATGTGAGAAAAAAAATCATTATTTTGATTATTGACAATCATTGTTATTTCACAATCAAGTTGGAGGATAGGAGAGAAATAAAAAAGCTTGGAAACACTTGAGATGATTGTACTTGGATTGAAAAAACTGTGACGATGTCGAAAAATCTACCTCCAAATCCTGCCAAAGATAAGACATGTTGAAACCAGCGACCATGTAAAAGTTTTGGGAACAACCATAGCTAGTAATCTAACGTTCCATCGAGAAATAGACTCATTATGTTTTAGCTTGCTTGCTAAAATTACGTTTGCCATTCTACACTTGAAGAAAGAAATCAATCAACGTGATTTGATAACATGTTATTATTCACTTGTCTGCTCAATATTGAGTTATAATATAATAATATGGGGCCAATCCACCAACATTGACAGAATCTTTGTACTACAAAAGAGAATTATTAGAATTATATACAATTTACAATACAGACAATCTTGTAGAGAAACTTTCAAGAAACAGAGAATACTAACTGTTACTGGAATGTACATCTTCAAAATTTCCTGCATCATTCATAAAAATAAATTGAAACTCAACCAGGACGTACATAGGTATCAAATGAGGAGAACACAAGAAATCCACATCTTGAACTTTAGCACCAGTACATTCAGAAAATCACCTTATTGTGCTGGAAGCTTGATTTATACTGAACTGCCTGTAGAAATCAGATCTGCTGCAACTTTGAATATTTTCAGAAAGAAAATACAAACTTTTCTAGTTGAAAAAATGTTTACAACCTGAATGAATTTGTCGAAAAATAACGATATTACTAAGTATAGAAAGTCTTATCAATGAATATATTGTGTTTTCACTTCATACTGTCTGTCTGTTGGTCATGAAAAATGTGTGATAGTACTAAAAAATTGATATTATACGTACATATGGTTTATTCTTAATCTGTGATTTCTGATTATATTTTTAAATTTTTGGAGTTAGTGACAAAACCTTATGTTCCTTGTAACATTTCAATGACAATCTATCTATCTATCTAACGGTTCACGCGGAGTTTTAAATTATTTCAATATCAGTGTTAACGTCTCAGGAATACTGTGAGATGATTTGGAATACAGTGATATGCAGTCGATGAATATCATGTAGTGTTTTTTTGGCTATGTTGTAAACCAAAAACTCCCTCCCTAAAAATCAAGGTTTTATGTTGTGCTGGTTGTCTTTTGTTTTCACTCTGATAAAGGGTACATGATTTGGCAGAGTCCTTAGCGTTACATCAGATTATTTCAAGCCATTTTTTGGTTATATTTTATTACTCTTTTCGATAGGGACAACCTACTGGATAATTTGCCGGGTGTTGTGCTAAATCACAGTGCATAATTGTGAATTTTGTTTGGATTATTATTTTTGAGGTGTTAGTTTTGATCTTACCATACATTATATAAATGTTATCATTGTATGTATTTTATAATTTTATTTCTCACAATGCTCCATCTGTAATATTTTTTCTTGGCAATAAAGTTTATTTTGATTGATTAAAAAATTTGGAAAAGAAATAGGTTTCTTGAATCAACGATTTAAATGTGTTAATTTTTAAAATTTTTTTTATTAATTTTTTAACTGTCTGATAATCCCCGGCTATAGATCAGTATGAAGCGCTCCCAGGTGGTGAAACGATTTTCTAGTTCTCCACACGAGGATGACCTTTGTTTAGAGGACATGCTATCCGGCAATCTTGCAAACTCTGGATTGATTAGAGGAAAATTCTCGCATCGTGTGTGGAATAGCAGAAATTTTTACCCGTAACATAATTTTTCGCTGTGTTTCAGGTACGGAAAATATTTCAGAAAGCTGAACATTTATTTAAAGAATGTAAACAAGCTTCCAAAATCCGATATACAAAAGATTCAATATTTTTTACGAAAAACTATGGAAAATATGAAAAAAAGGAAATTGAATACAACCCCAGTCTTCAGATTTTATATATATATATATATATATATATATATATATATGTTTACTTTGTAGGAATGTAATTTCAAAAATCTAGGTTTAATTATTTGGATGTAAATTGTACTTATGTATATGCGTGTTACCTGTATATATATTGGAAATTTGTGTACATGTACTTTTAGATATATATATTTCAATCGTTTTATAGCTTTAGATAGATATTATCATGTGTTCCATCTCACTAACAAGTGAAAATTTCAGTGAGACATTATGTGCTTATTTTTAACCGACGAAACCAAAAAGGAGGAGGTTTCTCTAGTCGACGCGTATATTTTTATTTTTTAATTTTTTTATTTTTTTATTATATATGATCACGCATAACTTTTTACTGAGACGTCCGATTCCGATAGTTCTTTCTTCAGTGGATAGGGTGTACTTCGAAGTTGGTCCCATTTGAATTTAAAAGATGAAATCCACCCCTAAGAGTAGCAAAATGAAGGATATTAATCACTCACCCTCTGAATTCTGGTCCGTTAACCGATTCTATCAGCTATAACTTTGTATAGTTATTCTAATCCCAATTGGAACGGCAATAAAAATAAGTGCACTACGAGGAGTGTTCACATGCACTGCCCGGCAAATGGGAAATTTATATACTACCAGTGTTTTTACTTTTAAAGCGTTCCTGGTACAATCATAAAAAAGTTCTGTCGTGTGGAAGAGAATTCCTTCTCGAAACTTTTTATGTCGGTCCAATTGGGATTAGAATCACTATACTGGGATCTTCGATTTAGATGATTCTTCTTTTATCAGATAGGGTATACCTCATAGTTGATCATTTTTGGATTTCGAATGGAATTATCCACCCTTACGGGTAGAAAAATAGGGAATAATTGATTTTTCACTGGTGAACATTGGCACACATATGTAGTTGACAATGACAGATCGCTAGGGTCATTATCAGAATAAATATATTCTATGAGAGGATGGAATGATATACAAAGTAATGAAATAAACTTACCAGAACAACAAAAATAATTTATATTACAACAAATAGTAAAAGTAGATAATCATATTATTTAACTGGTAATAGTTGAAGTAAGGTGGGTAAGTAAGTTTTAAAGTAATCAAAAAAAATTAATTAAAAAATTAAAAAAAAAATTTTTAAAAAAAATTAAACCGACAAAATACGGAACTGAAAAGTAAAAAATAAAATAAACCTTGTTAGTCTCAATAACTAAGCCCCTAAACTAATGTAAGTAACTAATTTTGAGTCGGCGCCAAACAAACAATCAACGAAGATCATTAAATTACTTCAAAAAAATTATCAGAATGTCACCGCCCAACTCGATGCCATCATTTTACTCCTTACCTAATTCATTTGCTTGTTTGTTTGGCGCCGACTCAAAATTAGTTACTTACATTAGTTTGGGAGCTTAGTTATTGAGACTAAGAAGGTTTATTTTATTTTTTACTTTTCAGTTCCGTATTTCGTCGGTTTAATTTTTTGTTAAGAAGTTTTTTGCTATGTGCTGTTGATGACCTGACATTTATATATTTTCTTTTTTTTGCAAATAAACACACATTATTATATGCATAAATTACTTTTTATAGTTCATTTAATGATGATAAGTATGGATTATTTATTGATGATTTTATATAGTCTTAGGATCGTTTAATGTTATTTCTATGAACTTAGTAGATGTGTAAAAGGATTGTTATGATTTATATACTTTTATTCTATCCTTATTATTGTAAACTGCTTTCATAAGTAATATATTGAATTGAACTTGAAAATAGAAACAAGATGGAGACAGAATATCGCATTCTAAACTTGATTAAAGTAGTTGTCGTGCTACAAACAGTGTAAAAAATTAGCCTCGATTGTAGGGCGACGCGATACATGTTCGAACGCTGAATTAATGCGATCTTTTTTGAGGGAACTGTACACTCAGAAACGCAACTAGCATGCGCGACACAGCAAATTAGCCATGACAGGACTGTTGGCAACGTCGCAATCCAACGATCGCTCGCATTTTGTTGTCAAGATACAGTGCAGTTTGCTCTAAAAACATTGGCGAGGTATCGTTATTGAATATAAATAAAAACAATTATTCGGAACGTAGTCATACATATGCCCAAAGATACGATTCTGATAAGAAAAAAAGAAGACTGTTGCTAACATCAAGAGAAAAAAAGTTGGGCAGAGTTGATTCGACCAATAAAAGGGGTATGTTAAGAAAATCGAAGGAAAAGTCAGAAGGTGTAACATATCAACCAAACGTTGGAATTAACGAATTAGGAGCATCATCACTATTATTAAAAAACATCGAATCAATATCAATAAATTATTCCATAGTTTATTTTGTTTAAGAAGAATCTGGATTGTGCAAGACTGATGACATTTTACAAATCGTCGCCAAATGTGAAAATAGAGAATTTTATATATGTTAGCCCTACGAAGCATCAATCCTGTGGCGACCAGAATTACGGGATGTACTACAATTTCTGGTCAATTATATTTGAATGAACAAGTCGATTCGATAATTTAGTAGATTGTTTGGTAGCATTTAAAGAATTTTTTAATTTATCTACAACTCCAAATTCACTCGTTGTGCATAATGCGAGATTTGATGAGATTACTAAGAGCAATCATTAATAATAATTTAATAGAATATTTTACCATGATAGCAGGATTTGTGGATAGCTCAATTATTTTTAGAAAAACGTTCCCAGATTGAAAAGGGCCAGGAATGTTCGAGCTATCAAAATTAGCCAAAGATTCAATAGGTACCAAATGAAACATGAGATAATTTCCACGAAGCGATGTATGATGTACACATTTTGCAAAAATTAGTTCGCTTCATTGGTAAAGAGTCAGAATTATCAAATAAAGAATGTATTTCAGAGCCACCTGAGAACGAAAGAATATTTTGTGATTTTCCTAATTTAAGTGCTTTAAAAAATGTTATATGACGGGAATTATTGAAAAAAATTGCACAACAAAATATAACATACGATTTTCTGAAACAAATGTATCACAATGAAGGAGAAGAACTGAAAAATTGGAGAATACAAAACATAGAGTTACTAAGAATAGGAAAGCATTTACTAAAATCATTAATGATTTAAAAATAAATGTTTAGTAAATCAAGTGATTATTTAATATAATAGTTAGGAAAATGAATAATATTACATTCATTGTTGTTTATATTTTTTTGTAGATTTATACGTTATATTTTATTAGCCCGTTGGAAATCTGAATCATTTTTGTTTGTGTTTAAAAATATTCAAATTATGTTATACGTACATGTGTTGTACAAATGTGTTATCTTCGTATCTTTGAAATTCACTTTTTAAAAACGGTACACAACTTTAAATACAATAATACTTTTATTTCAGAAAAATATAAAGTGTTTCTACGACTACTTGCAACTAACTAGCTAGATTGAAAATATAAATGAATAATGATATCGTGAGACCACGCAGGGTCTCTTTATACCTTCTGGCCAGCGGTGTCAGCAATACAAACTTGTGGGAAATGAAATACTATATTCCGCTGACACTGCTGACTCGGATTCTAGGGAAGCTGTTATCATTGTAATTTGATATTGATGGGAAGGCTTTATTCAGAATATAACAAATGTATAAATAAAATGAAATGTATGCCTGTTGTTTGCCGTTACTCGATAAAACTACATTTTATTTTATATCTTTTCCAATTGTAATATGTTTAAAATGCAAATGTATATAGTAACGCAATTATTCACAATTATTATTGATAAATATGTGCATTCCAAAACACAGTTCCATTCAAAACCCCAAGACCCTCGCGCTCTCGCTTATTTGAATCACGAGCGCTCGCTTGAGGCGTTGCCACGATTCTCAGTCTTCCCTCTCTTGCACTTCTATTACGCAATGATTTAGAAAATTCTTATAGCAATAACTAAATAACTGTATGGCTACGCGTGTTTAATTTTTTCTATAAAATTTGTTACTTACCTTTTAATAATATACTAGTTTTTCAAAAAGATTTGAATGGATGGTTTTTAGTTATGCCTTAAAATGTGGTGTCCGCGGTAGCACACTATAGGGATTACGTGTTAAACGTTGCAACTTTGAAGCCTTATATCTCGCTTTCGGTGTGGTAAATGATTCCAAAAATTTAATAATGTTAACTAAAAGTGGTATGAATATAAACGAAATCTGATTGGAAGTGGATGTCACGGCAACTACCTCAAGTATTCGGGTTATTATATTATAGTCTAATCAACAAGTTCAAAAACGTGTTAAATAGATATAAAGCTCCTAAAAATATGAGCGATAGCTTATTCGATTCGTAATGACGTCTAGAAAAATGTTTTTTTAAGGGTTTATTAGCACGTAAAAAATTGCGATTGTTATTAAGGCCAGGTTACTCCAAAAAACGTAATTTTTTTCAATACATTTTATTTATAGTACAAAACATGTTGAGTAATCAATTTTTTTACATATGAAAGCACATATATGAAATTACTTGAAAAAAAATTTTTTTTTTCTCAAAATGGCGGTCCTGAAAATGGCTGCTGAAACTCATCTGATTCGTTGATGGATGACATCATTTCTTGGAAAAGAATTATCTGAAAGCAAAAAACAAAACGGTTTCATATTCTGTATCGAATTGGCTATGGCCTCAAGCAGAATGAAACATTTTCAATGAAAAAAAAAAATGGCGGACTTTTGAATTTTTTTTCCCTTTTTTTTCACTTTTAATTGTTTATAACTTTTTTAAATAATAATGAATATTTCTGGTTCTGCTTGAGGCCATAGCTAGACTTCTGCCGTTTGGTTCATATCGATAAGTGCAATAGTTTTGAAATGAGTGTCATTCATGCGAAAAAACGTGGTTCGGAGAAAAATCAGTTCAAAGTTTTTATTCGTGAAAAATCGTAAAAAAAGTGAATTTTACTCACATATCCATTCCAGCTTCATACACAACTCCTTCCTGGTCTTCGTAAGCATCATTCTGAAGAATTCTTGCATTTCTTACAGCAGTTCTGTGTTCCTTAGACGCTTCAGTAGCTTCTAGCTCAGATCGATCAACACGTCTGTTGTTGGCCCTATCAGCAAAGTGCCTTGCTTCCGGGCCGATTCTGACACCCATAACTTCCATTACTTTTAATATGGGTAAAAGCCCTTCATTGAAAATGCAAGCAGCACTGAGAGCAGCAATTTCAAGCGTTTTTTTCCCAACAAACTTATGTTTAGGGGCTATGTTCCAAACACATGAGTTGTAACTTTCGTTATTGTTTTGCGTGTTAGCCCCTAAACATCTCTCGAGCAACTTTTCGTCGGTTAGTTCTTCATAAATTGGCTGTAAAAGATCTTGAATTTCCTGATCGAAAGCTGGAGGATGGTTGTAATTCTGTTTTGTAGCTACTGCCTTTTGATAAGCGCACCATGAATCTGCTCCGGCTGGACAATACTGGTGTTGTGGCTTAGCATCGGTGGGAGGAATCCAAAGGTAAGAACATTCCTTGAAATGATAAATAATAAAAAAGCCCCTAACAGAATTACCAATAGAAATGATATCAGAAACTTAAGCCAGGTTTATAACAACCTATTTTTACTTTGTTTATTAGACCAATCAATAGAGATCTTTTCGTGACAAAAATACTACCAGGAAACCGAATGTGCCATCATACGAAAGATGGTCCGTAGTTATATCCTGTTAGGTTTTCTACTCCAAACTGTTGCTGAATTCATTATAAACATTTAAAAGTTGTTTTTTATTTTTTATCGTTTTTGACTTGATAACTGATTAAAAAATCTCGATACTCTCAATGGACGAATTGTAGAGAATCAAAATGCAAAGAAAATGAGCCGTAGCACAACTTGATTGGATTATTAATAACGGAGAAAAACCGATTTAAAAAAAAAATCATAACACCACCATTCTTCAAGTTCTGAAGCAGGCTCCCCAACAAACATTATAGGTAAAATTTACGTCATTTCGACCTTCGAATAGGTCAGCGCCCTAATTGGCGAAGGTAATTATTACGTTATAATTACCTTAAATCTACCATTATGGGGAAAAAATGGAAGTAATTCAGAAGTCGAAATTTTGGGAGATTAAGACATTTTTCCTTATAAGTTGAAGGCATAAATAGGTAAAATTGCCTCCAGACTAGTCGACTGATGGTAAAAATGTAGTCATTTTTACCTATTTCAGGTTATAAGCACTGTAATAAAACAAACAACAAACCATGGCAGGTTAGAAGAAGATGATAAAAGTTTACTGTATATTGTGTATCTTAACCTACATGCTTATTCGTGAAAGCGTTGATGTTGACATGAACATGGCGTATGAAGAAAGAACTGTCAATAAACGTATAGCAGAGAATGCAATAAGTGATGGTTTCGCATTCACACCTAGTTGTGATTTTATTTGCGATACAAACTTTTCTGTGATAATGTTGATTTTTACTCGTCTAAAACAAGTGGGCCCATCAAATTATTAAATTTGTATGGAAAAAAACCACAACTTTCACAACTTTTTCCATCAAACACTTCAAAAACTGATTTTATAGATGAAGTATGTGTATACATATCATATTCACCTATTTCTTGACTACCAATCATTAAAATGTGGTCGATTCGAGAAAATTATGTATTATTTTCACAATGGCGGAAACGGTTCAAACCGAAAAATATGGCGTAGGTTCCATATGGGACCTATATGTCGAAATTCCTTAAAATTTTGACTATGAGAACATATAGACTTTGTTCAAAGTCGAAAGTAACCTTTATTCCTGACTTTGAAGTCCATTTTCCTCATCTTGGGATTTCAGACCCTTTCACATTGTGGTCACGTGATGAATTACAATATATGTTATTGGATGTTTTTTCATGCATGTGTATACGTTTCGTTCTCTGGATGGATTGCGAATCGTGGATAATAAATTTATATTTTACTTATCCTATGTTCTGTGCAGAAACACTCAAATGTCAATACGGGGTGGAAAAATCAATATTTTTTGCTAATGTTAATGGTAAAGCCAAGTAACCTATAGTTACTCAGAGACATGGGTATAGACTACAAAACCCTGTAATGAGTGTTTATTCTGAAATTAAATATCAAATCCATTAGTAATGTTGGTAATAGTACGCGATATTTATATTTCAGTGCACATCTTCCCAGAATAGAAACCATGATTAATGTTATGGTCTAATGAGGGAATCTCTTTCCCACTTGTGATACAATGAGGCTAGAATTGCATTCTTCATGTCTGGCACAGAATCGGGATGAGTAAGCACAGCTTTTTTAAAATAGCTAGATAAGAGCGACAGTTGCGCTTCAGTAAATTTTACAATAGGTTGTTTGCTTTTTTGAGCCTTCTTCTTTTTGGGTACTTCGTCACCTCTTTCTAGTGCCTCTTTTTTTTTGCGCTTCCAGAGCTTTCTTTATTTTTGCATGGTTTTTTTTGGCTTCTTTACCACGTCTATATATACTCTTGCCTACGTGTAAAACACATGCTTTTTTCTTTATTTTGACAGCCTCGCCGTACGGTTCAGATTCTTCGAGTCTCTTGAAAGTTTTAGAGTCACCGTCGCCGATATAATATTCATACATAACACCGTACTGCTCCACAGACCTCCGAAACATATCTTCCACTCCTTCAACTTCTATAAGACCGGCACTACCATCATGATCCCTTGTGCAATTGCCTGCTTCACAATGTTCGGTAAACCAAGCATCGAACTCTGGCGTATTTTCGGGGAATTTTTTTGAATAGTTATCGCATGCTTGGCAAATCTTCGATTTTACTATGACATCTATGACTTTGTTCGTGTACTTGCCGATCAAACTAACAATACCGAGTAAAGCGTGAATCCTCTTTTTGGCCAGGAACCATCGCCCGAAACAGTAAGCCTATCTTCGGGTAATCCTCTCTCTTTATTCTTTTCTTGCTCTTCTTTAGCAGCTTTTTTGAGAACTATTTCACTAACCGCCTTCAATGCAATATAAACTTGCTCTATGCATTTATAATAGCCAGTTATACTCAATGCAGTTGCTGAGATATCCATCAGTCCACAAAAATTCAATAAGCCATAAAATCCAACTCCTAACAAGCGCATTGCATAAACTATTCTTCTGTTTATTTCATAACCATTTTTTATTTTTGGAGATGAAGGGATTGGTGCACTCTCCTCACAATCACAGATAATTTGTAACTCAAAACCTAATCCTTTTCGACACTTTTAGCAAATTCCACTTTTTATTACACTTTGCACAAACAACTCTCTGTTGCAATGTAGCAAATACAGACCACTGAACGATCACGTAAGTCAGCAACGGATGGATTTTCACTTCAAGTTGAGGATCGGCGTTTTTCAGTTTTTTTGCAGCAACACTGGTTTGTTCTGTATCATCATTTGAAGTATGTTGATTACCCAAAAAACTCCTTCTTCCTGATCTATGTGGGACACCACTTTTTCTTTTTTTGTCCATGATAAATTTTGAGAGCACACAAACGAAAAATTTACCGACGCGTGCGAGGACTGAAGCGAAAACCATCACCAACGAAAATTTCACTTGTACTGCCGTATATTCTATACGAAGGACGCTCTCTAACTGTAAAGGACAGAATATTTTCGAGAAATAGAAGGGAACAAAACAATAAGACGATCCGAAGGCACGCAGCAGCTGCCCTACCGAAGGCGTTCAAACGGCCGGATTTACCGCAGCGCTCCTCACTCTTTTATACCTGCTTCTCGGTCTTGCTGACCTTCGGGACAAATTCTATATTATTTCTACGAGTATACAGTAGCAATTTATGAAAAAAATAAATTCGATTTTTTCCTAATTGTTTGGAGTAAGCTGGCCTTAACAAAATAAGATTAAAAAAAGAAGGTATTTCGTTTTTCGTTAATAATTTCCAAAATAATCCCGGAACTCTATCTCTATTATTTATAATTTTTTTTAACGCTGAAAATAGGGCTCCGCGAGGTCGTTACGGCATAGGCGCACCGTCTAAAAAGCCGTTATATCACCTAAAATAATTTTTTTATAGTATTAAATAACAATTTAAAAATTTGAATAAATTATGGTGTAATCTAGACACTTGAACGAAAAAAACTCGGTAAAAAAAATTTTCATGTCGATTTTTCAAAAAGTTACACCATTGTTAATAAACTAATTTTTTTCCAATCTCTGTTTTTATAAATTACGACATAAAAGTTTAAATAATTGGTCTATAAAATTATCGTTTTGTGGAGCTCTTTTCATTCAGGTAGAGGAAAGTGACCAAATATGGAATACCGTTTTGATTTTCAGGCATAACTTTCACAGATTTTATAAATAAAATACTTTTTGTGGTAATTATTAACAATCATATATTTGCACTCAAGTTTGTAACAATTTTAGATTATTTTGTTCAGTTTGAGGTAAGAAAAATTTTCAAAAACTAAATAACGATAAAGGTACCTATATATGGAATAGGTACCCCAAATATGGAATACTATAATCACTATGAAAAATTAACCTTAACTTATAAGAGACTCTTCGAAAACTTTGGTATAATAAAGAAATGAACACAAATTATTTACAAAAATCGCAAATCCAGGTATCAAACTCTGGCCCAGCGCAATCATTATGTGCCCAAAGCCCACACATGAGGCACTTGATCCATGTTTCCCCATGAGTGTCATTCGAAAACAGCATACCACAGAAAATACACTCCGAATCTTCAGAGTCTGGAGCTGTACATCCTATCAAGGCATCGGGTTCGCTGTCTGTATCAAACAGCATCACCTCCTCATCATCTGAATCAGACATAGGCTTAATGAACCCCTTTCCGCTGAGGTAAGCTATCTGCCGTTTTCCTTTATGTCCAATCACTTGGGGTATCTTGCTCTGTACTACGGTAAGCCCTGATTCATCCACGTTGTATATGCGACTTGGACCATAGTTTCCTTGAGCATAGACGTCTTCGAGGAGATCAAAGAATGAGTCTACTTTTTCTTTGCTAAATCCAAAGGCTCTAGCAAAAGACGTGCCAGTTGGTCTTCTCACTGATAGCTTGTCCTTATGGCGTTTCAGAAATAATTTAAGCCATTTTTTTCCAGCCATGCCAGTCGCACCAAATGGATTTTTCAACTGATTACGACTTGCTAACATGTACGCCATTCTTCGAACATCATTTCTCGTCAAGCCATGAAATTTGCTCTCCATCGTCAAAATGTAGTCTACCAAAAGATTTTCAAGGGTTGTCCCTAAGACAGTTTTCCTTCCGAGTGTAGTAGCTGCGGCTTCTTCTGGAGAAAATTCGTTTTTCTGACATAAACGAAACTAGGTAGATCTTGGCACATCGAAGAGTTTTGCAGCTTTCAAATAACCCATTTTTTTTTCTCGTACTAATTTTATAGCTTCTGCCATATGCTCTAAATTCCATTCTTTTCGCTTCGTTTTCCAATTGACTCCCGCCATTCTGATAAAACCCGAAAAAAAATATAATTAACAAAGTCATTGAGTCAGCTGATACGTCACAGTGTCCAATTATGGAATAGTCCATAATTGGACACTGTGATCCGTCCATATTTGGATTTTCCAACTATTTCAAACTGATATTCACATATTTATATTTCAGAAAGTAATACTATCTAATACCGCTAAAACATACTAAAGAACATCTAAAGGGTCTCTAAAAGTTATAAAAACAATACTGTGTGCACTTTCTGTACGAAAAATAATTATTTTTTACGTACCTTAGAAAGTTATGCGGCAGCGATAAAATAAAACCTGTCACTACGACGAAAGGGCTGGCTCGACTGACATGCTACAACTTGTACGCGTAAATGGGAGTAGAAAGAGACAGAAAATCACTGTTTATTGCGTGTGTGAGTTTGTATTTGAGAAAAATGGGGGTATTCCATATTATGGATACTATTCCATATTTGGTCACTTTCCTCTACTTCATAAAGCAATGCAAAAAAAAATTATTAAAGTTTATTATTTTGTTAATTATAATTTTTTTGAATTAACAATAAATGAAATTTCCTAAAAAATGTTATCAAAAAATATTTTTTTTAATAATATCCTATTATTGCTGTTTTTGCATCTAATATAGTCATTAATTAACATTGGAAAAAAAAATTTTACGTCATTTGTTAAGAAACAAAATTTTTTATATTTTTTATTTATATTTATTAATTTTTAAAAATATTAAAAATTATTTTATTCTTAAAAATCATCATTGACCTTTTTCAATGAATTAACAGAGAATTTTTTTTTATAAATAATTTCATTGTTTATTAACTTAACAATTTGTTATAAACAAATAATATTAACCGTTATATTTTTTTTCGAAAACTTAAAAAATACTAATTTGATTTTTTTTTTTTTTTTCAAAAATAATATTTTAGAAATTATTAACAAAAAACTAAATACCTTTTGTTTTTAATCTTATTTTGTTAATAACAATCGCAATTTTTTACGTGCTAATGAACCCTTAAAAACATTTTTCTAGACGTCATTCCGAATCGAATGAGCTCTCGCTCATATTTTTGGAGCTTTATATCTATTTAACACGTTTTTTTTTTTTTTTTTTTTTTGAATCGAATGAGCTCTCGCTCATATTTTTAGGAGATATTAATTCGACATTTCGTCATTCGGCCAGACACAAGTGGAATATTATTATTGTATGATGGGATGCAGGTTGTCTTGCTCTAAGCAATACTGCATCCCATATTAATTTATTTCAAGACAATCACAACATAGAATGTATCATTCACACAGTATTCTGGGTTTTTAACCCCCCACATTTAATTTGAACGCAAAGCGAATCGTCGAGGATCATCCTCGGCCCGGCTACGAAATTTAACATTTAATTGTCTCAAATTAAATGAAAAATTTCTGCCCTGGCCGAGAATCGAACTCACGACCTTTCAATCATGAGTCGGACGCTAACTCACCGCGCCAATCCCCCCTAACACGTTTTTGAACTAGTTGATTAGACTATTAACTAATGTGAACAATCCAAGGGGGAAAAGGCTGATGTACTTAGCGTTGTTTGCTGTTTGGTAACAGGATAACAATAAAACTTTGGCGCTGGCAACTTTATCAGAAAACCCACACTTTAACGCCTGTATTCTCAGCAAATTCATTGTGCCATACTCCACGGTATACTGAGACCGTGAAAAACACCCACGTTTACGATGTTTTCTTTTCCCCGAAGAGAAAAGCGATAAAAACTTTCCAGTCGGTGACTTAGTATGTAAACTACCAATCAACAATCAGACATTTGAATCAACATACACCTCGCTCGCAAGGAAATTTACGAGGCGTCTCTCCCCCTGGCAATTTCCTTCCATCATCAGTCTCATAATATTTTTTGCTTCGGAGATAATTGGAGTGATGGGCAATTCGTTCCCCATGCAGCGGAGTAAAAATAGCTCGCGCTATGATACATGTTCTATGATGATAATAATGGCCACGATTAGTTTTGAGATTCCTCAGAGCGCAGGGGGGAAATATTACCTCAATCGAAACCATATTCTTTGGCAGTTTGTGTTTGTTGTTTTACAAACATCCAAAGAGATACATTGAAAGCAGAAAACGACCCAACAAAATTGTCCTAAGTATTATCGCATTAGATTTGGTGCACTAAAATAATGCCGAAAACGAAATTATAATTCAAAAAGTCCGCATTCCTACACACTATGTTTAGGGTCCAAAGGTATTCCTAAAAACTTTGCTGATAGTGGATAATGTCATAAAACTTCTCAATTGAATATTGATAGAAAGATTTTTTTGTGAATCGAAAAATCCACGATTAAAATGAAGTTATTTTTTGTGAATGTTGTTTCCCATTTCTTCCGGTCTTCCTGATGATCGTGGAAGCGTGAAATAGATTTTCGTCACAAAAATTAACCAAAATTAATTTGGAAAATTGATAATCTTTATGAGTTCTTAATTAAGACTGGAATAGAAAATCAAATAACTATCTGAATGAAAATGCAAATTTTCGATTTCAGATTTTTTCTTTGAGTTAGGGCCTTTACAGAATATCTATCAGATGTAGTTCAATGTCCAGCGTGGCTTTAGCCGGGGAAGTAGTTGTTTTCTGTTAGACATTCACAAAAAATAACTTCATTTTAATCGTCGATTTTTCAATTCACAAAAAAATCTTTATATCAATATTCAATTGAGAATGTTTCCCTTTTCAACATGAATACCCCACAAGAGGTTATCTTGACGATGGAAGTATACTAAAGTTTATCTTTCAGTCGCAGATGATTCCACATCTGATTTTATGAACATCCTGTTTATATTTTCAACAAATCAAGTCATAAAACTGTTCCTAATTCTTATTATAATCGTTAATTACTTTTTATTAATGGGATACCCTGTATATTATTGAATTTCTGGAATGATCTTTTTTTCCTGATTTCAAAAATATACCACCTATCTTATACCGTTTTTGAGTTAATAAACGTCGAATATCTCGTGGGTTTGATGGAGTTTTTCATCCATTTTGGATTGGAAATTCCGAAAAACCATCCCGCATCTTTATGAATGACGGAGGTTTCATCAGATACTGGAATTAACTGATGTTTCAACGAAAATATGTTTCTATTGGGTTTTTATCCGTATTCTTCATCATAGTCCTCATCCATCAGATCTTCGAATCGATTCATTTTTCGATAGAAAAGGTTCACGAGAAGTGTGTTTACAACGGGGTTCGTTGTACATATTCCGTCACTTTATGAATATACCGGGTGTCGTTAAAAACGTTCAAGAAAATAAAGAAGGGACCCTCCGGTAAAACTCGTCTCGTCGATCGGAGCACAGATAAGGGAGCTATTATGTCGCAAAGCTATTAGGTACGCTCCGATCGAGGAGATCGTCACTTTTTTTTATTTTGCGGGCCACTTTATGTAGGAAAAAGTTTTTCCGGGGAGCTGTATGTCGTTTGTTTTTCTTTGACATGTTTGACAATTATCCCCTATTTTTCTACCCGTAAGGGTATATACTTCCATTCGAAATCTAAATATAAGGTATACCCTATCTATTAAAAAAAGAATCATCCAAATCGAAGAACCCACTACAAAGTTATGCCTGATAGAATCGGTTAACGGACCAGAATTCAGAGGGTAAGTGATCAATATCCTTCATTTCGCTACCCTTAGGGGTGGATTTCATCTTTTAAATTCAAATGGGACCACTTTCGAAGTACACCCTAACCACTGAAAAAATTAATTATCGGAATCGGACGCCTCAGTAAAAAGTTATGCGTAATCATACATAAAAAAATATAATGAAAAAAAAAATATACGAATAGAGAACTTCCTCCTTTTTGGTTTCGTCGGTTAAAAACGTTATCGATTGTAAATCTCGCAAGTACATAATTTTCATCATCAAACAGAAACGTTGCTGAAAAATAAAAATTTGTGAAATCGATATTACATCTCAAATTTAATTTTAATTTCTGGAATTAAATAAAATTATAATTTACCTTTCCACTCGACTTTCTTACTCCAATGTGGTTTCGCATAAAAATTCCATTAATCCGAATGGAGGACTGAAATTAAACGACATGTAAGAATCGTTTTCTTGATTTATAAAAATTTTGAAAATAAAGAGGGGAAAAACACTGTGACGTAACACAGTTGCAGGTTAATCGTACTGATGTACAACTGTTAGAGTGTTTTTCAAATCTCAATATTTCCTCCATTTTTAATGAATCAAGAAAATTATGAAAACGTGTCGAGAGATTCTCGATCCTCCATCAAACGTACTCAGAGTATTTCCTAATTATCATATGATGTTATGAATTCATATCGAAAACGTTAGCTTTCAACATTGAATGATTTCACCTACCGTTGACGAGCTTCTTCTTGGTCGATAGTTTTCAACGCGTAAGAAAAGTTTACTAACTCGTGGAAATTTAATTTTCCACTCAATATGAAACTATCACGTTTCTTTACTTATATATCTACTTTAATAAAAGACAATATGTCTGCAATTATTATGAGTAATTGTTCAAAATACTCATTTACGTTTAATTTTAGTTAGTATATTTTATAATATTTATTTAGTTGTTGGTTCAAAAATGAATATTTTTTATTGAACTAATTGCTTTTGTGCTCTAAGATATAACAATAATTAGCCTAATTGCTTTCAAAAAATATGCTGCTCTCAGACGAGTTTCAGATTTCGGGAATCAAATTCTCATTACAAACAAGAATCGTTTCCATTCTAATCTAGCATACTGTTATGTAAACTGTAAATTGAGTGATTATCTCACTTCCTGTGTCAGAAATTCGAGAAATTATCAAAGTGTTTTGGTAGTTGAATCTTGCACAATACAAATGGATGCGGCATTATCTTTGATTCGAATACGTACACAGGTGGGCGTTTCATTTACATACGGTTTCATTTATAGATAGTGAGTCATCGGACAAATTCGAATAAATAATCGTTGTTGACCGAGGTACTGGAGTTTCGCACTGATTCTAGGATCACGTTCAACTATGTGTTGGCGAGAATAAATTTCAATGTTTGCGTCAAGTTTTTTCGTAATTAACTACGTAATATATCTAATTTTCAAGCAAAGCGTGATAAACGATCGGAATCCCGTACACTATTTCTCACTGTTCTTGCCATTATAGACCAGAAAAACTTGACATTAGAAAAAGGAATATTTGACAATAATTCCAAATGAGGTCAATCCCATTTTCCAAAAATATACAGGGTGTCCCTGGACTTCCTCTTTTCCTCTCGGGAAATGTATAGATGGGGTCAAAATATCACCAGAACTTCATATAACTTTTGTTCCTTAAAGCCTTCGTTACCAAATTACGGGCCCTCAAAGTTACAAAATGAAAATTGTTTTTCTTTGATAACTTTCGAAGTGAATATTCAAAATCATCTAAATTTTGGTGATTGACTGAACAAATGAATTCCTTCGATGAGCTTTCATGCAGGAGTCAATTGTTTTGCTACAAAGTCAGGAACGGACTACCCCCGATGGTCCACACCCCAAAACTTTGAAATGACAGATAATTTTTCAATAGTTTTCAACAAAATAAGGTGACGTAGACAATTTTCTGAATAAAAGTACTCGTGTGGAAAGTCGATCGGAGCAACGATTCTTAATAAAAATGCAGTTTTACTCGACGACATCAAACCCGATCGTCCACCATTATTTGAAATGAAAAATTTTCACAGTAGAAATACTAATGCTAACGTTAATTCAACACATTTATAACAGGGATAATACAAAATATGCTAAAATAAAGTCGTAAACAAAAAGTACAGTACCTAGCTGAAAGTTTCATTCACAATGTAGATACTTTTTCAAATGAAATATCAAGTTATGTAGATTCGTGGTGTTTTTGAACTAACAAGCTACTCCACTATGAAATATCGAATTCAGTCCATATTTCGTATGTACGCGTGGAATAAGCACGTTTCGTGTTATGTTATCTGAATCTCATGAAACTCAACATTTGGATGTTGCAAATTCGTATTCACAGCTTAAATGTTGAGGAGTTTCACTGATAAGTATAATTTCATGGGAGAAAATCTTTAACCCGAAGATAAATTTAGCTGAAAAAATGCACATCGGAAGACATAACTAATAAAAAGCAAATGAATAAACTATAAAAACGGCTGCACATGAATAGGTGAAAAATATCCGGTGAATAAATTTATGTTCCATTTCTTCCACAGATGTTGACAAAAACACCTTGTAGAAAGAAATAAAATTAGTGTGGATAAAAAATGACAACTGGAATGCGATTTTGTTTTGTTGAATGGTGCGTTGTCATTGTGTTGTCAATATTCTAATAGGACAGTTTGAAGTGTTTTGATATGGCGGAACAGTTTACATTCAACGAATATGCAGATATGCATGCATTGTATGGATTGGTAGAGGTGGGCCATATTCATGGCCACCGCAGTCTCCGGATTTAAATCCATTGGATTTCTTTCTGTGGGGGCATATAAAAAGCCTCGTTTACGCTACACCTATTCACACCAGAGATGCCTTGTTGAATAGAATTACATTACATTGTGAAGCCATACGAAACAACCCTGGCATGCTATTTCAAGTGCAGAGAGGGTGTTTGCGCCGACTAAGAAAATGTATTGAGAGATATCGAGCAGTTTTTGTAGCGGATTTTGCATTTATGTTTGCTCTTGAGGCTTGCGATTGATTATTTACACCATGAGTTTTGTAAGGTAAACGTATTTGCATGATAAAAATTCGTTATGAACATTGTACCTATCATTTCTATTTTCATTACAAATTAATCTTTTCGAATAATGGTAGACATCTTAGGTGGATGTCGTCGAACAAAAATGCATTTTTATCAAAAATCGTTGCTCCGATCGATTTTCCACACGAGTACTTTTATTCAGGAAATTGTCCAGGTAACCTTATTTTGTTAAAACATATTGACAAATCTCAGTCATTTCAAAGTTTTGGGGTGTGGACCATCGGGGGTAGTCCGTTCCTGACTTTGTAGCAAAACAACTGACTCCTGCATGGAAGCTCATCGAAGGAATTCATTTGTTTAGTCAATCACCAAAATTTAGATGATTTTGAATATTCACTTTGAAAGTTATCAAAGAAAAACATTTTTCATTTTGTAACTTTGAGGGCCCGTAACTTGGTAACGGGGGCTTTCAGGAACAAAAGTTATATGAAGTACTGGTGATATTTTGACCCCATCTATACATTCCCGAGAGGAAAAGAGGAAGTCCAGGGACACCCTGTATAGTAATACAAACGCGCTGCGCGCAATTTATGAATTTTCACGTTTGATTATCTCAGCAACCACTGGAGCTATCTTAAATTTTAACGTAAAGAAAAATTATTATCATCATTACTATATACAGTGTGGTCATTTATGTGTGCAACATATGGGAATTTTAAAAACTGTTTGTTGCAACGATTAAAACACAACTTTAAAATTTCGCAAAGATCATTTTTAACAAGTTAAAACACTAGTAATGTTAATATGAATATTAAAAAAATTCTAAATAAATTTTTTTAATTGTTTATTAATAAACTACAAATTAATCGACAAACATGAAATCCTACCAAACTAATGGCGGATAGCCATGGAAAAAAACAAATGAGTGTTAAAAGTAAACATTATGAGTCATCATAGACTCCAAGGTGACCTGGAACGAGCACATTGAAAATCGCACCAAGAAGGCTATCTGCTCCTACTGCGCATGCAGGAGAGCCTTCGGTAAGACGTGGGGCTTGGCACCAAAAACCCTACATTGGATATATACGGCGATTATTCCGCCCTACGCTAACGTACGGGTCCATCCTTCGGTGGACCGGCACCACAAACTTAAAGCTGATGTAACTAAAAAAACAACTGACGTTAATAATTACATTCAATTCAAAACGATATACAACTGTTCGTTGAAGAAAGCAAAAAAGGCAGCTTATGATCGATATATTATTTCAGCCGTAAACAAATCGAAAGCATGCTGGCAGATAATAAACTTTGAAAGAAATAATTTTACCGTGTCAATTCGGTTCCTGATCTTACTCTGATGATTTCAATGATTTTTTGTCAATATTGCTGTTGATATAATAAATTCCTTACCACTTGTATCGTCCAGTGAACTTTTAAATTTCAAGAATTTTCCAGCCCCTTGTGGGTCTTTTTATTTGTCGCCGGTAACACCTCAAGAAGTATCGGATGCCATAAAATCTCTGAAGAAATCTAAAAGTCTTGATATACATGAACTCAACTCTCAAATTATAGCAGATACTAGCGACATTATTTTAGTTCCACTTACTGATCTAATAAACTCCATCTTCATATCAGGAATATTTCCTGATTGCTTTAAAATTTCCAAAATAACACCGTTGTTTAAAAAAGGTGATAGAAATAATATCAACAATTACTGTCCTATTTCCATCATCTCAGTCTTTGCGAAAATAATAGAAAATCTTGAATAAACGATTGAGGTGCTATTTTGAGTCAAATAATTTTTTTAGCAACACTCAATATGGTTTTCGACCCAATCGCCTCTACTGCTCTCGCTGTCTTGAAAGTCGTGAATGATATAATATCTACCTTGGAGGATGGAATGCAAGCTGCTATCACCCTGTGTGACCTTTCCAAGGCATTTGATTGCGTATCACATGATATATTACTTGATAAATTACATTATTATGGCATTAGGGGAGTACCACTCAATCTGATACAATCCTATCTGAAAAACCGCTTTCAAGCGGTAAGTATTGGAAATTCCTATCTGATTTCAAACATAATGAGCATGGTGTCCCTCAAGGGTCTATATTAGGACCGTTGTTATTCATAATATACACAAACGACTTAAGTAACTATATGGTTCCAGTGAAAACTATTTCATTTGCAGATGATACGACATTCCTTTATTCTGGAAAACTGAGATCGGAGCTGTACAGAACTCATGAAGAATTAGCTAATAAATCTGAAAATTGGTTCGCAGCCAATAAACTCAAACTGAACAACGATAAATCGCAATCTTTTATCTTTCGTCCACAAGCCACAGAAACTCATTCTCATCCTTTATCTTCGTCACGAATCCACAGAAACTCTTCTGCATTTTTATGATCTATCATGGAAACCTCATATCACCAAATTGGAAAGTAAACTCAGCAGTGCTCTGTTTGTCCTAAGACAACTTCAAACTGTAACCAATTTTAATGCACTCAGAACAACATATTTTTCGTTATTTCATTCGCACATCAGTTACGCTACTATTCTTTGGGGTGGTTCGCCTGATTCTCTCTCAATTTTTCGTTTACAGAAAAAAGCTGTCAGGATCTTATCCAGTGTAAGCTATCTGGAACACTGCCAACCTTTGTTTATTAAGCACAGAATAATGCCCTTGCCGTGTTTGTATATTTTTCCAGTTCTGATAGAGATTCACAAAAACTCCTCGATGATCACTAAGCAATCTGATATACACAGCTATGGTACTAGACAAGCAGATAACCTGAGACCAAACAGGTTCCGCCTAACCAAATCCAAGAGAAATTCACTGAATTATTATCTCTACAATATACTACCACCAGAATTGAAATCATTAAGTTTAAACTTATTCAAAATAAGGATAAAAAAATTATTTTTGACACATTGCTTTTATTCCACAGAGGAATACATTGGACATTTCAGACTTTGTAGGGAATAGAATTCGTCTCGCCTAATTTCCATTCTTATTTTCACTTTCTATGTTTTTTTTTTTATCTATTTGCCACACTTTTACAATAATTTACAATATTTTTACACTATACGTGATGTACTAGTATTATTTTAATAATGTGTTATATTTTATATTTTAACAATTTTTTGCTCTACAGTATTGTCGTTTTTTTATGACGTGCTACAAACAAACATGTATTTGTAATGTAGTTAAATAAATATACTCTATACTCTATACACAAGAAGCAAGTCCAGAAATGAACTAGATAAAGTACAAAGACTGGCTTGCCTAGGAATGACAGGTGTTATGAGGACGACGCCTATCAGTGCTCTAGAAGTTCTGCTAGGACTGCCACCCCTGCACCTAGTCATTGAACATGAAGCCATGCCACAGTTTATAGCTAAAGAAGCAGTTAGCTCACTTGGCGTCGGCACTTTGATCTTTATGTTCCCGTTTGTACACTGCGCAACTCTGATTTTTATCCTTCGCGCATACCGCGTGTTACTGTGTTACTAATACTGACATTTTTCGTATACTTCGAAGAGCGATAATCGCGTACTTCTGCGCATCCTGAATTCTTTCCCTGGAGTGGATGTTACCTTGGAACATGCATTTGGGCCAAGTGAGCTAACTGCTTCTTTAGCTATAAACTGTGGCCATGCGTACTGCCTACAGACTCCAAGGTACATGCCAATGGATTGTCACGGAGGCAGACCATGAACACTTCAAAATTTGGAACAAGGCAAAGGTGGGTCTAGTAGAATTGTTTCTGAATGGTTAAATGTGAAATTTGATGATCAATGGTTAGGACGAAATACCGATCCACGGTGACCTCCTCGTTCTCATGATCTCACCCCAATAGATATTTTTATGGAGATATTTAAAGCAAAAATATACAGGGATCGACCATTTGATAATGTTGAGGAGCTTGAAAATTTGATACGATTTCATTGCAGAAATATTCCAGCAAATGTATTGCGATCTACTCTTAGTGAATTTTTTGATCGGACAATTAGATGCATTGAAAGAAAAAGTAGACCTCTCATAGACGCTTCGATATTTTCTTTCACACATATTTTTTCCTGCAATTTAAATATTTTCTGTTCTAATTTATTTTGATTAGTTAATTGTTAAGTTACAATAAAAACAAGACGATAAAAATTGGCAAAATCATCGGCACCACATTTAAATACGTTCAAAAACAATCTATTATTGCTTTTGAGATTTGGGAGCGTTTAGTGCATAAATTATGGATACATTGTTTTGTAAATATTAATTAATAATAATAATGTTTACTTCTAACCCTCATTTGTTCCTTTATCAGCTCTTGTTATTATTATGTGTGGTTTATATAAGAAATGTATTTTTGTAATTAGATACATAACTTTTTTTTTTATTATTTGTTTATTCACATCTTCTAAATTGCCTGAAATGTATTCCACATCTATTAACGTTTGTTGAACTGGTATATTATGAAATGAATATGACAAGTTGAATTGCATTGTCATCCATTTCTGAACTATGTTTGAAGTAGTTCCCCGGGAAGTTAGTTTAGAATCGATTGCTCCTTACTATTATTATTATTACAGACAAACAGACAGACAGGAGAGCGAGTTAATAAAAACATAGTAGAAAGGTTCGTGAATGTAAATATTGCCCTTCAGTCTCTTTGAGAGAGTTAACAGAACTCATTTTATTGTTTTTTTGGATCAATGATTAATATCATACTATGCCTATCGTTAAAACTCTTCTTTTGCTTCAGTCATTGCACAACAAAAAACCTATCGTAAACAACAGATTTTGGGAAACAGTCATACGCTGAGTAGTCGAACGAAGTTGAACAAAGCATTAACCTGATTTCGCGCGGTCGTAATACATCATACATTTTTAACAAAGTAATGTGTTTTTGAAATTATTTTTTCATGAAAATGTGTATGGTGACATGTGACTCTTTTGATTTTGTGGAAAGTGATTTGATGTCCTGATAAACAGGTAGGATAATAGTAGTTTTTATAACTCAAGAGTGAATAGATATTACTATGCATAAAAATGACATAAAATTGATTTAGATGACTCCATCTCTGTTTTCAATAGAATTTGAGGCACTCACGCATTTTTGTTTGCTGAACACGATTCTTCAATCACTTAGGCCCCTTCAAAAGTCAATTCAACTCACTTTTTTACCTATTTCACAATAAAAACGATTCCAAGTATATGTTGTCATTTAATTTACTTGTCATCCTCAAATGTTCCCCATTTTGAACCGTCAAAAAATCTGCTTTTATTCAGATCTTTGTATTTCTTAATTTGGAAAAACGATTACTTGATTTTGAAGGTTACATTCGAGCTTACGGAAAACGCAATTTTTCGCATATATAACATTTGGTAAATATGAAGGTACTCTACACATGCACTCTGAATATAGGAAAAAACTTTTCTTACGTGTGTTTGCCTCCTGAACGCGAATCCGGAAGAAAAATTCAGTAAATATCTAGTTACATCGCACATGCACTCCGAATATGGGGAAAACACTTTTCTTACGTGTTTTTGCCTCCTGAACACGAATCCGGAAGAAAAATGCGGCGGTCTCATACCGTTTCAGAGTTACATCGCTTTTTCCGAAATAAATTTCAAGACCGTTTCTCGCACGAAACTCCTAAAATGCCTCCTTTTTTACCATCATAAACAATACACCCTAAATCACTTATTTTCGGCACAACTTTGCACAAAATATCGTCGTTTTTATCGAAAAAATCCTCCTTCTTACACAGTTGCAAATGAACAATTCTAATTTCTTTGACAGATGACATTTATTAACTTTTTTAATTTTTCATGTTGGTAATAAATGAATCGGACTGTGTAAGGAGGATCTTTTTCGATAAAAACGACAATATTTTGTGCAAAGTTGTGCCGAAAATAAGTGATTTAGGGTGTATTGTTTATGCTGGTAAAAAGAAGGAGGCATTTTGAGTGAGTTTTGTGCGAGAAAACGGTGCTTGAAATTTATTTCGGAAAAATCGATGTAACTCTGAAACGGTATGAGACCGCCGCATTTTTCTTCCGGATTCGTGTTCAGGAGGCAAAAACACGTAAGAAAAGTGTTTTCCCCATATTCGGAGTGCATGTGTGATGTAACTAGATATTTACCAAAAATTCGGTGGTCTCATACCGTTCCCGAGAAAAAAAATTAACCTCATTTTCAAGCACCGTTTTCTCGCACAAAACTCTCTCAAAATGCCTCCTTCTATTTACCAGCATAAACAATTCACCCTAAATCACTTATTTTCGGCACAACTTCGCACAAAATATTGTCGTTTTTATCGAAAAAATCCTCCTTTTTACACAGTTCCAAATAAACAAACTTCACACATCTGAAATTTAGTAACTTTCCCTTTTTTTTCATGTTGGTAATAAATGAATCACCGCCAACTTTTCGAATTCAAATATGAATAATAGTTTCCCCTTCATTTACGTTTGCAATTGTTTTTAGGCACCATGATTCACCATGATTTATTTATTACCAACATGAAAAAAGAAGGGAAAGTTACTAAATTTAATCTATCAGATGTGTGAAGTATGTTTATTTGGAACTGTGTGAGAAGGATTTTTTCGATGAAAACGGCAATATTTTGTGCGAAGTGGTGCCGAAAATAAATAATTTAGGGTGTATTGTTTATGCTGGTAAAAAGAAGGAAGCATTTTGAGTGAGTTTTGTGCGAGAAAACGGTGCGTGAAAATGAAGTTAAAAAAAAATATTAAAAGTGCTCTAACTCGGAAACGGTATGAGACCGCCGCATTTTAAAAGCAATCTCACTTTGCAAAGATGGAAAAATGTTAGGAACATTTCTTTCGGAGGGACACTTGGAAATCAGTGTTTTTCGACATTTATAACCTGTCATGTGGTATGATAGAAATATTTCTCTCGTAGTGATACTGATTTCAAAGTGTCATTTAAACGAGGAATAATTCGGAAATACATATTTTTTCAGCAAAGCACAAGGCCCGCACACTGTATGTCTGTTGAATATATTTCACAGATAAAAACTCAATTACCAATTGTCTATAAAAAAACATAATTTCGTAGTCGTAGTCAATGGCCTAGTCTAAAAAACAAAGTTGTGAAATCATTTTCAATTTTTAAAACCCCCTATTAATTTTTCTTTTATAGTCAAACAATTTGGATCACAAACGTAATAATTGGAAAATACATATTTTTTCAACAAAGCACAGTGCCCGCACACTGTATGTGTTTGAATACTTTTCACAGGTTGAAAATCGTTGATATATATATATATATATATATATATATATATAAAAATTTCTTGCGAATTTTAATGGCCGGGTACAAAAAATAAAGTTGTCAAGGAACACTGAATTGGAAATTTAAAATATAAATTTTCAACATAATCACTAAATTTTTTATAAGCATCTTGTAACTAAGTTTTCATTCTCGATAAATGTTTTTCTAATATGATTCCAAAAAAGACAATTTTCGATTGAAAATTGTAGAAACATCTTCCGTAATTTTTTCCTGTTCTCAAAAATGACGAAATTAGGGGAGATTTGAGATCAGAGAATGAAACATTTTTTTAATTATAGCTACTACGAAAATAAATGAATTTTCAATTGTTTTCCAATGAACTCCATGAAATCTGAACTTTTTATTGGGAAATAGTGTTTCTCTAATTGGTAATAAAAAAGTGATGAGACTTTAATTTTCAAATTATAAGAAAACTATTTGATTCTTAAAATAAAACTGATAAATTTAGTAGGGCGAAAAAATTTAAATTGCAAGATTTGATCCATGTTAGGCAATTGTTGGTTATTAATAGGGGAGTTGATCTAAATGA
Source organism: Gonioctena quinquepunctata (assembly GCA_018342105.1). Taxonomy (NCBI): domain Eukaryota; kingdom Metazoa; phylum Arthropoda; class Insecta; order Coleoptera; family Chrysomelidae; genus Gonioctena; species Gonioctena quinquepunctata. Next base: position 10,157 of record JAFIRS010001332.1, on the reverse strand, counting down.
AAGCTTGGTAAATATTTAGTTACATCACACATGCACTCCGAATATGGGGAAAACACTTTTCTTACGTGTTTTTGCTCCTGAACACGAATCCGGAAGAAAAACGCGGCGGACTCATACCGTTTCAGAGTTATATAGGTTTTCACTGAATAACCTAATTCAAGCACCGTTCTCGCACAAAAATCACTAAAATGCCTCTCTTTATACCAGCATAAACAATACACCTTAATCACTCATTTCGGCACAAATTTGCACAAAATATCGACGTTTTATCGAAAAATATATTACACTGTTGCATATGAACAATTTTCGTTCATGTGACAGAGAAGTTTAGTAACTCTGCCTGATTTTTCATGTTGGCAATAAGTGAAGCACCGCTAAAATGGTTAGAAAATGGTTAGAAAAAAACAATTGCACACATAAATGAAGTAGCAACTTTTGCTTACATTTGAATTCGAAAAGTTGGCGGTGCTTCACTTATTGCCAACATGAAAAAATCAGGCAGAGTTACTAAACTTCTCCTGTCACATGAACGAAAATTGTTCATATGCAACAGTGTAAGAAATATGATTTTTTTGATAAAAACGTCGATATTTTGTGCAAAGTTGTGCCGAAAATGAGTGATTAAGGGTGTATTGTTTATGCTGGTATAAAGAAGGAGGCATTTTGAGTGATTTTTGTGCGAGAAAACGGTGCTTGAAATTGAGGTTAGTTTCAGTTGAAAAACCTATATAACTCTGAAACGGTATGAGTCCGCCGCGTTTTTCTTCCGGACTCGTGTTCAGGAGGCAAAAACACGTAAGAAAAGTGTTTTCCCCATATTCGGAGTGCATGTGTGATGTAACTAAATATTTACCGAAAGCTTGAAAAAATAATCATGTGGCATATGAAATTATTTCAATGAGAATATTTTTCGCAGATAGGTCCCCAAGCAGCTGAAAGGACATATATCGGTAAGTTTTTACATTTTATTTCCGCTTTCACTTGTCTCCTGAAACCGTACAACGACACGCTATCTTGTACTTGTCTCAGGATATTTGCAGCTAAGCTACAGTGAAGATGGGGAGGTAAATCTATTCCCCTCCAAATATCCGATAATAGTCTTTTTCAAACCTCAATTCACTCAAGGATTGAAACAAAAAAATACGAAGTACGAGAAGGAATTTATTGATTTACTCTGCAAACAACAAAAGATCAATTACTCTGTCATCTGTATCTGTAAGTACACATCAACAACAAAAAGAATAGCACAGTTGAATCTAGGCAAAATATCAAAAACTTTTCAAACACAACAATAGCATTCGAGCACAGAATACCGATAAAGTTACCAATGTGTCTAAATATCAAATATCAAACTATCAAATAGCAAGAAAATTAACGTATCAAATATCAAAATATCAAACTATTGAGTATCATAATATCAAATATCAAAGTATCAAACCATCAAGTATCAAAATATCAAATATCAACTATCAGAGTATCAAACTGTCAAGTATCAAAATAGTATCAAATATCAAAGTGTCAAGCTATCAAGTATAAACTATCAAAGTATCAAAAGATCAAAGTGTCAAACTATTCAAAATATCAAATTATTGATGTATCCAAAATATCAAATTAACAAATATCGAACTACCAAATATCATAACATCAGTTGTCAAAATATCAAATTATTGATGTATCAAAAATACAAAATTATCAAGTATTGAGCCATCAAATATCAAAGTGTCCAACAGTGGACACTATACACAATCCAAATAAGCGCCAGCCAAGCTCATCATATTCATACCTATATACTAGGAGCTTGGCAAAATTCAAATAACGATAACGCATAAAAAATCACGGAGCGATTGCAGAAGTTCAGAGGTTATTCAACAATCATTATTTACCAAAATTTACTAAAAGCGATGGCGTGAGCTCAGGCGTTGCGCATGCGTTGATCAAATATCCTCAAATAATTCCGAAAGGCTTCAGGCCATCTCAATAATTATAGGCCTGCTAGCATATAACCCATACCGCAGGTGGGATAGTATCTTAGTATAGCATGAACAACAACGCTAGTGAAAACAACAGCAATTAAAGTATAATGCAACAATAATACGCAATATAGTGCCTTCTAGTATGTAAACAATTTTGAATGGGTGATAATATCTCAGTATAACATCGCAACAAGTAAGTATCAACCACAAATCATAAATCACCAACCACTTGAGTTATCAGCAGGCGGTGGATTCTACGCAGTACCTGCCCTAATTAAATTTTTTTTGGTTGTTATGCCCTGTAATTACAGAAATGCCTTTAAAAGATAATTACCAAGACGTAACCATTGTATACCGAATGCTTACATGACTCATCTAGGAGCGCAAAACAAAGTTTTTTTTTATTGCTACCCGTTACAGTCACAGCGAGATAAGGAAGTCAGTTTAAATAATTACCAAAACACCCGTCCTAAGTCGATAAACACTGAGCAGTTGAAAGACGAGATAACGCGATGTACCACCACCCCGCATCGTTACTGGAGGTAAACAACTTATAAATCACCGGGAGTCGAGACACCTCTGAAATTCATAAACACACTTGTTGGTCATTAACTCAACGATAACGCACCAGCGATCGTAAATACCTGTCATTCAGTAAAATATTATCCAATTATAACATAAGATAAGCCAGAACGGGTTAGAAAAACAAGTCCCTTATCAGTTTTACGATGTCACCGCGTTAACATACTCATAAAACACACTAAGCTCCGCCCACTAGCTCCCGTGCTGAAGATCATATAAAAGCGTGAGTTTCATGTCAACAATAGGTAGTTCGATTTGGTATTCCACAGTGAACACGAGAATATGCCATTCTCAAAAGTTAGGTTAAAAAGTCAGTCTAATTACATATCGTGCAATAATAATGAGAGTTTCCAAACCAGTGTAGTTAACTTCAGCAAACATAGAAACTCAGCTGATCCAAATCAAGTATTGAAGCTCCTAGTAAAAACACGAGTGAACAGTATAGTTTCCACAAATTGTCAAAGCTTACAAAACAGAGATAGTAACGGGATTCCGCAATTTCAATGGTTCACTATCACTTAGAAAAGCCTTATCTGTATACGAATATACCGGACGAATTAATTAGAATAACCGATCGACGCGGGAGAGAACGAACTGATAATAATAAATTCTAATCTATTTGCCGTTTAAAACTACTCCAGTGAATAAGTGTTAAACAGGGTGAGTCTCATGTTTGTTTTTCTGTATTTATGTTTATGGCAAAAAACCCAACCCATTAAAATGTGTATGTGTCTATAAAGTCTGTCCATAGTTTTCAAGATCACCAAGTTTTCAAAAAGAGAAGTATTGTTAGTCGTTGGTAGCAATTGAATTTCAAGATTGTTCTTTTATTAAAATTATTTCTATTGTGAAGCCACTGCAGAATTATCTGCCAATACGCTAATTTCGCTTTCATTGTACGAATATTGTTGCCTATCATACGTCCATAGACGATTGATAGAATTGTGTCAGTTTTTATTAAATATATATATATACATTTTTAACATTTTATGAGTGCATAATTATTTTATCAAATAATTGTTTAGTTCGAATCTTTCTGAACGGTAGTACTTCCTGAATAAACAGCCCATGTTCCGGTATTGAAAGAAAGGATATTGATATTTGTAGGCCGCTCCATATATCATATCCGGTTCGACTATATTCAGATAGTTGATGCTTTTAATACTGTTTTTCCAACCTAACGAATAACGTCTGGTATTACAGGAGTGGTGGGTTAGTTCACAACACCCCGTAGTCCAGTCGTCAACATTGGTGGTCAGGTGTGTGGTTTTCCCAACACCCTGTATAGCCAGATTTTCAACAGTATAATGATATTGGGTTAAGATAATTATTAAGAAAAATCGCTTGAATATAATTGAGAATTGTTTATTTATATATAATATATGATAATATATATATATATATAAAACTATAATATATTATATAATCATATATGATATACCTAATTAATGTAAAATGTCAAACTTTATACTTTATAAAGAGTTCAGTTTCTCGATAAAAGGTATTAATAAACAAAATTACTCACGAAGATCAGTCAAAAAAAATGGAGCGCCAAAAATAATAGAGCGCCCACTATTATTAAGATGCCAAACTATTTCATGAGATATTTTAATCCAGACCTGGGAGGGAATCTTTGAAGGGACACACACTTTTATTGCTTATCTATATTTCGAACAATAGTTAATAATGAGGGTCGTCGGCTAATATTGAGTTACGACCTTCTTAGATTTCTGGTCGCACTTTACGGAGAAACTGAAACCATTTCAGAGTAAGTTGGCGAGAAGCATAACATCGTTCTCCAGACATGCTATGATACTAAAAATAAGTAATGTGCTAACTGAAATAAAACTATTTTACAATAAAACTAGTGAAGTTCATTTATTCCAGAGGAAAATGAACGTAACATCCTGAAATTCGTCATCTCATTGAATTCTGACAAAATTTGATACCACAAACCCTCAGACACCAATTTTGAAAGGATTCGGGCTATAATCAGAAAACTCGTCGCCATCTTAAATTCGTGGATTTTGACAAAAAAAACATGATATCCGACCCCAAAAACCCCCACATACCAATTTTTATTGGAATTGGGCTATAACCACAAAACTCCTCGCGGTTTTGAAGCCGCCATCTTAAATTTATGAATTTTGACAAAAAATTCGTGATCTCTGTACCCGAAAACTCTCACATAGCAATTTTGAATAGAATCGAACCATAATCACAAAACTCGTCCGCCATATTGGAGCCGCCATTTTGTTTTTTCTCTAGCAAAAATTATAATGCATTGTTACCGTAACCCTGCCAAATTTCACGTTAATGGAAAAAAAACTTGTAAAAAAGGCGAAATAATGGAAACTAAGCATCAACATACGAACAGATGAATCATAGGTATACATGAAACAGAAACAAAATTTGATTCTTCTTATCACAGGCAATGGTAGAAAAAACGCTAACTATGAGGGACCAATCAGTGTGACCCAATTTTTATTGTATTATTACCACTACTATCATTATTACTATTATTATTATGAATATTATTCCGATCAGAATTTCTCTTAACGTATTGTATATTATTTTCGGTACGATTTCCTAACCACAAGTCGCAGGTGACGAATAATATGTGTGGATTCATATTCATAGGTAATATTTGTCTGATTGGTGATGAATTTAAGTCAGTCTATACTGAATCGTATTGAGGAGAGGTTTGCAATAAAGTGAGTGAGGTTAATTGTTGATTTTTTTCAAAATACCCGAAGTGATGAATATATATATATATATATATATATATATATATATATATAAAACTAGGGATATTGGGGTAAGCAGCAATGAAAAAGTAAACTCTTTAAGGTTTATCCAAGCATTCGGAAATGTTTATTTCCATCATCAGGGAGAAACAATTTGACATCATTATGCATTTGTCATTGTGGTGGTAAATCAATTCTTATGTTATTAGGAGTTATGTTATTAAACGTTTGGAATATGATTGTGTGGTATCAAATTCGTAACAAGATGCCCATTTTAGATATGGCGATGAGCCACCTTTGTTTTATTTGAAAAAATTGAGTAAATATCATTATTACGATTTTGTAAACTTAAAATGAACCAGTAAAACAAATGAAAAGTAAAACTGGATCGAAACTATTTTTCCCTGACAACTTGATCCAAAATTAACCGTTTTAACTCTTCATGACTCTCTAGATTGAAACTTAAAATTTGAAAGTTTTAGGATGATAAATGCCATTGTACTCGCAATGTGATTTTCTATTGAAATAAGTAAAAATATACCTGGTGTCCCATCTAAAAAGTAAGGGTAATTTCCGGTCAAACCTAAAGAGATAAGAAAACAATAGAATACGTCAAAAAATGCATATTTATGTACTATACCTATACTCACCGAATTTCACTTGTTTATCTGTAGAAACAAAAAAGTTATAGGGGTAAGCCACTTTTGAGAAACACCCGGTATAATGATTTATTCACTTCTGCTGACTGTGGCAAGTTGCATTCGACGAACTCACCATTGGAAATGTTTAAGAAGACTCTTCCTTCAGGGAATATGCTCCGCAACATTAAGATGGATTTCCAAAATACAAATAGAAAAAAAAAACTACCAAGAGGGTATTTCATAGGAGACTGTTCACTGGAGACAGAGGTCGTGCAGATGAATGGAGTTGGTAGGTCAGGAATGCAATAAAATCCCCATCCATTACAGATATTTTTCAAAATTGTTCAAGTCAAAAGTACTCACCCCCTACCAATACATGGTGAGACGGGAGATTGCCACGTCGAAACTAAGTATTCAAAAAATGTGTTATTGTTCGTCACTATAACCTACTAAAAATTAACAACAATGTAGAAATTTACGAAAAATTGTACTTACATGATATTTGATAAAAATGAAAAACACCATCCAGTGAAGTATTAAAAAAAAGATTTAAAAAAATAAAAGAAGGAAAAACGAAAAGAAAAACTGAAATTCTCTATAAAGATATAAATATGAAAATATATAAAAAAAAAACAACGAAAAAACAAAAAATAAAACCCATAAAGATTTATCATAACGTCTACTACTAACATCAGTGTGTGTATATAAATAATGTATATATGTTAATATTGATGTGAACTATATGCATATATATATATATATATATATATATATATATATATATATAATATATATATATATATATATATATATATATATATAAACAGTATCAAATTATAGATAGCGACACCTATAATCTGTGTGGTGGAGCTTAGACCTGTCATCGTGGAATTTTGAAGATACGAGATTTCGTACAACATCAATAGGTCACCGACAGATGCCAGCATAGACCAACCCACGATACCAATAGTCGTACTCCTAGTGCGTTTTAGGGACGCAATACAAATAACGAGAATATGAGAAATCTGTTACGAATCCAAAGGAGATCACCATCCGTCTACAGCCTGTTCATGGTTTCCCAATCATCAGGACGGCTTGTGGTCTCTTTCAAATTCGTATCAGATATCTCGTAGGTTATTACCAATCGGTACGTACGGAATATGAACAGTATCAAATTATAGATAGCGACACCTATAATCTGTGTGGTGGAGCTTAGACCTGTCATCGTGGGAATTTGAAGATACGAGATTTCGTACAACATCAATAGGTCACCGACAGATGCCAGCATAGACCAACCCACGATACCAATAGTCGTACTCTAGTGCGTTTTAGGGACCAATACAAATAACGAGAATATGAGAAATCTGTTACAGATCCAAGGAGATCACCATCCGTCTACAGCCTGTTTCATGGTTTCCCAATCATCAGGACGGCTTGTGGTCTCTTTTCAAATTCGTATCAGATATCTCGTAGGTTATTACCAATCGGTACGTACGGAAATATGAACAGTATCAAATTATAGATAGCGACACCTATAATCTGTGTGGTGGAGCTTAGACCTGTCATCGTGGAATTTTGAAGATACGAGATTTCGTACAACATCAATAGGTCACCGACAGATGCCAGCATAGACCAACCCACGATACCAATAGTCGTACTCCTAGTGCTTTAGGGACGCAAACAATAACAGAAATGAGAATTGTTACGAATCAAAGGAGATCACCATCCGTCTACAGCCTGTTTCATGGTTTCCCAATATCAGGACGGCTTGTGGTCTCTTTCAAATTCGTATCAGATATCTCGTAGGTTAATACCAATCGGTACGTAGGAAATATGAACAGTATCAAATTATAGATAGCGACACCTATATCTGTGTGGTGGAGCTTAGACCTGTCATCGTGGAATTTTGAAGATACGAGATTTCGTACAACATCAATAGGTCACCGACAGATGCCAGCATAGACCAACCCACGATACCAATAGTCGTACTCTAGTGCGTTTTAGGGACGCAATACAAATAACGGAATATGAGAAATCTGTTACGAATCCAAGGAGATCACCATCCGTCTACAGCCTGTTTCATGGTTTCCCAATCATCAGGACGGCTTGTGGTCTCTTTCAAATTGTATCAGATATCTCGTAGGTTATACCAATCGGTACGTACGGAAATATGAACAGTATCAAATTATAGATAGCGACACCTATATCTGTGTGGTGGAGCTTAGACCTTCATCGTGGAATTTTGAAGATACGAGATTTCGTACAACATCAATAGGTCACCGACAGATGCCAGCATAGACCAACCCACGATACCAATAGTCGTACTCCTAGTGCGTTTTGGGACGCACAAATACGGGGGAATGAGAAATCTGTTACGAACCCAAGGAGATCACCATCCGTCTACAGCCTGTTTCATGGTTTCCCAATCAAGGCTTGTGGTCTCTTTCAAATTTATCGATATCTCAGGTTTTTCCTCGGTACGTACGGAAAATGAACAGTATCAAATTATGATAGCGACACCTATAATCTGTGGTGGGCTTAGACCTGTTCATCGGGGAAATTTTTTGAAGATACGAGATTTCGTTACAACATCAATAGGTCACCGACGATGCCAGATAGACCAACCAGATACCAATAGTCGTACTCTAGTGCGTTTTAGGCGCAATACAAATAACGAGAATATGAGAAATCTGTTCGAATCCAAGGAGATCACCATCCGTCTACAGCCTGTTTCATGGTTTCCCAATCATCAGGAGGGCTTGTGGTCTCTTTCAAATTCGTATCAGATATCTCGTAGGTTTTTCCTAATCGGTACGTAGGGAAATATGAACAGTATCAAATTATAGATAGCGACACCTATAATCTGTTGGTGTGGAGCTTAGCCTTATCGGGGAAATTTTTTGAAGATACAGGATTTCGTACAACATCAATAGGTCACCGACAGATGCCAGCATAGAAACCCACGATACCAATAGTCTATTCCTGGGTGCGTTTGGGACGAAATACAAATAACGAGAATATGAAAATTTTACAGATCAAAGGAGATCAAATCGTCTACACCTGTTCATGGGAATTTCATCCAGGACGGCTTGTGGTCTTTTCAAATTGTATCAGATTTTCGTGGTTATTACCAATCTGCAGGAAATATGAACAGTATCAAATTAGAATAGCGACCCCTATTAATCTGTGGTGAGCGAGATTCATCGGGAATTTTGAATCGAATTTCGTACAACATAATGGTCACCGACAGATGCCAGCATGCAACCCGTTACAATAGCCCTACTCAATGCGTTTTAGGACGCAATACAAATAACGAGAATATGAAAATCTGTTACGAATCAAGGAGATCACCATCCTTCCAGCCTGTTTCATGTTCCCAATCATCGGGTTGTGAGTGGTTCTTTCAAATTCTATCAGATATCTCATAGGTTATTAATGGTACGTACGGAAATATGAATATCAAATAGATAGGACACCTATAATCTTGGGGTGGAGCTTGGACCTTCTTCAAAAATCACGATGAGGTCTGCCCCACAAATTCAGGTGTCGCACGATACTATTCCCAGCAATATCAAACCAACACAAATAGGCCTGTAAAAACCCTTGTTCTATTAATTTTCGACAAACTGGAAATATTGGCGGGGACAACGTTAATTTTGAAGTTTCACCACAGACGGTCGTTTTTAAATCAAAATTCTCCGTTACGAATTAACCTACGAATACGAAAATTTGAAAGAGCCAAATAAGGAAATAAAGGTGAGGGTTTTTTTTTCTTTTATATTTTTTAAATATATAAAATATATATAAAAAAATTTATATAAAAATGGATTCTTCACTTCTGCCGAAGAGGAAGTTGCGATCTACGAACTCACCTTTGGGAAAATTTTTTGGGGGCTTTCCCCTTTCGGAATATGCTCCGCAACATTATATAGAGTCCAAAACCCAGATAAAAAAAAATTACCAAAAAGGGTATTCCATGAAGTCTGTTCCTGGACAGACCCCGGCAGATAATGAAGTTGGAGGTTAGAAATGCAATAAAAACTACCATTACGGATATTTTTCAAAATTTTTCCCAAAAAATACCCCAAAATTGGTGAGACCGGAGATTGCCACGACAATTTTTACATGAAGTCAACGCACTTACTAAGTATTCAAAAAATTTTTATTGTTCGTCACTATAACCTACAAAAAATAAAAAATGTAAAATTTACGAA